>VZSF01004380.1:236751-259944 GCA_013398295.1 Chionis minor
TTTTTTTTTTTCCTTTAAATCCTTTGTCATTCTCATTTAAAGATGCCTCTAATGTTACCTCCCGCTTACAGAGGCAAGGAAGAGTTTCACACCTCGTGAGCTGAGCGTATTCAGAATCTTGATTCTCTTCACTGGTTGATAATTAGAAATGGTTGACGCTTCCATTTTAGAGGAAACTTTCCATTTTTTGCATTTAGACTCCCAAAAGAATTTGGTTCGGTCTAGCTCTGTAGTGTATTTGCAGCTGTAAATGCCTAGGCGATTCATTTGCGGCTTATACAGCAGTACAATTAACTTTATGTATGTAATTTTAAAAAGAAAAGAAAAGCCAAGTCTAGATATTGCAGAACTCCAGCACTGTAAGGCTGCTTTGGACATGACTGAAGGAAAATTCTTGTTTCTAAAACTAAACCTGCCCCCAGGAAATACAAGGTGAGTAGTTAGATTTGGTAGAAAACGGGTGTTAGTTACAGATGGACACGTCTGCTCCCCCGAAAATGACCAAATGCATTTCTCGTGCTATTTAGCTGAGTAATTCTCAAAACTTTCCTCCATTCCGTATTCACTCCTGCCCCCAAATATTTTAGTTTGAAAACTCTAGTCTTGATTATTCATGATAAGAATAGGAATCTTGCTGCAAGACAAAGCAACTTCTTCAAAATAATAAGAAATGCATACTAAGTTTGTTCTTTCATACTCTCGCAGTTCTAAAATACCCTCATGAAGAGGGAGAAGGTATTTCTTCCAACAAGATGTTTTAGATAACTTTACATGTTCTTTGTTCAGAATTGAATTTTCTGACATGCCTCAGAACTTAAATTGTTATTGTTAGGTCGTCTGTAGCTTAATTAGTGCTAATTGGTTTTGTGATTGGCAGATATCTTAATAAAATATAATTAAACATGTCGGAACACAAGTACAAGATAAGTGTGCAGCTGGTTCTTACCTGCATTATTAGGTTTATTCTAGAATACCTTGAGCAAGCTGTGAAACCTTTGTTGCTATTAGTGACACTGCTTGAAAACCTGAAAGTGTTTAGAAGTTTGTTTGTTTTGCTTTTTTAAATTTAAAATGGAAGCTATTACATCTGAGGGGGAAGAATGCATATTAATGTAATAAGGTGTTAAGACTCCATATGGTTAGCAATGAGCAAAGCCCCTCTCTGACTTCCTGAGTATAGAGTTTGGAAGTTAATTCGAGTATGCCATGACACAGAAGTTTAAGGTCTTTGCTGGATCTCATCGGCTACTTCTGTGTATGTGTGTGTTTAAAAGTGAAGCATATTGAAAGATGATTTCTTCTTAAAAATTATCTGGGGTATAAGCATTTTTTTTCTTCTCTAAGTGTATATAATGTAGTATGTAATTCTGTAGATATTTTTACATGAATTGTATTTTCTTCTTGCAGTCACAGCTGGAGGTATGAGAGTGTCTAAAAAGCAAGAAAATGGACCTGTTGAGAAGAGTGCTAAACCTCCAGGAAAAGAAAAGATGAGGTATTGCACTGAAGGGCTTGTTGCCCCCTGTCCCATATTTAAAGTTCATTGGTAATGGGCTGAAGGTTGAAAACAAAGACAAATCTTAATCTCTGAAGAGTTTAATCCTTAAATTAACTTGTGCAATTTATAGATAAAAGGCAACTTTGAGCTGATCATCAATGTTTAAAAAAAACATAAACAACCACCCCCCCAAAAAAGACCAACAACAAACAACAAAACCGACAAAATCCCCGACTTCGAAACCTGAGGACAGTGCCTTGCAATGAAAGGCAAAGGCTGAATCTCTTCTCTGTCATCACGTGTTGCCTCCCTGTACCTAATAAAGTAATAATGGTGGAACAGTTGCCAGTGAAATCAGAATGAACTTCAGGCTGTCCTCATTCGGAAGGAAGTGAAACCCACATCTCTTCCCCCTCCCTGCCCCAAGAGTCTACTATCTCCTGTATAGGCTATATCTCCTATTTCAATCTGAATTCTAATTTGGCTTTTTCTGTTTTCTACTTCATAAGGTATTTTGCCCCAAAATGAAGGCATTCTTCTACTTTTGAATAAGGTAGCAGTCACTGCTTGAAGCAATCATCAAAACAAATATTTTCTTACAGCTTTTTGAAACAAAGACTGAATGTTTTCCTAAAATAGATGCACTTTTCTTAAATACCACTTACCAAAAAACTTAAAATGACCAATATAAGGATAAGAGGGTAACGGTTTAATGACTTGTGGTGTTCCTGAAGTTCTGTTAGAGTCCAAATCCTAAATGGAACACAGTGCCTAAATATGATTTAGACACTGAGGTTTTTGCTGCTAATGCAATTTTAAACTTTCTCAGTGGCCACCCCGTTTGGATGCTCCTTATCTCACCACATACCTTCTTTTTTGGACAAAAACTTCCCTTTTAGAGCCTGCAATTCTTTTTGGGCATCTCTAGACCCGAATAGGCAGTTACCGCAGAGTGCCTAGCATCCCGCGTAACTGCTGCGCAGTCAGAAGGCAGTCGGTGTGACACCAAGTTTTTGTTCAGGGGAGCCTGATCCAGTAATTTGCTCTCAGAACAAATCTGCTGTGTCCCAATAACTACGACCTTGCTGTGCAAGGAAGCGGTGCGTGTGTCCTCCTCCATACGATGATTAGGGTGTTTGTGAGTGTTAAAGACGTTTCTTCGCCATAGGTTTGCTGTAGCAGAGTGTCGGGCAATAATCCAAAGGGAAAATAAAAATTTGTTCGAGTGGTAGAGCAGCAAGGACAGTTTGAGCTGGGTGCCTCTGGAGAGGGACCCAGAATGAAGAAATTCCTGGCCAACTACAGCCTTACAATTGATGCATCCGCCCCTCACGCTCCCTTCACAAACCCTACGTGAGCCACCTGGTCCAAC
This sequence comes from Chionis minor, assembly GCA_013398295.1. NCBI lineage: Eukaryota > Metazoa > Chordata > Aves > Charadriiformes > Chionidae > Chionis > Chionis minor. Next base: position 239,622 of record VZSF01004380.1, read on the forward strand.
GGGATTTATGGTCTGGGGTCTTATTCCTTGTGGGGTTATTTCTTGGTCTCCAGGTGAGCTGTTAACTGTTCTTACTTTGTCGAGTTGCATCCTCCGCTGACGGTGATAATTTCCTTATATCCCAGTTTGTACAGGTCTCTGGGCCTCTTTTATGTAACTAAGTAGAAGTTCAAGTTGAACTTGCCTATGCCAAAGGTCAGCTCGCAGCCTAAGGCTTCAGCAACTTCAGATACTTAGGCTGAGTGCCTTCTTTGTAAGTAGTATGCCAGGGCGACCTCACACTAAATTGTTAAGTGATTAATTTTATTTAAACCGAACCCCTAATATTCCATATTCCGTATTCCTTTACAGTGAGGAAATGGAAGATCTGAATTTAACCTGTTACCAGCTAAAAATGGTACATAACATGCTGCGTCACTTGCCTGCACCAGTGAGCTAGGTGCTTCCTGTTGAAGTTCCATAGAAATAAGACTTGTAGAAGCCTTCATAGAAAAAGACTTGAGATTTGTGGGTATAAGACAAAATGCCATGGTTAAAGTACTGTACTTGGGGAGGTGGATCTAAAATTCCACTCGGCATTGTAACTCGTGCATTTAGTAGCTCTGTCCCTTTTCCCAGTGTTCAAAGTAATGTGTAAGTTGAGACTGGAACTTGGATTGCCTTCTCTGAGGAGTGCTGCTGCACCTAGTGTACACACTGCTTCTTGCCCTCTAAAACATTAAACTTCTGCTGCCCTGGCCCAGCCCCAGGTGGAGAGCACAGTCTGATCTTGTCGGCTCTTGAGAGCAGGAGATGGGGATTTTGTTCCCTTTACAATGAGGACAGCCTGGAATTCATTCTTCCCTTGGAAACTTGAGCATTCCTTTGTTAGGTGCGGGTAGGACATGCATCTGTTGGTGCTTTGAAAGTGACTTTGTCACCTGGCTGTGTAAAGGCACTTAGAAGCAAATACTTTTACCTGTAGGAGTGGGCTCTGATTTCTGTCTGGATTTAGATGCATCTCCTGCAGTCCCAATCTGGGACTAGTTTTGTGCATAAAAATACGCTGAAACAAAACAAGATTAAATAATTCTGCTGTATCTCTTCAGATCAGAACCCCCTTCAAGCAGTCTTTGTATTGGTAGCTTTGCTCTGGGCTTGCTGAAAAGGCCTGACCAAACTCGGAGCAGCTCTAGAATTGTGTCTTTATTAAATCATGTCTTGGAATTAACCTGAAAGCGGTGAATTACTCCTTCCAGTGCTGGGGATCTAGGGACATCAGTTAGTTTTTACCTATAATAAAGGAGCCACCTATACTATGGAGTTTCTGTAGTACCCAGGCAACCATTTCCAAAGCCTGGATTAGACAGGAGAGAGGAGTGGTCTGTGTGACTTTGTTCTGACTCCCACTTTTTTCCCCATACCAAGATTTAGGTTGCCTATATTACTTTTGGTAAACAGATTTACCTCTGGTGCTTCGGAATACCTTTAGCTGCTGTCAAGAAGGCTTCTTTTTAGTTGAATGTCTGTGTGTATCTTGCAGTCACAGTGTCAGAGGGTCTGACAGTCACTACAGAGTACCGCAAGCTAGCGACGTCGTTGTGAAATAGATTATTTTACCAGGAGTTAGAAGGGAAGTTTGTGACTACACTGACAGCTGAACTCAGTTTTTGGACCAAGATGTGGTTTTATTTTTTTCCTCTAAAATGTTGTAATCAGCTGGGTAACTTTTAAATTCACTGGGTTTAGCGATATTTAACACTGACATATTGATGCTATTTCTTGTCAGGCTACAGAAATCACCACTGTAGGGTTTTCATTGTGGTTTTTTTCTCCTCGCTTGCTTGGAGGACACTGAAATACACTTTTAGGAACAAAGCTGAGCCAGTAACACCGAATTCTTTCCTGTTTACTAGTTCTCTGCGCCAGAATCAATGGTTACTCAGTAGAGCGTAGATACCATGTTGGGATGATGGGTTTAATTGTCAGGTTGCAATCGTGGAACCCACAGGGACCTTTGTGAAGTGGTTTAGTAGCTCTCGTATACAGACTCCTTGCCTCAACGTTTCCGATTGCCATGAGATTCGGATTAGGGACGGGATGCCATCCAGGGGGACCTGGGCAAGCTGGGGAAGCGGGTCTGTGCAAAGCTCCGGAGGTTCAGCAAGGTCAAGTGCAGGGTCCTGCACGTGGGTCAGGGCAGCTCCCAGTATCCACATGGGCTGGGGATGGAGGGGTGGGGAGCAGCCCCCAGGAGAGGGACTTGGGGTGGCTGATGAGAAGCTCAACATGACACAGCAACGTGCGCTGACAGCCCAGAGCCCCCCGGCCCCTGGGCTGCATCCCCATAGTGGGGGCAGCAGGGCCGGGGGGGGATTCTGCCCCTCTGCTCTGCTCGGGGGAGACCCCACCGGGAATCCTGGGTCCAGCGCTGGAGCTCCCAGCATAAGAAGGACATGAAGCTGTTGGAGCTGGTCCGGAGGAGGGCCTGTTGAGAGAGATCAGCAGCTGGTACGGTGCTGCATTTAGTCTTTTAGTATGAGAAAAATGTTGATAACACAGACCTTTTGGTAGCGTGTTTTGTAAGTCTGGGACTTTTCAGTTCCCCGTGTTCTGCCAGGGGTGCAGGCACACCAGAAGCGTAAACCAGAAGATAAGGCGGCTGCAACCCTCAGCAGAGACAGCAAACCTCTGCGGGAGAGCAGTCAGCAGCCTGCCTGCCTGGACACGGGAGAGGAACGCAATAAGGTGTTGGAGCGCCAACCAGAAATCACCGTTGGACTAAAAGACGTGAAGATTATGTGTGGGATGGGAGTAGAGATCGCATGGGTATAATTGCCCAGGGATTTCTTTGGTCAACATCCCTCTCTAGAGGCACCCAGCCTGGGCTGACCCTGCTCCTGTACCTTTCAATTAAACTATTTATTTTTATAAAATCCGATGCCTGAGACTGCTGCAGGAAACCTAGGGTCGAGCCTGAAGGAGGAGGAAGCAGCCTGAGAGGAAGAGTGTGTGTGTGAGGAGTTGAAAGGGGTCCCCGTCAGCTCACAGGGGTCGCCCACTGCAAGGGGGTCCTGGGAGTTGAAGACTTGGCTTTGGGGGGGTGTTGTGTGACTCCTTGGATGGGGTGTGAATGCTTGGGCAGCGGCTTCTCCTTCTACAGCCCACAAAGGTGATCCCAGGGCTGGAGCCTTGAAATGGCTACTTGGAGCTGAGACTGGTCTTGGCAGGATCTGAGCTTTAGATATAGTTAAATTTAAAAAAATACGCTTGCGCTAAAGTTGCTCTGTAATGTATGCCACAGTAGAATGCAATGCATCGTGTTAATAACTAGGTGTCTGCCTGACAGTTTTCTGTCATTACATTTGGCTATACCTCATTATTTAAGAGAAACAATTCAAAGTTTGATATGTTCTTGGGTTTTTGTTGTTGTATTTTAGTAACTTGGGGAGGTGTCTTTTCTGGAGTTGGAAGGTTTTTACTTTCATTGATTCCCAGTTGTCTGGGTGTAATTTTGCTGCTGTCTTTTCCATAGTCATATTTATCTGATGGCATAAACAGATCTTGAATAACTTACATTTCTCAGTGTGGTTAATTGTATTGAGCGCTAAATTGAAATTTCAGTAGGATGTGTGTCTTGCCTGAGTCACAGAATCACTAACTTAACTGAAGCAGTATGTGCTTTTTGAAGAGTCACATATAAGGTATCTGGTTCCCTGTGTCAGGGTACTAATGATTGTTCTCAACTCCATTTTAAGCTGCAGAGGTGTCACTGTGGTGTCACAATGGTATCATCAGAAGAACGTGCAATCCACAGTTTTTCCTGTTACTGAACTAAATTATTTCATATCCACAGATTGTATATTTGTGGAATATTGGTAACACGGCTGTTCTTCATTGGAATATGAAGAAGTTAATGGGATAATCTTCTGCAAAAAGTTCTTGCTTGACAAATTGCTGCTGTCAAAGGAAACACTCCCCAAAAGCAGAAGTTGAATTTTTTTCATAGGTCTAGCTTGGAATCAAGAAAATTACAAAGTCAAATCATGCAGTACTGGATATCAGCGCTCAGCTTCTGTGAAGCTACTCCACAGTGTACAAAAAAACCTTTTGAGGTATTTAAGGATATTTCATAGAGAGATTTTTGTATAAAACTATATCTAAATAAAACAGCCAGGAACACAGATTTTGCATTATTCTGTTCTGAGGCAGGGTACCTTTTTTTAAAGACATCATATAGTCTTTAATGTGATTAAAGGATTTAGTTCCGAAATCCAAACATTTTGTAATAGAAATTCAGGATTAAGTCTGGAAAATAAAAATGACAAGTGTTTCTGTGAGTTGGAAATGTTAAATGCTTTTTTCTTTTGCTTTACAGTGCTATTGCCAGTTTTGCAAAAACTCAGAATGTGGGTGTCTTGCTAGCAGGAGTGCTGAGCAAAGTAAGTACATCTGGCAGAACAAGATACGTGTTTGCCAGGGCTTCTCTGTAAAGCTAAACATAAAAAAAAAAAAAAAAGAGTGAATTTTCCTTAAATTGTTTTCATCTGACATTTGTAGGTTTGTCATCTACCACTGAAAATTCTTGAGGTGATCTATTTCTTTAGCAGTTGCGTGGCTAAAATGCTAGATGGCTAAAAAGGAACTAGCCTTCCCTCCTTACTCTGCTGTGTGTGATTCCTGTTTAACACTAAGTAGCCCCAAGGTAGGTAGGTGTACCTGTTACAGAAAAGTACAGCAAGGTACTAAGGTGTATCCTTTTTTTAAAGTGGTATATTGATTGAGATTTATTGAAATGTGGGGAAGAATTCTCAGTAACATAGTAAGTTTGTGGCAGAGCTGGGATTACAACCCAGAATAAAACCTCGTCTTCAGTTCTTTCTGCCACCGTGGAAATAGCTTTAACTTCTGTCAGGGTCCCACCTAGAGAAGTGAAAAGGGAGCTTTGTGAAGGCGGTGTTTAGTGCCACTGCGGGGTGTACAGGGGATACCAAGGTGGGAAGCTAAGATCCATTCCGTATTCCAGCCGTATTCCACTGTTGCCGCATGTGCAGCTGTTTCACCTCAGCCCTGACACCAGTAGTCGGGCGTCTTCTGACTTCTCCCTTGGAAGTACAGTGAGACCACGTGAAATTTTGTGTCGCCAAGCTGCCGGTGGACCCCTCTGTTCACCATGGCGCTGACAGCTACTGTCCACTCTTGCTGGGCTGCCGGTGCAGACGCTTACACCTACGCTTTGCAACAGCTGATTTAACCAGCATCATCTTAATTTGCATGCTAATCGGAAGATGTGGCAGTTATCATCTATTTTTCATACACTTGCAGTCTCTAGCTTCTGAAGCATAAGAGAGTTCCTCATCCATAGAGCTTGGTAAAACATTAGTTGCATCATTTCAACATAAGCCTTTCATCAACAGATGTGATTACAGCTTAGTATGTAGATCTCAAATTTTTGCTTAGACTTGTTTAAGGAGAACAGATGTAACTCATCCTGTTACACTTGTCCCCATCTCCCCTGCTCTGACCTACCATTTCCTTATCCTGTTGGTTTCCAGAGTCTCATACGTGAAGCTTCCTCAGTAGTTTAGAAAGTGATAATTAGATACTGTAATGATGATGATTTGAATCTGGGAAAACACGAATTTGAAGCAACTGACTGTTAACTCTGGCATACCCATTATTTGTTCTGCTTTCCTGATCTTGATAGCTCATTCTGGGAACTTCTGAAAAAAGAGAGGGGGGAAAATCCCAATAGTTCACTGAAGGTAGTCAGCACTTTGAAAACAGAAATTATAATGAAATGTACAGAGTCACCATGAGTTTTATGTGTTGATCATTTGAACTTTTTGTGGAGTTAGGTTTTACTTGGTTTTTAAACTACTTTCATATGATGGAATTTAGGGAAATAATAGCAGAAAAGCTGCATTCTATCACAACTTGCCCTCCCCTCCCCTTTAATGTTACAGATGAGCCACAAAGTTCACGCAGCAGCATTACAAGTCACTCACCAAAAGCCACAGCCTGCCTTGGAGAAGTTCATACTGCCTAAAAGAATGTACATTATTAAACAGCCACGGAAATGTTAAGATACTCATGTTTGCTTAGAAGTGAGTTTCTATTCTAAATAACACACTGTGGTAAAACGGTCAAAAGCTGTGTGCCTTGTATCTTCCTGTATTAATGTTACTGACAATAAAATACTTCATAAGAGGAGTTACTAAATGAACTTGGGATTTATTAAAATATCATGGCTTCTGTCTAACCTGATTTTCCTAGTGTACAGTAATTACTCAATGCCAAGAGGTCCAACAGCTTCACTTACTGCGTGAATATTGACTGAAGTACGGGAAACTGCAAGCCCTCTTTTTGTGTTTTCTTGGTTTTTGGGTTGTTTTTGTTTTAATTTAATGATAGCAAAGCTGAAGTGAACACGATCCAAGCAAGCAGGTCACGACTAAAAGGCATGGGTTTTGTTTTAGTTTAGGCTGAGGTGCTCCAGGCTGAATGTATGCCTTAGGCTTACTGCGTAATTAGAAACTTCAGAAAGTCCTGGAAAGATTTCCACGCAGTGGCAAAAGTAATTTTTTCTCTTGTATTTCTTTCTGTGAGGAAATCCAGCTCCTGTGCAGAGATTCCTCTGGTGGGATCAGACAGCACGGAGAAGGAAGCGCAGAGTCTGTGTGAACCCCTCTGGGCTGGGGGGGACAAGTGAGGGAAGCGCCTGACTCCAGCCCAAGCTCTGGGGCGAGAGGGCGGGTGGGAGGGAGGCGATTTGGATGTGGAGGTTGCGGCTGGGAGAATGGGACTGAGCGTGGGCTGGTAGTAGTAGGGTCTTGAGGGGTCCAGCTTAATAACGGGGGGAGCAGTCGTAAATACGAGTACAGGAGGTGTCCTTGAGCCTTGCCTGCTTGTGCTGGCAGTAAGGGACAACAGGAACAGGCAGTGCTGCCCGGTCCAGAGGACAACACTCTCCTCCTCCTCCTGCTGCTGCTGCTGCTGGTTGGGCAGCTCGGCTGACTTCTTGCTCCGAATTTAATTCTGCCAGGACTGTTTTTTAAGGTAGCAATTGCAGATGAATATGCCACTAAAATTGTAGTCGATGAGTCCACATATACTTAATAGGAAAGGTGATGCTCAAAAATGTTTATATGGGCAATGATGCTTCTTTTTACAGTGTCTTTTTCACATAACTACAGTGGGAATCTATTGCAAACGTACGCAACACACTATGGAGGGATCCCAGGTAGGTTACCCAGAACTAGTGTTACCATTTAACATGAGTGCCTGCTTCATTTTATCCCTCCGTAAAATGTAAATAACTTTGTGTTGATTAAAGATGAAATGATGATCACAGGAGGTGGTGATTAGTAGTATGTGAAATAAATAATTTTGTTACACCTTGAGTAAGTAGGAAAAATTAAAATAGTGCTGCTCCTGTGAAGAAGAATGTGTTTGCTTTTTCCTCCCATGTTCCTTAACTGACTAGTAGCTACTTGTAAAATACTGTCACTGTTTTCCTGGACCACAGCAACAATCTGCTTTATGGATATGTAAGTTGTAGGTACTAGTTCTGCTTTTTATACCGTAGCAGACTTTCCACTCTCCAGGGTAACTGTATGTAAATGAATACCAATATTGAATGTAAATGATGGAACATGATCTGAGGTAAAGCTGTCCATCATGTATGAAATGATTATTCATGCTATTAAGGCCAAAAATAGCACCATGCGCTCTGACATGTCAACGTCTAATACATGTTCCCTACAGAAGACATATTAGTAAAATCTTTATAATTCTAATCTGTATTCTTCCTGTTTCTGAAGGAAATCAACGGCTAGTGAAAAATTATGGGGTCTGATTCTGAGGGCCTTTGTGACCATTACTTTCTGTGGCGTGATCTGCTTCTGAAGGTTTATTTACATTCTGGCCAGGGATTTAATGCAAAAGGAGGTCTTGCAGGTAAAGCGTTGTCTTTTCCCGAGTAATACCCAGCTTTCCCCGGGTGCTGGATTAACTGGGCGCCGGATTGGTCTGCCCGGTTTGTGCTTACTGTACACCTGAGCGGAGAAGCCGTTGGAACAGCCTTCCCGGCTGCCTGGCAGGGATGGGCCATGTCCGGGCACACTATAAATGGGTAACGGCGGTAAGGAGCACCCGCCGTGAGGAGTTACGCCGCTAATGCGGGCATGGAGATATCCGGGATCCTTACCTCTATCCCACATCCCTGGGAACATTACTGTCCCAGTGCTGGGAGTGCGACCTGCTGCTGCCACGCGTCGCCCGTGCGGTGGTGTAAATGGCCATCAACAGTGCTGCCAGCGAAGGCACCGGAGGACCTGGCTGCCCTTCTGCTGGCTTCTTGCTCCATTTTGCAGTTTGGTTGGTTGGTTTTTTAATGACTGTTATTTCAGCTGTTTAAAGCAGGATGTTCCGGGCAGGGACGGCACGCTGGATGCAGGAGGTCACTATAGGAAATCACTTCCCTGGCATAAAGCAGGCTGTCGTACAGTCGATGCTTATGGCTGTAATAGTCCTGTTTCAAAGGTCCCGTATGCTACGCTGCAGTGCGCGTGTAGCAAGTCCAGTGCTGTATAGGTGGATGAAGCATACACAGGAACTCCAGTGCTGGAAGCGGAGCGTCTGCTGGGTCGGGAAGCGGGAGCGGTGGTTCCGTAACAGCCCAGCAGAACGCCTGCTTCCCTGTAAAGTGTCTGCCGTGTCCTACCCGTGTGACATCTCAGGTGTAAAAAGAGGATCTAACAAGAAGTCAGGCGGTCTACTTTTGGTAAATGCAGTTTCATGGTGCACATTTCATACACAAAGTGCAGAGCAGGTGCACGCTCCTCTTCTGCTGTAACCCCTGTCTTGTGGAGCAAAAAGTGCTGGCACCTCGTGCGTTTCATTTCCTGCTCTGTAGGGTGTTGTCCCCTGGGCTGGTGTTCCAGGCAGCGTTTCATTTGCTTTTTGTGACTTACCAGAGGGAATCTGAATGGAAAACAAACCAAACTCATCTGCTTAAATATATTTAATAATTAAAAGTATTCTATAATTAAGAGTACTCCCTTTTCAACCAAGTCATTTACTGACCTGTCGTATTTTGGCAGGTGCACCATCAGATGCATTGTCTTCTCTAACTTATTTCTGCTTATTAAGGCATCCTGCTTATAACAGTATCCTTAATAACAAGAGCTAAACAGGAAACTAAAACTGTATTTTGAATGTGTAAATAATAGACAACTTAGTTTTTCATCCTGTTTGTGCCTTCTGTTCTATGTGTCGCTTTAGTTTGTGTTTGCACCATCATCGATGTTACTGTGATGAATCGGTTGTGTCTTCTGATTTAGGGAGTTTGTTTTCTTTAGTTCAAGTCTTTAGTACTTTGCTTTCATTATTTGTATATGAACTACAGCTAAATTCCGCACATAAGGAACAAATGCAGTTGGTTTGCTAGGAAAATCAAAACCTTGCAGAAAGCCTATTTTCAGGCTTCTGGAGGGTTATTAGAAATGATGCAGGCGTTTAACAAGAATGGCACCCTTTCAGGAAATTATTTCTTGTGTTGACCTTTATTTCCCATTTTGATGGACGCAGTGTTGGTTAATCGCAGTTGTTGGTGGACCTCGGAACACTTAGAGAGGTGGGAATGGCTGGAGCCGAGTGGCAGTGGAGGCAGGGGAACCAGATTTCTGTAGATGATGGTTGGTTCAACTTACTGGTAAACTCGGAAACGTCACACGTTCTGTCAGACGGCCTGAGTAGGGGACACATGTTTTGCTGGATGAATTCCCTCCTGGACAAGGAGGAGTCTCTGCTTTTGAGCGCTCGACACTCCCAGGTTGGGTGGTGGGTACGTGGCAGAGCTCTTTGGGAGCTTGGCAGCTCCCGAGTGTGACCTGGCGCGGATGAAGTGCCGTGCCTGCTGTTGGGTGTGCGCACAGGTCCGGACTGAGCGCCTGCGACTCCTCACTCTGGTGTGAAACTGCAGCAGATGAAATGGCAAAGAAGTTGCCCATGGCAAATCTGGGGAGTTACAATTAAGAGAGAACTATAACAACATACTTAATTAGAATAAATAAATATTTAATGTTGTTAAAGCCTCTACCCCTTCCCAGACATACTTGTTCAGCCTGTTCCTCCCTACGTAGCATGCACAGATCAGCACATCGTTCCAAGCACAGCAACCTCTCCCTGCTCTGCAAAACCCAGAAGTTCTGGTAACTGGTGCTCACGTAAGCCCAAGCATTTAACTGAGCTCATCTTTCGTTTCAGCGGTAGATGCTTATCTACGTAGAATGTAAAAAAATTCCTCGGCTTAACTGGGGTCATTTGTGATACTCTTGTTGTGATTGTTCCTCTTACACGTAACTCCCATAACAGGTAAAGCACCTCTTGACATTTAAAACCCCGCCGTCCTTGGGGACCGCAGTGTCAGCACGCTGCCGTTCCTCCTCTTCCCTTCCGCCCTCTTGCAGACCGTCCTCTCCTTGGCGTGAGCAGGACAGGTAGCTGCGGCTGATCAGTTTAGCTGGAGGAATGTGCACTTGTGAGGGGAGTCTTTTCCAGAGGGTAGGTGTCGTGGGATTCTTGGCTGTTGGGTTTGCATGGCGAGTCTTTGGTAGCCAGGGGGCTGCCGGGGTGGCTTCTGTGAGAAGCTGCTGGAAGCTTCCCCTGTGTCTAACAGACCCAGTGCCAGCCGCTGGAAGACGGACCTGCCGCCGGCTAAGGCGGAGCTCGTCAGTGATGGTGATGGCACCCCTGGGATAACAAGTTAGAGAAGGGATGGGGAAGGGGAAAGCCCTTCGCCACAGCAGCTGGAGAGGGGAGTGAGAACGTGCGAGAGAAACAGTGCTGGGGTCAGGAGAGGAGGAGGAGAGGGGTGCTGCAGGTGCTGGGGTAGGTTCCCCCGCAGCCTGTGGGCAGTGTGCCCCCGGGGAGTGCTGTGCCCCTGGGGGGTGCTGTGCCCCTGCAGCCCACCGGGGTCCCTGGTGGAGAGGAGCCCAGGCTGGAGCAGGTTTGCTGCAGGACCCGTGACCCCGCGAGGACCCGCGCTGGAGCGACCTGTCCCTGAAGGACTGCGGCGCTGGAAGGGAAGGTCCCCAAGTCGAGTCTGTTCGTGGCAGGCACCGTGCTGCGCGGCGGGTGAAGAGCTGCAGCTGCTGGCAAGGACGGGAGTTCGGAAGTTCATGGAGCACCGTTTCCTGTGGGAGGGACCCCGTGCTGGAGCGGGGAAGAGTGTGAGGAGGAAGGCGCAGCAGAGACAACGCGTGCTGGGCTGACCACAACCCCCGTTCCCGTCCGCCTGCGCTGCTGGGGGAGGAGGCAGAGAAACGAGGAGCGAAGTTGAGCCTGGGAAGAAGGGAAGGGTGTGGGGAGGGCATTTTCAGATGTAATTTTTCATTTCTCACTACCCTACTCTGATATGATCAGTAATAAATTAATTTCCCCAAGTCGAGTCTGTTTTGGCTGTGACGGTAACGGGTGAGTGATCTCCCTGCCCTTTTCCCGGCCCATCACCTTCTGTTGCGTTCCTGTCCCAGGTCTGGCTGAGGAGGGGTGATGGAGCGGCTCTGGCTGGCAGCGGGCGTCCAGCCGGGGTCGCCCAGCTCACCAGCAGCTCCGGGTTCCTTGGTTTCCCTCCAGGGCTGGGGGATTCCGAGAGGTGTCCGAGTGCTCCCGGCTGCTGCCACGCCAGCCCGCTGCAGGACGCGGTTCGGAGCCCGCCACGAGCTCCTGGCTGCTCTCAGTCTGGCTCAGCTACTGTAAACTCTAAAGGCGCTTCCGCTTCCCGCGTGAAACCAGTCATAGTTATCCCTTTATTCAGCAAAACCGCGCAGAGAACAGTGATTCGGCATAACGGCATGTTTATTGTTCTCGTCAAACCTGGCCACGGAGTCCACTCCTGGCCATTGTTCCTCTCTTGCTGAATTTTAATAAAAACTTTTAGATAATGTTATTAACAGAAGTTTCCGCCTGACACGCTACCAATGTTCAGTTCATCCTTCAGCTGAACAGAAGGACGGGTACCATTCTGAAGTTTTGTTGCTGACTCCAGCTACGGGAGACCCTCCAGCTCTCCAGTTGTTTACTGACACGTGAGAATTTATAGAGCTTTATGGCTCATACGAGGAGTAGCTTAAGAAATGTACATAGTTCTTAATTATTATGTGTATACTATTTTTGCCACAAGAGGTTGCTGTATACCTACAGCTTACCTGGGTTCTGCCGGTGAGCTAGCCTCAGAAAATACAGCTATTTTCCTATAAGGACGTATATTTTAATCTGCTGAAAATTTTTCAAAGAAAAAAAATTAGTTTCTGAAAGCATCGTTTGGTATTTCACTGAGGACATGACTCCACAGAAGCTGTAAAGATGTGAAGGGCACAGAGATGGTAACAAAAAGCGTGTCCACAGCTACAAATGAAACATAGAGCAAGGAACAGGCTGAAGTGCCTGCCGTATTGGGATCGGGTAAATTTATGTAGTTAATTAAGATGTGCTGGTTTTGTGGATGCTTTCGTGTTACATTTCTAAATGTAGTCACTTCACAATAAATTCACTGTTTCACGAACATTGAACAGTTGGATACAGCATTTCATATTCAACAGTTACTTATAAAGGGATGAAATTTCTGAAACTGACTTAATTTATGACAGTGCTTTTCTCTTGTAGTTTGGGTTTACTTTTGGTGATTAATTCAGAAGTTATTTCTACATAAAGGAATGATTAAGACTTTTCCTAAGCTGTTCTAAAAAATGTTTTATATGACAGCCATCATTTTAGTTGCACTATATGCATTTACTGTATCCTGAAATAGAACAGTCACTAAAATGAAGATTGACCTCAAAATTTTAATCTGACCTTCTACTTCCATTGTTCATAACTTTCTTAAATTCCTTCTAGTTTAATTTTTCCTTATTTGGTATGTTTTTTCAAAGTTAGAGTTGGAGCAAACTTTAAACTACACATGCCTGAAATACTTGTTCTTTATATCACAGAATCACAGAAAGTTAAGGGTTGGAAGGGACTTATATGTTACTATAAAGGAACATAAAAAACAATAAAAAGCAAGATTATCCATTAAAAAACCAGCTGAAATTGAAAACTTTTAACTTGGTTTATTCTCTGGATCTCAGCTTTAAAAAGTAAATCAAGTCAAAAAGCCAAACTTAGGAGGAGATGATTTCGTTGGAGCTGCTCACAGATGCGGGTCAGAGACGGGTAGGTGTATAACTGCTTGTCCACAGCGTGTTTGCAGTTGAACTCTTCCATGCAAAAGTCTCTGGAGGTTTCTAAAGACGGTGCTTTAAAAGACGTTACAAAGAGCCCTCCAATTATGTTGAAAACTAGCTGCTAGTCCTTTAGTAGCAGCCTAAAATTGGCCTTGCTACCTTGAATTGTAATGAATTTTTTTAAATTTTTAAAAAAAAAAGGGTGAGGGGTGGCAGAATGTCCCAAAGCTCTGCAGGCCTTGGCTGTAAGGAATTTAGAAATTTGGCTGGCAAAAGCGGATAAGCTACGTGCATCTGCTGTTTGAAATGCACATACTGTTCAAAACTAATAAACTCACATTTCACAAATGGAAGAACTGTAAATTTGAATCTAGTAGGAATGATAGAATGATAATGAACTCAGATTGTTATTTAAAAAAAAAACACCCTTTTTAAATCAACCCTCCTTTTCCTTTCACAAGGAGCAACAGGGCCTGCACCTCTGGTATCTTCCCCAGCTCACGTTGACGCTTGCGGTAGCCTGGTGCGTGCACAGCGCCTTCACACGCTGCCGGTGAGGCACAAAGTGCGGTTTTTTCTTTTATGGCTCACTGATTAAAAGCAAATTCTCATTTTAAAGAACAGTCCCTAATATTTGTAACAAAAATGTGAAAGAACCCTGTTTTCACTATGCTTTGGTTCCAGCTTGGTGGGGCAGAAAAATCCCTGTTCCCGAGGACGTCAGTAGCACTTGTCTTTTCAACAGCTTGTGGAGCTGAACTGTAACAGCCAGAGAACTCCGTTAGCAGTTAGAGACTGTCTCCGTTAGAGACAGTCTTTCCCAACAGAATCTTCAGAAACATAAATCAATATATTAGTTATTTTGGTTCAGGGAAGGAAAGGGGGCGAGCCTAAAGGGGAAAGAAGAAATCCTAACTTGTCTCAGATTGGTCTCCAGCACATGTTACTAGTGTTGTCTTCTTCCTGCTGCCTTCTCTTGCAGGACTTTTGCTTCCACCGTTATATTCTAACATCATGCTGCATTTTTTTTCTTCAAATGACTCTACAAAGAAATTGGAATGCTTGAGTGTCGATAGATGATACAAGATTTGTCATAAAAGAAGCAGAGAGACAGGAAAATGTCAGGAAATAAAAGGTCATAATCATTGGACCCAATTCTTCTTTCAGATGAGTATATACAGTTTTCACTTAAGTGGTTTATATATATTTATATATACACACACACATATATAAAGCTAATTTGGGCACACACAATCCATAGGCAGTCTAGGTATCCAAATCATCGCTTACTGCTTCAACAGTAATTAAAGAATCTGTATGAATCACATAAAAGACTCCCTAGTTCATACCTGCAAATGTTTCAGATCATTAATTCTAACTTCTTTGCATCTAGATATTTTTGTGCATAGGCAATGACTAACTGCTCACTTATTTTCAATAACTGCCTTTAGCGCTACCGAAGTTAAGTGGGGTACATGAGAAATTCTGAATGAGCAAGAGTTCTCCAAAGTGTAGGGATTCGTCCTGTGGTTTCTTGGATTTCAAGCAGGAGGCTACATAAAATATGCTGAAATTTCTATCCTACATTTTTTGCTAAATTGTATTGCTTTTTGTTGTTGTTTCCTGTAACCAACAGTAATTTTTTTAATACTGTCTGTTAAGTTCCCCTAAAAGATTCCCTGATGTTAGTGAGTTCTTTTGCTGAAAGTGAGACAAAATGTACTATGGATATGATTTTTCTAATTAGTAGCCCTTATGAATATTTCAAATATTAGTGGCTCCTTAAGAGTTCAGAGGTGTGACCGTGCTGCAGATTACCTGTAGGACTGTGGCTAGAATCCAAATTCTGCTTGTTCTGAAAGTACAAGACCTGCTTTTGGCATCATGTACAATCTTAATTACCTGCTAACATTCTTGGGACCTGCGATACACTATTCAGCTATTCTGTTTCTCCTACAGCTCCCTCTCTCTCAGCTCATACGACTGCAGACTACTGGTATATCAATACACGCTTGAAGAGATGTGTCCTGGGTTTTGTTCCCGATGCTGCACGTGTGCCGTTGGCTGTCTCTGTGTATGTGTTCATGCATCGTTACACCTGCACGGACTGAGTAACGGCGTTTCTTATTCCGGCCAAAGTTTACTACCCATCTCTTGCTGTTTTTCTGATTCACTGGAGCAACAGAAAAGACAGTCTCCCACCCAGCCTCCAAAAAATCATGCAGAAGTTACATAAGGAATTAATACTTACTGCAGATGAAGCAGAAAATGGGTTGGGTAATTTAGATCTACTCTTGTAATACTTCACCTCTGACTTCCAATTGCATTAGCTTTCTGTGTCCAGCTTCTGTAGTGAGGTAGGAGATGTACTTCTTACCTTTTCCTTTCCTTTCTAAACGGCATCTGGTTTTGTGGAATGAAGCTATGTGGATTCTGGGTAAAAAGCAATACTTTAAACAGAAGATCATTCACGTATAAGTTTACATTCACAGAATAAATATCTGCCCCCTTCACTTTGACTTTAGCACAGCAATTCCTACGACAAGTGGTAAGGATTGTTTGTGCTGCTTCCCTGCACCTTTCAGAATTGTGCTCCTGTCAAACAGGCAAGAAAGTGGCACGCTCTGTCTGCACGACCAAACCTTACACAGAGGGCAGCTGCCGATGATTTTTTTAAGATGTAGATAATGGAAGGAGGTGGGAATAGGGGGACAGAATTGAAGAAAAGCCTAGGCAAGGACAATAATTGAAACCGAGCTGTAAAACAGTGGACAGAAAAGAGCACAGGGAACAAATTATTATTGGAAGCAACGGCAATACATGTAATGGCGTTTGGAATACTTCAGTTGCTATCACTGAGTATTACTTTTTACTATTTATCCTATTAGTCCTTTTTGCAAAGCAGCATCTACACCTATGGGAGCTGCTGACAAACAAGTACCGTAAGAAATTAAACATGACAAATTCGGTAAGTTCTGATGTGTTATCAGTGAAATTACTGAGGCTCTGGGCAGAATCTGCTGTGGACAGAAACGGCGAGACCTAAGCTGGTGCGTGTAGTGGTCAGAAGGTGGTGTGACATCGATGTTTGTAACCTGATGTTAAGCTTCGCTCTTGTTCTGCCCTGTAAAGCCACGTGACCATCTTCTAGCCTGGTTTCATAGGGAAAACAGGCCTATCTGTAATCCCTGTGTCCATACCTCCTTGTTCCCCTCCCTCTCTTTCCCCACTAGCTTTTTTGAAGAAAAATCGACTGTAATACTTCAAGGAAACGCAATATTCATTGAAGCTTCACCAAGGGCAAGTCCTGCCTGACCAACCTAGTGGCCTTCTGTGATGGAGTAACTACATCAGTGGACAAGGGAAGCGTTATGGATGTCATCTGTCTGGACTTGTTTGAGGCCTCTGACGTGGTCCCCCACGACATTCTGCTGTCTAAATTGGAGAGGTACGGAGTTGATGGGTGGACTGTTCAGCTGATGAGGAATTTGTTGTATGGTCGCATCCAGACGGTAGTGGTCAACAGCTCAATGTCCCAATGGAGACTGGTGACAAATTGTGTCCCTCAGGGGTCTGTACTGGGAGCAGTACGGTTTCATGTCTTCATCAATGACATAGACAGTGTGATCAAGGGCACCCTCAGCATATTTGCAGATGACACTAAGCTGTGTGGTGCAGTTGACACACCTGAGAGACCTGGACAAGCTCGAGAAGTGGGCCTGTGTGAACTTCATGAGGTTCAACAAGGCCAAGTGTAAAGTCCCGCACCTGGGTTGGGGCAGCCCCTGGTATCAGCACAGGCTGGGGATGAAGGGGTGGAGAGCAGCCCTGCCGAGAAGCACCTGGGGGTACTGGTGGGTGAGAAGCTGGACATGAGCCGTCACCGTGCGCTGGCAGCCCAGAGAGTCACCGGCATCCTGAGCTGCGTTCCCACAGCGTGGGCAGAGGGCGAGGGAGGGGATTCTGCCCCTCTGCTCCGCTCCGGGGAGACCCCTGCTGTGCTGCCTCCAGCTCTGGGCCCCCACCCCCAAAATAAGAAGGACACGGAGCTGTTGGAGCGGGGCCGGAGGAGGCCCTGGAGATGCTGGGAGGGCTGGAGCCCCTCTGCTGGGAGGACAGGCTGGGAGAGCTGGGGGGGTTCAGCCGGGAGAAGAGAAGGCTCCGGGGAGACCTTCCAGCCCCTGCCAGTGTCTGAAAGGGGCTCCAAGAAAGCTGGGGAGGGACTCAGGATCAGGGAGTGGAGCCACAGGACAAGGAGGAACGGTTTTAAGCTGAAAGAGGGGAGATTTAGATCAGGTATTAGGAAGAAATGTTTTACACTGAGAGTGGTGAGACCGTGGCCCAGAGAGGTGGTGGCTGCCCCATTCCTGGTTGGACGCGGCTCTGAGCAACCTGATGCAGTTGAAGATGTCCCTGCCCAGGGCAGGGGGTTGGACTAGATGGTCTGTAAAGGTCCCACCCAAACCATTCTGTGATTCGATGACATCATATTTGTTGCAAACAGGTAGCCAAGAGAGACTACCTCCTCCTGCGGCATCACAAACGAAAGCAGACTGTGACACCAGTTAACGGCATACTGGACAGACATGATGTGTGCTACTTTTACTGACTGCAAACATAAATTAGAACTTAGACCTTCTTAGACAGCTGCAGATCCAACAGTCACAAAGCTACTGAATATAAGGTGGTGCCGATTCTACTAATGATAGAACAAGTTGTAAATCGAGAATTTTCTACCAAATTATTATTTTGCATGAGAATGAATCTGACAGGATAAAACCAGCTACTTTGACAGGAACTCATAAAATTTACAAAATTATCTTCTTTGAAGGAGCCCTCCAAAAGCAAGAATTGAAGTAGTAGATTAAGATGAGAAGCCCAAGCTAACCTAAAAACACTGAAGCTGAGCAGAAGTGAGAAATCTGATTTCTTATTTCCCTAGTCCCCAGCATTACAGCGAGCACTGCTGCCATTGTATTTCAGCTTGGTCTGAGGTTCTTGTATTTAAAAAAAAAAAAAGCAGCTTTAAATCTACTAGAAGCTTGCATGTTATGTATGAGACACTGAGCACAGCCATAACTTTTCTGAGGAGAAAAAAAAGGAAGAGCTGTAGAATTTCAGTGTCTGGGAATGGACAAATCGTCTGAACAAATGCGTGGAAGGAGCAGAGGGCAGAACAGTTGAAGTAGAAAAACAGCTGTGGGCTAAATTCGTCCCAAAAGGAAGCTAATGATGAGAGCAAAAATCTTTATGTTGCTGGTATCAAAAGCATTGCTCTACTGAGACAAATAGGGAAGCACTAAAATCAAGCCCTAGTTAAAAATATTTTGATTCTGAGCTTTTCTGTGGAACTGCAGAACCTAAATCCAATTGACTGTAAATCCAATTTAAAACTTCTGGGTTCATATACAGAGGAAGAGCAAGTGAGTGCTGGACCCGATGAGGAACAGATCCCAGAAGAGTGGAGTCAGAGCTCATTTTTTTGTCTCGGATTTCAGAGACAAAGACAAAATCATAAAAGACTGCCAGAACTAAGACGTTTCCTCTGAGAGACAGAAAATTACTTTCTTTCCGGACGTGTGCCTCATCACCTAGGAGGGACGGAGAACGCGATGAAGAATCCTCTAGCAGAAGACAGAAAAGCTTCTGGCTGCGTTGCACACAGCATCCTACCCGTTTTGGGACAAGTCTTCAGCTACTGAGCTGCTAAGTCACCATGACAGAAGTGCAAGACAACTAATTGCTCTGCTGACGGAGAGGCCTTGTCGCCATGTTACTCTGCTCCTCTAATACCACACAGGGCAATCGTGTCCAATGTTCCGGAGAGGACGCGCTGCTGGTAAGGCAGCCTGTAACTTGGTTCTGAACACACGCGCGGATTCTCTTTTGTATCCTTACGGACACATTGGAAGATGCTCCATGAAATGCGTGCATAGCATAGAAAATGTTCTAGAATGCGCTAGCACTGGTGTAATTATTTTGCAGATTTGTTTTTTTGTTATGAATTATATATGAAAGTAAATCATACTTTGCCCAGCAAACCCTTAGTGTGATTTATAAATCTATTTTGGATTGTCCCTACCTCTTCATTTTTTGGTGTGAGGAGGATTCATTTTTTAATGAATTATATGAAACTCTATTGTAGGAATCACGCGTGGGGAAGCTATAAGCACTTTGGCCTTTATGTGGGGAATGGCTGGAGTATTGGACATTTGGGATGGAAAAGGCAAACAGTTTGAGGCTGGGAGAGAAAATCACAAGAGTATTTCTGCTGTCAACTGCTGTGCTCGTAACAATGGCATTCAAACCATCACCGCGAAACCTGCCTTTGAGTGTGAGCGCCCAGCCAATTCCTTATCCACCGACTGCTCCACCAGTCAAACCTGTGTCTCTCCAATTCGGAGACCAGGATGTCGCGCAGGACAGCGTCTATGGTTTGCACAACCCCAGGAAGACGATGTCAGCTGCTCCTCCGTTACCCACCCATGCTGTGAGCCCGTTGTAGGCGGCCACCAAATTCGTCAGACATGATTTTCCTGCGGTGAAGCCACGTTGTCTGTTGATCACCCCCTTATTCTCCACGTGCCGTAGCACAGTTCCCAGGAGGATCCGCTCCATGACCTTGCCGGGGACAGAGGCGAGACGGACTGGCACTGGCCTGTCATTCCTGTCGCGTGGCTTTACTGCTCCAGTCCCAAATCCTCTCCACGGGGCCGCTTCCCAGAGGGCGCGCGCCCCTTTCTGCACTGCGGGCAGGGCCACCTTCCTCGTTCCTCCACGTCTCATTTCCAACCCGGCTGTCTTAATTGCCTGGTGCGGCCCCGGCCAGCAAGTGATTTGGGGCACTCCGAGCTCTCCTGCCAGCACTGCTCATAGTCCGCGCATCGTGTTGTGCGTTGCCGCTCGCACACGCGATGATTTTCAGGCTACCGCTAAAAAAGGCTGAATTATTTGGAGCGCGACGAGGAGACGGGCAAGGCGGCCCCGGCGGCCCTCCGAGAGCCACGGGACACGGCGGCGCCCGCCCGGGCGACCGACCTGCGCCCGGCGTGCAGAGCCGGGGACCCCCCTTCCGGCGGCGGCGGCGGCAGGAGCGGGGCCGGGCGGCGCGGGGC
>VZSF01004380.1:260364-374639 GCA_013398295.1 Chionis minor
GTGGCGGCGGAGCGCGGAGCCGCTGCCCGCGGCGGGAGCTGGGGGCTGCGCTGGGCCCGAGGGCGCCGCCAGCTCCGGGCCGCTGGGCCTGGCGGGGGCGGCCCGGGCGCGCCCCGGTGCCTCGGCGAGGGCCTGGCGTTCCCCCTGCAGCCGGCGGTGCTGCCCCGGTGGTCCTCGGTGCCTGCTGCCATCTCGGGCAGAAAGCGATAATTTGATTTGTCTTCTAACGGGCGAGTTACTGATAAGTAACCGTGTGGTTTGTAGGACACTTCCCTCAGCTTTCGGATTTCTCAGCAGTTTTATTTCAGCTGTTTGGTGCCCTGGCCCCGTCACGCCTTGTGGGTGGTCAGGGTGACCTGGCTCCTACCTGGTTTTTTCAAAGCCAGAATGTGACCGGAGACATCATCCTGTGAGGACGAGCCGGGGCGAAAAGGGGAGTGAGATGAGCTTCAGCGCGATGCTGAGCGGGTCCCCTCGGCCCCGTTCTCTGCTCTGTACGCCCTCATGTTCCCTGGTGGCAGTGTGACGGTGGCACAACGTGACACCCCGTCTGCCTCGGAGGCTGCGTTTCCTGGCGGGTGAAGCGACGGCACGGTGCCGTTGGGAATGCTCACAGCTGGGGACATGGGAGCGTTGCTTTGGGCTTCTGTGGCTGCTGGCGTGAAACAGTCTGCAAGAGGCGTGCTGGTTCAGAGCGTGTTAACTGTCGTACTCGCCCCGTCTGCTTCAGAGGTTGGCAGGACTGTTCGGTACATGCAAAAGCCCTGTGTTAGCTCATATTTTTGATAGCTGTTGCTTAAAAATAGCCTGATGCATATGACATTAAAAATACTAGGGAATAAGGGAAGTGAATGTGATACCATGGATCCTAAAGAATTTCCTCCCGCTTTGGTTTGATAAGCAGCTGCCAAAAATGAACCTTTCCCATTTGTTCTGACCTGGCAGTCAAGTGCTGGAAAAATAGTATGATGTTATTAAATAAGGCTAGTAAACAAGGTAAGCGCAAACAGAGCTTCTTTTTGCTATTGCTAGTGCAGTGCATTTAGAGCTCCGTTTACATGGATGCTCTAAAGTGCTGGTTGTCTTGCTTTCTCAGTTTAGCTAACCATCGGAATGTCCAAATGGTGATGAATTGTGTCTGCTTTAGAGCCAAAACATATTTGGTTCGTGGCCAAAGTTGCTCAGCTTCCCATAACAGTCTGTAGGAAAAAGACATTTTGTGTGTCTAACCACAGTCCTGAAGCTGATGCCATAGCAACATTGTGATCTGAGTATATACTTCTGAAGACAGCGAAGCAGCCTTAGCAGAGGTGTTCTGGTTTTCTTTAGCTGAACTTCTTACTGCCATCAAAATCAAACCTTTCTTTGAAGAAGAAAGATTAATCAGCAACCCTCAAACTCCCATGTTTATGAGAACATCAGCCTGATCTGTTGGTTATTTGTAATGACACCTGTAAACATGTGTAAGTTGGAATTTATATTAATGGCTTTAAAACTAAGATTTTTCTCTAGAGGTGCTGTTTTCACTAAAAATTGGTATTTCAAGATCTATCAGGAGCTACGTCTTCACATTTTCCAGAAAAATGGAGAAAGGTCAGCTTTGGGTTTTGTGTGTGGGTAAGGCTTGAGAAAACTGGGTTAGTTCATATCTTTGGGTTGCTTTCAGCTCCCAAGAATTACATGAAGGTTGGGTAGTTCATCACAAAGCTGTGGCAATGTGAAAAGGGAAAAAAAAGCATATGGCCTAAGAAATGCATAAGGTCTTTTTTTTTTTTTAAATATGTTTGTGTATAGGAGGCACCACTGTTAGAAAACTGACTTCTGAATAATAAGGCATAGTGTAATGAAAATATCTAATTAAAAAAAAACAAAAACAAAACCAAAAGCAAGCACTGAAACAGTCCACAATCCTCACTGCATTTGGTTTTGTATTTAACTATAGTTTGAAAAGTGCCTTGGTTTTTGGTGGTTTTTTTTAAAAAAAAAAAAAAAAATTGTTTTGGTGGAATCTTAAACTCTCTGGTCTTGTCCTGAAGGAAAGTAAATAAAGGGCTTGGTTGCTCACTAATGCAAGATACCTATTGTGTGGCCTAATATTAATGTCTCAACTTCCTATGCTCTCTATTACTACCTTCTTTTAAAATTTGTTGTTTAGCATGACTGATTAAATCCATTAGAATTCACTGTATTTAGGAAATTCTATGAGGATATTTCAGCATGCATACTTGATCAGATTATTTATCAGAGTATAAAGCATTCTGTTGAGCCTGTGAGGTGGTGTCTGTTCAGTCTGTAGCGTGATGCTGTACCTTCCAGAGCGGAGTGCAGCACACCTCTCCGGCTTGCTTAGCATGGAGACCGTTTTAAGTTGAACTGAAACACGGGTTTTCTGCTGTGATGGTTTTGCGCGTCAGTAAGCCAACGAGCCTTCCATCTCCTTATCCTAGCTAAAATGTCCTGTTGCTTCCGCCTTCCCCTGTCTTTCAGCTTCATAGAGAGACTTAATCCTGCAGAGGTTGCTTTGCAGTTATTTCAGGTTTGTGTGCTGTAAGGTAATGCATCACTGGGTAGACTTCCTTTTCATCCGGCCTTGTCGCTCCCGCATCTTGAAATACACGCACTGTAGTTCATGTTAACGAAATGACGTGAACTTTTTAAAGTCCTGTTTCTCTTGCCATGGTTTGGGAATTCTGTTTTTGTTTCCTCCCTTCCACATGCGGAGAGGAGGCCCGTTAGGGTATAGGCTTAATCTGTAAAGGCACGCTGGTACGGGAATATTAAAGTTTGCAATATCTTCAGTGCTTGGCCTCCCTGTGTGATGTACGGTGATGCTCCTGTGCCTAAGCAATATTTGTAAGAGTCTGGAAGCTGGCGGCGGGGTATCAAAAAGCGTTCATTAGGGCTGTTTCTCCATTGCACGACTGGGAGTAGTTGCTGGACTATGTGCTTTATTTCCTGAGGTAGTGCCATCTCCAATTTAGTATTTAACTTTTCTTTTCTCTTCTTGATCTGGAATAGTAATTTCTAATGAGGGTGCCGATTTGAAAAGAAGCGTTCCGCTGGCCGGTTGGATGGAACACCTTGCAGGTCAGCCGGCTTGCCGGATCTGAAGTGTCTCCTCACTGGTGTCTTGTGGGGGGCGTCAGTTCTGGAGTGGTGGCAGGGAACAGTTTGCTGGGCTTCATGGATGCGACTCGGAGAGTCTCGCTGGGGCTCAAACAGGGATATTGGTAAATGAGTTCTTTGCACAGCCGTTACTAGAAATTTAAATGTCTTTGAGGTCAAATCAAGAGCTGCTTTTAGGACCCCATGTTGTTGAAGCTGGTGGCAATGCTCAATAAATTATTGCACATTTGACCTTTTCCTGTAAATAGCCTGTCTGTGCCAGCAGGTGTAGGGGTCATGGTTATCTAGTGTTTGCGTGGTGACTGGGGTGGTGAAGCACTGCTTGTGAAGTGCTGCTGCGGTCCCGGTCACCAGAACGACTTTGGGAAGAGGGCTGGTCTTGAAGTCATCTAGTTCTTCCTCGTGTGCCTCGGTGAATTTGGTGATATGTAGGCATGTATGAAACTGGAAAGCTAGATGCAACTTAGTGTTCTAGGGATCTTAATTATTGGAACCATGGAAGGTACAAAGCTACAGATAGGCATTTTGAATCTCCTCGTGCATTTTTTTTATCAGCTGCCTTAAGTTTATGGTGTTGCTTTAAAGTTAGAACTTGTGAATTATCAATAAATGCAGTTCTCCACATTTTAGATTTCTATATAGATGAAATCTATAAAATAGATGGCAAGAGGTCTTTGGGACAGGGCTGGTGTGGGACCTGCCAGCTCGGGGCCGGAGTCAGGAGCTTGAACGTTGAACCTCCTGCGTCCTACCGTTGCTTCTCACCGTTTCCCTTCTGCCTGCGTGTTCCCCCTGTCTAGCTCAGGCAAATCTGTAATTAAAATACTCAAGAACTAGCATGTTTGTAACAAAGTCTGAAGACTTTGTAGTGAGTCTTTTCAGCTTAATCCAAGCTGCTGCCGTGGTTAGTCCTCTCGTTGAGATGGCCAAGCGCCGTGGCCGTGCTGGAGAGCCGCGGCTTCGGGTTGAACTCCCGACTTCCCCGCGGAGGTGAGCACCTGTGTTGCCTGCACTCTGTAGCATGCCGAGTGCTGCTTCAGAAACGTGTGGGGCGAAAGGGTGAGGGGCTGCTACTTGTTTGCTGCATATTTCATATGTTTGATAATTAACAGCTTTAAAAACAGAGGTGACCGTAAAACATTTGCTGCGTTGCATTGAAGTTGTGTATGTGGTGTGGGTTGGGTTTTTTTGGTTTTTTTTTTTTGCTTTGTTGGCGGGGGTTTTTGTTTGGTTTTTTGTTCTGGCTTTTTTTTTTTCTTTTTTTTTAAATTCTTGATCTTAGTCTTGGTTAAATTTAGATCCAGCAGGAGAGAAGCTGGAACTTGTTAGCAACACAGGAAACGCCCTGGAAGAAAGTTTTTGATGTGTATGTTTGTGTGTAAATGTGAACTCCGCAGCTGTGTGGCTGCAGTTGGACTGTGGGGAGCTGTGTTTAGTTTAGAATAGTTTTGCATCTTTAAGTGTTGTATGAGGTTCTGGTGGAACTTTGCTGCCATATACTTAATATAATTAAGTATTAATACCTATGACTTGTCAAAAGCTGGTAGTTCTAAATTGAATTTAAAGCTGTTGTACTTAAAATAGCTGAGGTGTTTAATTGCTGAAAAGAGTCCTGATTAACCTGCTTCAGTTTTGTTTTATCTGAAAAAAATATTAGAATTTGAGTAGTCTAAAGATTGTGCTTCCCTTCTTCATTTGCAATGAAACTAATCCAATTCTTTCTAAGGTTTCCTTAGAATCCTGTTAGAATTCCTTAGAATCCTGTTAGAATTCCTTAGAATCCTGTTAGAATTCCTTTTCCTTTCTTTAGAATCTCTATTTCTGACCATACTTTAACAAGTTAAGATTTGAACAGTATACAAATGAGAATAAATAGAAGCAAAATATGACCTCTGGTTTTTGAAACTTAAACAGATGGAAGTTGCTGGCGAGTTTAATGTGTGGATTGGTTTTGGTTCAGGCTTGTTTTTTTCCCCCCTTTTTTTAATGTTTGCTTGTCGGGGGGGGAGGGGGAGTTTGTTGTTTTTGAACAAGAATGATAAAACACAAAATATTCTGAATTTGATTGTTTTTGTGTTTTGCAGCAGAAATGCCTTTGAGTTGATTCTTTAGTTAATGTGCTTCAAGGTCTGTTTTACAGTGGGCTAAATTCCCATTCAGGTCACAAAGGGAATTTTCGTGTGTGTGTGTTAGTAAGTACTGAGTTCTTTGATTTTTCTACAGTATTTGCCAGAAACTGAAAGTTTGAAGAAAAGAGGGAGGAATGTTACTGCCACGAAGTGTAGACGTGGTTTTGCTATGACAAAGTAAAATTTTCAGCACTTCACAACTACTGATACAGAATCTTTGTGTGTTTGCCAGAATTACTTTGTCTCTTGAGTTCAAGAGGCAATAAAAAGACATTGGGGAAAACTTAGCTTTAACCTCAGATATATTATACTTGGCAAAGGTAAAATGCATAGGCATAGGAACATCGTGCCTTCTAGCACGATGTACCAAACTAATGTACAGTTTCTGAATTCATTGATACATTTAAAACTCTGGGAATACAGAGCTGGTGTGTAGAGAGTTTATTCTCCCAGCTATGTTTTGTGGCACTGTGATACATTACCTGACTTATTTTCTGCAAGTTTGCAATGAGTCAATCAGTGAGTGATGGGACCACTTTTTATAAAGTTTTGCACTTATTCACTTATTTTGAAAGTTTGGGGAAAAAAGATCTAATTAATGTTGTGTTTTGTTTTTTTCCAACCAAAAATGCTGCACTTTGTCTTTAAAAGACAATATGGAAAGGAGGACAAAAGTGACACAGAGTTGTTTTGTCCTGCTTGAGTTCAAAGCTTTGTAAAAGTCTGCACCAGGGGAATATACTGAACAGTTCGTTAGCGAGGACTCTCTTCTCTTCCTCCTTCTCCCCTCCCCGTGCCTGCGCAGAGGATGCTTCCACGGCTTTTGTGTCTTCTGCACTGGTGCGTGCCACTGGTGTGTGCCACCAGTGCTGGGCTTGGGACGCAGTGAGGAAATGGCCTTCTTGAGAGAGCTCGTTTTATTAGCACGGTGTTTCAAGAATCTGGCTAACTGGCATCTGAGAAATCTGATGCTGACCCTAGATCTGGTAGAAACAAGATTCTTTTCTTCCTATTTTCATCGTGTCTGCTAATAGGAAGAACAGATGCTTTTCTCCTCATTGAGCCTGGCTTGAGCTTCCTTTCTTCATTTCTTAGTTTTCCCCAGGAGAAAAACTGAATTTTGTTTCTTTGCAGTTTTGTTCTGTTTGCAGGACGTTGAGCTAAGTGAGTTCTTGTTGGTGTTAAATCTATTCTGTTCCTAAATCAGTGAACTTGGCTCAGTTGATTTTCATGGGACTCACAAGCATGCCATGAACTGGTTAAGGTGAAGCAGTATGTGCTGTTTTGGCAAACTTGTAAAGATTTACACAGTCTTAAGATTTTAATGATAATTAATTTCTTTGAAGGATACAAGTTTGTATTCCACTGCTTGTTAAATTCTGGTTGTCAGAATTTTATTTTTTTTTGACACTTGCCTGTGGAGGGAATGCATTCTGGCATCTGAATTAGAGGCTTTAGTGGTGCTTGGCTGTTTAATTACTAAAAGCAATAGGACAACTATTTTTGTAAAATTTTAATAAATATAGGCTTGCCAGGTATTTCATATTTTTGGTAAAAGCATGTAAAGTCTTGTCTATACCGAGGAGTTATTGCAGTTATGAGGCAGGGTGTGAGTGCGGAGTGCTTTTTCCCCTCGTGTAGCCAAGCCTTTAATTTTTCTTCAGGAGCAAACTCTGGGATGTTCCATGTGTCTTCTTGTCCCTAGTTTGGACTCTGTGGTGGACTTACAGCTGACAAGGAGTAACACCAAAAGCACCTGTCTGGTTTACCGGAGCAATCTCATTGATGTCGGGCTGTGCTCGTGTGGAGAGAGCGCGTGGGTGGAGGGCTGGGGCAGGGTCGGAGGGCTCCCCTGCACGCCGCTCGTGGTGGGTGCTGCTCCTCACAGGTGTCCAGACGGAGTTTATTCTGACGCTCTTAACGAGGTCTCCTCCTGCTGCTGCGTTGTGTGTTAAAGCTTTCATTTTAAGGGAAAGGGAGTTCGAAGAATATAGATGTTAGGGTATTTCTTTGTAGATTACATTATAGAAGGATGGTTGATAAAATAGCATAATGAACTAATTAAAAACGGAAGGCTTACGTTCCACAGGAGACGGAAGATGGTAGCGCCCCAGGATTTGAGAGGGGTAGCAGGGAGGGTCATACTTCTGCTTTGCCGCATTCGCGTGGGTGAGATTTCAGGAGGTGGTTGAGCCAACCTAACAGTTTGTTGGGATTCCAAGGAGTGGTTTTCCTTCTTTCCTTCTGTACCTGCCACAAGATCCTGCTCTTTTTCCCGTGTCGTCTCTGCTCGCCTCGCTCCGCAGCGCAGTTCGTGGACATGCGGAGGGCTGTGTGGATGCGGCAGCACGCGGCTGACCCCTCGGGCTGTCTTGTGGAAACCCGCACTCATGACCTTGAGCAGACTGGTTCTTGCTCCTCTTGAGTAAGACGGAACCAAAGACGGCTACTCTCCCTGCAGGCTGTTAGAAGCTGGAATATGTTTTTCGATGCTCTGAGGAAGGAGAGGCAGTATATGTGTGTGTATATATATATATATAGATCCTAAGATACGTTCTGATTCACATACCTTCTAGATGATGTAACTTAAATGTCTGCTCTCTAGGCAGCCTCAAGAGTGTTAATGTTAAATTCTCAAGTTCGCTAATTTATTTTATTCGGTTTAGATTATTGCTTTATACCCTTCTTTTTGTGTATGTGCGGAACTGTGCTAATATGTCCTGGATGACAGTAACAATCCTGGTATGTTTGAGCCTAGTGTTCCTGCTTAATTGCCCATTTTAGGGTCTCTTAGGAGTTGCGTCTTGCCTTTTTTTTTTTTTATGTGTGTTTATTAACAGATCCACTTAGGCAGTTACATTTGTTGAAGGAAATAACTCTGTCTGCACTGCATTTTGAGCACAGATTTCCAAGGCTTCTTGTATGTCTTGCCCTACTGGAGCAGCGGGCTGGACTGGATGACCTCCAGAGTTGCCTTCCAACCTCAGCCATTCTGTTACTCCACCCTGAGCAAAAAAGTCTTAATCAGTGTGGTTACTTTTTGTCCTCATGGGTATTTCACGCTGTTGTTGCACACATACCACTCTACCTCTAGTAAATGAGTCTAGGAGATAGATACCCTAATGCAGAAAATACCAACATCAATTTGAAACCAGAGTAATACATTTTAAAAGTCACATTAAAGCCTCCAAAAGTGCTTACTTAATAATAGATATGTTCATCTCTGTTTATAGGCCCGTGAAGCAGGAAGTCTATAATGTGTCCTTTGTATACAGCATTTAGACGGAGCTCTGCGTTTGGTTTCTGGCAGAAGTGAGTGACTGTGATTCCCAGCGCTTTCAAGCTCCAGTAGTTTAAGATCAGGGATTACAGAAAACATACTGTCCTGGAATTTTTAAGGATAGCTCACATGGCAGGGGGAGGGGAATAGACCAGAACATGCACCTGTATTGGACATTGATGTCTAAAATGGAGACCTGTAGCGTTAGGAGAAAACTATTAGTAAAACACGAGGATAGCAACTGTTTTTGCTCTTTGAAAGGGAGGAAAATTCCATGAAAAAGCAGACACTAAAATCCTGAAAATAATCTGGTAGGATGCACGAAGAATATAGGATATCTGGAACTATAGGATAAGGAATTAAAATGAAAAAAAGCTTTGAGTTTTATCAGTACCATGTTGCTGTCATTCAAAGGAATACAGCTGTCTATATTAGTGCAACTTTTTTTTTTTTTTAAAATCATCTTAGGCATGTGAGATTGATTGAAAACTGGGAAAGCAGCTGTGATGATGAAAAAGCCACCTCTTCTGTGTTCTGGGCACGCTTGGATGGCTTTGCTATCATGTCCTACGATATTTTCCTTGAGTTATACGCATTTACTGATCAAATACTGTCAGGTTTCACTAGTGCCTGCTTTGGCTTGGTATAAAATGATTTCATTTAGCATTGGGAGGGAATTTATTTTCCTTTTCTGAAAGGGTCATCAGTCTGTTAAAGTCTTTGGAATTCAGTGATTTTTGTATTTTTTTTTTTCCGTGTGTGAAGTGGTACCACTGTCAGAGTAGGTGCAGCAGGTAGTGTGTTACGTATACAAAACCCTCCCCCTTTTAACAATGAGACTGAAGACAGTCACGTGGTGCATTTGTATGTAGCTTTAGGGTAGAATAATCTCATTTTGGGGTCCAGCAAAGTTTCTTCAAATATGAAGCTGCCTAATGTTTTTTTCCTTTGTTCTTGTTTTGATTTGCTGGTTTGTTATATGTAACTTTGTAGACAAAAGAAACAAATATGGAAATTAACATGTTTCTTGGACCACGTGGTATTTTATTTATGTCCAGAAGAGACCTGTGGTGTTAGATCACTTTGTAGTCACATTTTTTTGGATATTGCCTAGAGTACTGTTTTCAGAGCTGCCTTGGCTTACCAATGTACTCCGATGAAATTCTCAAGATATTACTAATTTTCATCAGGTCTACTTTTGGAAAAGATAGTCTGTGATTAATTTCTTTCCATTTGTGTGTTGATTTTGGTGGTGGTGTTATGTTTTTTTTGTTGGTGTTTTTTTTTAATATTGAGGCTGATAAGAGCTTGGTTGGTGTTCTTTGGACTGAAAAGGAACAAGATCTGATTACAAATACACATCTTAAGTATGAAAACAAGAGTCCATGCAGGCACATAACTGGGTAGGTTTATGTAGGAATTTTTTATACATAGGATTTCTTATCTGCAGTATTTGGCAAGGTGAAAGTGTTAAGCAAGTTGAAAGTCAAACTTGGTAACTCTAGCCCCCTTGCTATTGGTTTAGCCTGATGCTTCCTTCTAGTAAAGCATTTTAGGATACCAAACCCCTTTACATGTGATAACTTCCTTCTCTTGAAGTTTTAAGGTGGTTCAAATAAACAGTAATTTATTTGTTTCTCTATGTGAGCTGTAACCTAAAAGCCGCAATAAACAAGCAGATGGCAGTTTGCCTGTGTGAGCTGCAGTAGTGAATTCGCAAAGCTTACAGATTTTGGTGATACTTAGTAAGCCTGGGAAGGTTAAGTCACTGGTATTGAACCTCAGTAGTGACACAGGAGGGAAACGTAGCCCTTGCCTACTGGGCCATCGCGTGAGTGGAGAGCTTGCCCATCCTTTGAGGGCAGTCTGAGTAGAAATGGCATGTCTTAAAGAAAACTGAGCTTTGGTTAAGCCAGTTCTGTCCTGGCTTATGACAGCAGATAAATCTTGTGTATGCTATCTGATGAGGAAGCACTGACCATTGTAAAAGAATGTCCTATACCAAAAGTTGATAATAATTAAACTGCCGTGAGGTCATTTTACTACCTGCTAAATGAACTCTATTCTTTTTCTCCTCTGGAGGAGAGTATAAAAACTCTGTGTGCAGCTGGAGGAGACAGCCAGTGAGTTTTAAAGCGTAATGAATCCAACGTGCCAGGTAGTGTTTCGGAGTCAGCTGGTAGGGCTACGTTACCGTGCAGACACGAAATGAACTGTCATTAGGCTCAGAATTTTCATGCGATGAAGACATCACTCCTGCTGCTGTAGGAGAAACTGCATTTTTCCCTTTGCTGCAGCACAAAGAAGAGAGGATCTCCAATTAGAAGTAGCTGTTGTAGCCCTTCGAGAATCCTGTCCAAAATTATTGCAAATTTGATGTATGGCAAATCAGTTTGGTACTGTTATATGAAGTTTGTAACCTGTCCTGTAGTAATAGATTTCTTTGCAAAGTAGGTATTACTTCTGGTTATTGCTTGTCTTTAACACTAAAATGATTTGTTACATCTAGATTGATTTTTCTCAACTTCTTCCCCCACTTAACTTTGTAGACCACAGTCATTCCTTAGTAGTACACGTAGTCTAACAGGAGCAGCAGAAGCTTGCTTAAATGCAGATTGCAAAGACTGACCCATGCAGGCTGCCTTTTGTTAGAAATGGGGGAACTCGCACCCCTTCTAATGGATGTACTGGGAACTGCAGGAGGCCTGAATAGACCAGAGATCCAGTTGGTTTCCATGTTGGAGTCAGTTAACATAGATAAGGATGTGCTTGCTATCTGTCCCCATTTTTACTTTACTAGATCGGTTCTGTCTTCAGTTTTGTGGGTCACGAAACGATGCCTTGAGTTGCCGCAGTTTGGAGGAAGCAGGTTTAAGCAGATGGAGGGTGCCAGGCTGAAGGAAAATGGCTTTGCCTGCTACGTTGTCTGAACCGCAGCCTGTGCAGTGTAGGGTGGGTGTGCTCTGCACTGCGTGTACCTCTGACTGTTTGCAGTGAATGGTTTTGGTGTTTTACAGGCATCTTGGTGAGGGTTGTCTGGAAATTAGGACTGTACCTAGGACAGCTGAGAAACTGAAGACACACTTTATTTCTGTACTCCTCATCTTCTGCACTTTCTGGAGAGGATGGTGCTATCATAATCTAAGCACGCAACTATTCAGTGAAATAGCACTTGATTACTGTGAGTTTTGTCAGGATTTTGGTTAGCATGATTTTTGTCTTCCTTTCATTTTCTTTATACTAGTAAAGCTGAAATGGCAGTCTCTGACCTAGTTTTCATCTAGTTTTAGGCTCTTCGTTTTCTGCTGACATAGCATGTGCTGGGTGTTGCTTCTGCCAGCTGGAAAGTCATGAGTTTTCTTGCCTATTGATTTTTAAGGTAGGGAGTTTGTCACTTTTCCTGTGTTTAACGTGGGAGGGTGGAGAGAGATGGGGTGAAAGTGGCCGTTATGCCAAAAGCAAGAGAAAAAATAATCTATGGTTATATTTAATTTTCCTTTGCTCACTCCTGCCTCAGTGCAAACTCAGTGACATCCACTGGTTCCTCGGATTGCTAACTGTGATGCTCAGAATGGTGTTTCCTCAGGACTTTTTTTTTTAAACCTTGTGACCTTATTTCATTCTCGAACACCTCTCTAAATAGTGACCTTCCACTCAGAGGAGGGCCAGCTCTTTTTTTTTTTTTTTTAAACCTTTTTCTGGCAGTGAGGATGACTGCTGAAGACCAGTAGCAAGCTGTCTTCCTCTTGCCACCCTCCTTATTCTGTCCCACACCCACCCGCCTTCTTGCCCCCGAAGCAAAAACTTGCTTTGTGGCATAATCTGTGTAGGCTGATCCCTGTCTTGCAAAGCAGGAGGAGAGGAAGGATAATTCATTGAATTTAGAAATAAAAGGCATTGGAATGATAGAGAGGGTATTTTACTTCTGTGATACCTAAAGGTAAAATTGAAGGGAGAAAACAGCCGTGCTGGGAGAGGAGTTAAGCTAAATGACATGAGCTTAGGAGAGTACAGAGGATCTTTTGGTCCTTTAAAACATTTGATGGTATCTTGTAAATGACAAGAGCCAGAGGGGTGAGATTCAGAAGGAGGACTAAATAGCAGGGATAAATTTGATAAATTCAGTAGGAATGAGAAGCAGGGGGTTCTTATTGGGATGTTTGGGTTTTTTGGTTTGGTGTTTTTTTTTTTTTCTTGTAACTCGTGATTGAAGAAAGGGATGATTCTCGAGAAGATGGTAGAAGGCTACGGGCTTGGCACTTTGTCTGGAAGGACTTGGCAGAATGGGAAGAGAAAGGGAAAAAAATAAATTTGTCTACACCTCATCTGTAGTCAGATATTTTTCATATGGGAAACAGCTGCGAATCCTTAAGATTTTATGGCTCCACTGACAACTGCTGCACTTTTTCCCCAGTGTAGACAGGCAAATGACTCAACTGATGATTCCTCATCCTCAGCATTCAGGTGAGGTGAATCATTCATGTGAGTTCAAACAGGTGCTTATGACCTTTGAAATTAATATTTTTCACTTGTGAGCATTCTTCATCTGCTTCAGTACAAGATCAGTTTCCTCAGTGCTTCAGGGCAGTAGCAAGTAGCTGGGCAACAGTAATCTTTAAAGCTGATAAACAGTCATTTCTGCAGCATCTGGCACCTGGCCAGGAATTTTTGGACAGCAGTCAAGTGAAGAGACCGTTTTTCCCCCTGTGTTGGCAGACACTGGCCAAAATAACCAGCAGTCGGGTAGAAGAGTGGCACAGCAGAAGAGGGGGTGGCTGCAGGGTGGAACAGGTACGTCTGTGGCACCTGGGAGGTCAAATCTGGAACCAGACTGGTGGGAAAAAGCTGCTGGGGAAGCCAGTCTGAGCGCTAATACCATAATGAGGTTTTCCTCACGCTTCCTCGTCTTTCACCTCTTTCATTGTATTTTAATAGTGCTGCAGGGCATCATTCCACTGCTTAGAAGTGAGCAGCAAATTGGAAACCCTGGCGTTCTTTTCAGTCTGCTGTTGAACTGAGGCATAGCTTTTAGGGGTGTCAGATAAGAGTGGGGGGGGGTGGAGTATTTCATAGATAAGATTGATAATAATTAGGCTGTTTGAGTGAGCAACAAATGAAACAAATGCAGTATAGTTTGTCAGTTATGTATCTGTATTGATCTTCCTGCGTAAGAAATACCTACAAAGTGTAAAGTCCATAGTTGTTTAGGGTAATGTAGAAAAATATTTCAAAAATAGCTGTTTAACTTCAGTGAGTTTATTTAGATTTGGCTAAATATAGCACATTGGAAACATCATATATGTCATTTGCTTCTTTGTTCCATGAAGTCAGAGGCAGACCTCTCCAGTGTATCTATTTTATCATTTTCATTCATGCATTTGAGTAATAATACAACAAATGTATCTTACCATAAGTGGTACCTTAAAAAACACTGTTCTCTTGTTTTCAAATGTTTTTGTTTGTTCTTGAATTAAGAATGATCTCTTAGATCTGGGAATATGCCCTCTGTATATTATAAAATGTTAGATATTGATGACTCAAAATGTAGTAATTTTAAAGGACTTATTACTTACTGTCTTGTCTTGATTTCTGTTACACCAGTAACACCTTGCTGCTTTAAATATTTTTGTTGTTGTCATTTTCCCCTTGTTTGAAAAATACAATTAAGCTAAAGGAATTTGAAATTGCCAGAAAAGGGAAATGTTGAAACTTCTCTACGTGTAAACCATGAAATTCTTAATGCACTTGAAGGCAATGAAGGCAGTTGTGACTAAATGAAGTTTTCTGCAAACCGTAGGACTGAATCTTGGGATATTTACAAACCAAAAAATGCGCTTTTTAAAATGCAGCTCTTCTGAAGTGTATGTTTAATAAATCCTACACTGAAAGGTGGTAAGTCCTGAAGTACTTCCGTGCAAATGGTAGAATGACTGAGATGTTCCACCCTTTATTCCTTTGCAAATGTATGCTAGCTGTTTTTCAGGATTTAAATATGGAGAAACTGAACAAGATGACTTTGGATGACTTTGGGAAGTGGGTAAATGTGGCATTCACAGGCATTTGCTCAGGTGGTTATACACCGCGTAGAACTACTTTATTTGACCTCTGCAGAAGTGGTGGACTCTTTGTGGGTGGATCTCTGAAAGTATCCCGCTCTGATGGGTGAGGTGTATAAATTGTGCATGCTGCACGATTTAAAGGAGGTGGAACAAAAGTTATTAATGCCAACCAAAGCTGTGAATCATCTTGTTACTGATGTCAGTGTCTGTCGGTAGGGGTGTTACTGATGTTGGTGTCTGTTGGTAGTAGCTATACGTGGAAAATGCTCTCATGCAAGGAGGCTGCTGAGTTTTAAGGGAGACTCGCAGGCAGAGTGAAAATGCGGAGAGACTTTTTTCTTCTTTTTGCTCTTCAGAGGGGGTTGCCTAGGTAGTGAAGTAGTTAATTTGTAAAAGATCAGTAATGAAGTAAGCTGTTATATATGTCTGTGTTCCCAACTCTCTACATAACCTAGCATTTGTATTTTATAAACCTGGTCTTGTTTTGGAGTCCCTCATTTACACAAAAAGCTGATCGTACAAATTCTGAAGTCAAGGGACTTTCCGCCCCTTCACGCTCCGAGTATGAGGCAATCGTATGAAATGTCTTGTGTCTCTGAAGAACGGCAGTTGAACTGGTGGTGGGGCAGCACGCATTTTAAAATGGATTTGACATCAGCTGGGGTTGGGGATCCCGTTTTGTAAGCAGCTAAGGTGGTCTCTGATTGCATAAGCGAAAGAGTGCTGAGGTATTTTTCGTATGTGCTATCATTGATATCAACCCCTGGATAGCAATCCGCATCTGGTATCTGTTTTAAAAATGGAAATGACCATTAAAGTTTTTAAAAGACCTTCAAATATTTAAAAACAAAAAACCACACACAGGCATAGAGGGGAAAAAAACCCCACCAGTAACAAAACAAAAAAGAACCAAGCAACAAACAGGTGGTTTCAGGGCAGAATTTAAAAACTGGAACCAAGAAAATCTAAAACTTAATTGTTTACCAAAGAAAAGCAGTTGCAATAGCTGAAAGTGTTTCGGAAATCTTAGTGAATTATTTTATTTAGCTTAGTTGTGCAGAAAGAGGATACAGTATGCTTAGAAAAACCAAGATGCCAGCATTATTGGAAAATATCCTATTAGTCAAAATATCTTTGAAACAACCCAAGATTCAATATCCCGTGTCTGTTTCAAGGGATGAGGAAACACAGATGTGCAGTATTGCTATTCCATTTAATCAGTCATCTTGAAGTGTGAAAGATGAGCGTGAAGAAATCTTTTACCTGAAGCTGAAATGCTTTTGGATGTATGTTGGAAAGCTTCGCAGTATGTACAAATGTGTGGGGTGGTGTTTTTTGTGGGTTTTTTTTTTTAATAACATTTATTTGTAATCAGTATTTCTAAACTGTAGTGTTTTGTTCATGTCCTAAATGGTTCAACTACATAACCTTTGTGGAACTTGAATGAGGTTGTAAAGTAACTAAGCTGTTGGCTTTAGAATTACTTAAGAAAACAGTTTGGGGGTTTTTTGTACCTTTCAGCTTGCGAATGAATAGTTAATTTCACTGTGTTTGCTTTCCTGTTCAGAGCCTTTATTGGTTAGGTCTCTCCTTGAGCATAGTTGACATACCAAAAGGTGAATTTCTTTGGAAGTGGTATCTTTCATTTTTGCGTATCGTTTTATAGGGGAGAAGGAAGGAAATGGACTTTAGTTCCAGGTAATGGGCAACTTTTATATCGACACTGAATGTGTCAGAATAAGCAACCATCTCGCACGCCACTTCTGTTCCTTATTGGAATACATCCTTGAAGAACTGTATGTACAGTAGGGAGGTTGACCTGAATTCCAAAAAGAGAAAATTTGGTATGGAATTGTCCTTGATTCCTTTGTTTGATGTCTTATTACTCCCTACCTGTATCCTAAGAATAGGAATGACATATACTGTAAAACTTTAGTTCTGTAACAAGCCTCTTTGTTCTGGTTAATTGAAAGCTTATACTTGTCATGTTTGCCAAAGAAGAAAGTTAAATATAATATACAGGTTTTCATGTGTTCTTTCTCTTTATTGCCACTCTGTTCTAGCTATGTATGTAGGATATTGTTCTCAGATTCTGAGATTCATTAATAGCTCCAGATTTTACCATTGCATAATTCAGACTTTCTAATATGACATATGATTTTTGTATGGGGAAAAAAATCTTTCTTTTTAAAAAGCAGAGTGTAATAAATACCTCGGGACTCTTATTTTCTTTGATATCATAGTTTAGGAGGTTATCTGGGAGAGGGTGTTTGACTGCGTATTTAGAAAAAAGGCTTAGAGTTGTTGTTCTTTCCTTTTGGAATCTGATAATTAGAATTCTTCGATCCTGTAGTACTGGGAGGCATACACCACGTAAAGTATGATGGAGTGAGTGAGGATGCCCTTTCTACCCCAGTACAGCTAGGTTCTGAAACGTTTTCTGCGCCGTGCAGTTAGGTTTTCTTTGGAGGCAGAAAGTGTATTCTCAGCAGCCCCTTGAGTCGGTTATTTACTGCCTCTGTGAGGAGCTTGATCCAAGGTGAGTTTTGTTGGATAAAGGAAACACACTTGAACATACCGAAGAGATTTACGGTTGCATTTGTTTCCTGCTCTTCCCATCACCCTGCCCAGTATGTTAGATATATTTCAATGCAGTTCTCTTCTTTTGAGCGTGAGCGGGGTTATCCCTCAAAAGCAGCGTGTGCGCTGTATTTCCTGCGGGATGGCGAGGCTGGGAGGGAACGGTGCACCCCAAGTGGCACGGTGCGAAATGCACGCAGCACCTCAGCAGGGCCACCAAGTCTGGTTGAAGGCCAGTAACTAGCGGTGTACCCCGGGGTCAATGCTGAGTCTAATCCTGCTGACACCTCCGTTAGTCACAGGATGGTTGAGGTGGGAAGGGACCGTGGGAAGTCACCTGGTCCAACCATGGCTCAAGAAGGGTTGTCTAGAGCTGGTCCCCGGGGTTGTGTCCAGATGGCTCTTGCATACTTCCGAGGACGGAGACTCCACAACCTGTCTGGGCAACCTGTGCCAGTGCTTGGTTACCCTCACAGTGACAAACTGTTTCCTGATGTTCAGGGGGAACCTCGCATGTTTCAGTGTGTGCCCGTTGTCCCTTGTCCTGTCACTGGGCACCTCTGAGCACATCCTGTCTCTGTCCTCTTGGCACCCTCCCTTCAGGTATTGACACAGGCCTGGGCTCAGTACTCCGGGGTGGCCCCACCAGTGGTGAACAGAGAGGGATCACTTCCCTCAAACCGCTGGCAATGCTCTTCCTAATCCGGCCAAGGATACCGGATACCGTTAGCTTTCTTTGTGGCAAGGGCGCGCTGCTGGCTTATGGTCACCTCTGCCTCCACCAGGATTCCAGGTCCTTTTCTGCCAAGTTGCTTTCTAACTGGGTGCCACCACTGTATACTGGAGCCTGGGACTGTTCTTCCCCAGGTGCAGGACTGCACGTCCCCATGTCGCACTTCACGAGGCTTCTGTCAGACCATTCTGGATGGAGTCAGGACCCTGCGGTGCACCAGCCACCCTCGTCTCACACCCTCAGCAAACTCTCCGCGGATCCGCTCTGCTGCACCGCCCCAGTCGTGTCCGTGAGCCAGCAGTTTGTCCTTGCAGCAGGCAGGCTGGCGGTGGGCCAGCCGCGTCGGACAGCGGATCGGCAGCAGCTCGGGGGAGGCGATCCTTACCCTCTGCTCGCCGCTGCTGAGGGAGGCACAGGAATTTTTCTTTCACTGGTTTATATTCAGCCGACCTAAGTCAGGAAACGTAATTTAAGAAGCAAGTGGCTGACAGTGTACATTAGTTCGTGGACAAGTGTACAATGTGTTACTCTGTTGTAAAGTCTTCGACTTCATCTGTGGATCCAGCAATTCAGTTTTTCTAATGTGCAGGGAATAAATTCTACAGGCAAAGTATATTCTATGTCATATTGTAGAAGCCATCGGTTTGCCCAGGTTAGATAAGAATTTTTATACACACACACAAATAGCCCAAATTGCTGTGTTTTATATTTAATGAATGAATGTTCAAAATATTGGTAAATATTTTTGTTTCAGTTTTTCTCTTGTAAAAGGAGCTTCCTGTTGTGTATTCACATGCACTGTTAAGTGCCAGTGATCTTTGGTGTTGTTATGTTTCACAATTACCGCTACAGATGCAAATCTGTTGTGAGCTCTGTATGAAGAATCCTGGGTTGGCAGACTTAAGGAAATGCCTGCAATCTCAAGAACAGTGGATCTAAAATAACTCCAAAAAATGGGTGATCAGTAGCCACGATCAATAATAAGGACAAGGGTAAGGAGTCCCTTGTTAAAGGGGCCTGTTGTCATTCCCCTGGCGAGGCATTAGGTGCTTTCACATCATTTGTCCATTGCATTCCTCTTTGCATCTGCTATTTTTTCCACTGACTTTTTTTAAGCTCACATTTCTTCTCTTTGAGCTGCTACAGAGGGTTTCTTTTAGCACTGCACCTGTTCAAGGTCCTGTAAATGTTGTGGTTTATTATTACCTTATTTTTCTTCAGAAAGATCCAGTTCTCTTGCAACAGTGTCATTGGCTTCACTTGCAGTAGGCTACCACCTCTTGCTGCTCAGCTCTGAAACCAAACTCTTCCATAATCACCCTGTTGTATTTTTGGCTTTGGTTCGTTACACCACTGAGCGGTATGGCTTGGGGGCGGGGGGGAGGAATGCATCCAGCGGTCTCCAGAGCAGAGCTGGACTGCACATCTGCGCGTTTCAGCAAGACTTCAGGTGGACTGTCTCTTCCTTGCTCCTGTGATGATACCAGCTGAATTTTAAAAAGTCACTATTGTTTTGCAAGATTTAGGAGATTTTTAAAATGCCCGTAAGTAACATTTGTCGTACAACACACCAACACTATACAACACTGCATAATTTTAGAGGTAACTGACGTTTCAAAGCCAGGCAGAAGGTGAGGAATGCCAAATTAAGAATGTCTCTGCAGCTCTAGTTAGACTTCCCTTTCTTCTACGTATGCACTGTGTTTCAGCCTGGAATTATATGCTTGAACAGTGTTTCCTTCACTAAGTGCTCAAATTGAACCTGTGAATGCCCACTAGTAACGCTGAAAGCTACAATACCCTTGAGTACAATTACCTTAATTGCAACGTGCTAAAATGAGCTGAGAAAATTTTAATTTTTAAGGAACTTTCCAATTACATGTAAAAATGGGTTCCAAAGAACGTAAGACCTTCAAATTGTAACATTAAGGTGAAATTTATATATCTAGGTTTCTGGAACAAATGACCAGTGTCTGAATATGCAGCACAAAGTCTGTGTTAGTTCCAAACTCATACACGGGGCAGTACCTTACTGTATGAAGTGGCTGGAAGAATTTGAGAAGTGTCAGAACAGTTGTTTTCAGAATGTTATTTTTTTAAGAGTTTTGTAAAAAAAAAAAAAAAAAAAAAAAAAAAAAAAAACAAAACATTTTTAAAAGGGGAAAAAAAAACAAAAAAAAAAAAAAAAAAAAAAAATCAGATCATTTCTAAAATGGTGATCAAGAACATGGAAAAGAACAATGGAGCTGGAGCCTGTGGTTTGCCCAAAGAAATACGGATGAAGATGGATAGGCCTGAATGGTGCATGACAGCTGTGCTGTAGCAGTACCGTACCTGGCACAGTCGCATGGTTCAGAAATCATAACGCAGCCTGGTCTTTGAGCAGAGATCACTCATACAGCACTTCGGACCAGTTGGTGCAGACAAAGTACGTGCAGTGTGCGGGTTTTTACAGCCGCTGCAGCCTACGTGGTATGTGCAAGGAGGAAGCTCTTCTGAGGGAATACTTAATAAACTTGGGAAGTGAATCGCTTAGATCTAAGGAAAAGTAGGTTTAAGGTGTTTGAGCAGTCTTTGCCTCTCTGTCTCGCAGTGGCCTTGCAGTAGAGCCCGGAACAGAACGCAGCTTTCCTGGTCCCACTCAGTGCACTGCAGAAAAAACAGGTTTTCATTTGTTTGTGGACATCCTTTGCACTGGGTGAATGGCCAGGACATGCTCACATAATTAAAGTTTCTAGCACGATTTTTGCACAAAAGAGGCACAAATCTGGATTGTGTGGTCTAGCCTTTAAATTTCTAACTTCCTCATGTTTTAATGCTTTCCCTCACAGTTCTGACATCATTTATATAATATATATATTTATGGGGATATTTATAGGGATAGAGGGAAGTTAGCTGTCTGTAAGATAAGGAAGTATCTAGTAATTCAAATAATGCTTTTATACATAACTCAATGTAAAGTTACTCTTGCCTTATACCTGTTTCAGACTATGGAAGATGTTCTTAAGTTCTTATTATCTGTTAGTACTGTTTGAAGATGATTTGGTTTCAAAAAATATAAAGTGTTCGCGTTCACTTCTCAAAAAAACATCAGACTATTTAATCAAAAATTTATATTCTTCTTCATGCACTACATTTCTGTAAGACATACCAGTTGTTAAAGAAAGGAAAGCTGCTTAAATCTTCAGAGTTTGGACTATTGTTTTAGTACTTTTTCCTTCTTAACTACAGTTTCACGTGTAGCTATCTGATAAATGGTTCGAGCTTCATGGTGAACCTGTTGCAGCCGGTGTGTTCCTCTGGGCTGAAGCCGACACCATGGAACAGGCGTGGGAAGGCTTGTGGGAGAGGTGGGGTGGCATGTCCTCCGGCTTACGGATCTGACCCACCTGAAAGGCTCCTGTTATTAAACAACTTTTGATAGAATTGGGAGAAAAATAAACTTTAAAGTTTACAAACTTCTCTTGGTGCCTGGAGCAGAGGCTTGTGAGGCTTAGGGCTTGGCTGGTGGTTTTTGTTTTGTGTCTGTCCCATCCACTGACAACTGTCTCATGTGAATGAAATGCGTTAACTTGCCTGGATCTCTAATTCTCAGTCTAACACATCTTGCTCCAGCCACCAAGTCATGCTTTTCTCTTACAGATGGTTGCTTCAGAGAGAAGTAGTCCACTCTTTCCCTGTGGGCTGGCACTTTTCCTGTAGTGTGTGTCCATGCTGTTAGGAAGCTTTTTCCTCGTGTCTAAGCTAGGTTTTGCCTGCTGCAAAGCAGGCCCATGTTACCTGGTCCACTGAGAGCTGATACGTAAAACAGATTGTTCCCTTTAGTGTAACAGTCTTAAAATACCTAAGGGGCTGATGTGGTTGCGTGTCTCCTCATGTCTTCTGCTCTGCTCTTTTAAAATAAACAACCTTTTCAGTCTCTTCCGTTGCAGTGTCCAGACTGCCCATCTCTAGTATTGTCTTCTCCAGTTTCTCCGCCTGGTCCAGATGGGAATTCTGGTGCCCGCAGAGGGACATAGGCTCCTCCAGAGGCCTCTTGAGTCCCGGACAGAGTGGGATGATGGCTTTTTGTTTTAAAGTTAGTGTTGATCTTCATAAAATTTAAGTGGTTTATTTTCTTGTATCGGCAGATGGGCTGTTTCCAGCTGACCATGCTGGAGCCTCTCAGAAAAGTCATTCCTCCTTTTTTCATAAAAGTGTACCCGAGGATGCGACTTGTCATTTTTCCTTGTTACTGCTTTTTGTGAAAGCTGTTGTGTAAGGGAGAAATGCTGTTTTGGCTTTGCTGATA
The DNA here is from genome assembly GCA_013398295.1 of Chionis minor. Lineage (NCBI taxonomy): Eukaryota > Metazoa > Chordata > Aves > Charadriiformes > Chionidae > Chionis > Chionis minor. The sequence continues at coordinate 282,563 of VZSF01004380.1, forward strand.
TTACAAGCACAAAGAGTATATGTTTAAAAAAAACCACCAAAAAACAACTTGCTTCACTCTTCCCAGTTGGCATTAACATTCCAGTGTAGTACAGTGATGCTTATTTTCAGAAACGTATTTATGGTTTGTGTTCCATAGCCATTGCTTACTTGCTGTTAGTTTATTTGATTTTTCAGTTAGGTGGTTCAATTGTGGTGGTGTTTCTGTGGCTTTATCAGTTTTTTCTCTAATGTGGAAGCTGGCGCGGGCCGCTCGGTTTACGTTCTCTGGGAAATGGCGGAACTGCGCGGGGTGTCTCTCCTTCCCCTGGGCAGTGCTTGGCGGGTCCTGGGGCCAGGAGGCAGCGCAGAGGACGCCGTGCCGGGAGCGCGACTCCGCTTGCGGGAGCCAGCACAGGGAGCACGGGCGTTGGGGTGCGCAGCTGCGCCTGCAGGGACCTCACCGGGCGTTTGCGCGCTGGGTATAACACGGGCCCTGGACACCTTCCGGTTCTCTAATTGGTACCAGCTGTGTGTGCTTCAGGTTATTCATAGAAGGTTAAGAACTCTGTTGAACTGATTTCTCTTTTCCTGCTTTGTTTCATAAGAAGAAGTGAACTTTCTGAAGAATCCACATTTTCTGGATGGAAGACATTTTGCTTTTCCTGTTGACTTTGTGTGGTTCTTGTGGCAATTCCTTATGTAAAACAGCATAGTCATTACTTTTTTTTTTCCCCTTCTTGCATATTCTGCGCTGCAAGTTTTCTAAAATGAGATAGTTTTGGAACTCTTTCATAGAGAAAACAAATTAAACTAGAATTTATAGATACTCCAGAAAGCTGTTTGAGAAAGAAATGCTCTTCATAATTCCTTTCATTCCATTTTCCATGCTCTGTAACTGAAGATAGTTATTGGAAACAATTAACTGTATTCCAGTTTTACATCCCAGATATGTGGGGTTTTTTTATAATTAATAATCCTTTGACACCTGTGTCTGCTGCTCAGTTGGGGTTTATGGTTAAGTTTGAGGTGCGGAAGACAGAAATGCCCGTGCTCAGAGGCGTGGATTTGTGGGCACAGACGCGTGTCCGTTGCCGTGATTTCGGGAGCCTGTTCCGCTTTCTGTGCGTGACAAGGTGGAGAAGGGCTGTGTGCGGTACCGTGTCCCCCTGCCACCCCCTGCTTGGCACCCCCGGCTGCTGGCAGGTGTCACGGCGTCACCCACTCCCAGCCAGGAGTCCGGCCTTTATTCTGGTTGATTTTCACCACAGTGTCTGACAGTAACTTCCATGGGTTTCGCCTTATAACCTTAATTATATGTGGAATGTGGAGAATGCTGTATTATTTTTCTATATAAGAAGACAGTGAGCTCTAATTACTTAGTTCAAGTATTAAAACATTCCTTGTGCTTCACGACTTTGCTTAACCAAGGTATGTTGTAAAAAGTAAACGTAACTACCAAGAAGTTTCTTCTGATTACCTCGCTGTTTTATTTGCATTGGTCCTGTCTTTATTTTGTTTGGGTTTATGCGAATGGATGTTATTACTGTTCAATTTATTTTTGTTTCTTTCTGTTATCCTTTAGGAGCAACACTTAAAATGTTAAAGGCCGTTTTAAAAAAGAGCCGAGAGGGCGGAAAAGGGAGCAAGAAAGACTCAGGTATGAATATTAATATATTTTATAATGTAGATGAGTTGTGCGTTATGAACCCAGCAACTGAACGTGTTCCGCTGCAGCAGTGGTGCCCTGCGGCCAGGGCAGTGGGTGACTCCTGCTGCCGGCCACAGGCGCTCCCTGCCCACGTGTGTCTGGAGCTTCCCGAAGGGGTATCCTGTGCACCCGTTCGGGATCGCTGCCGGGACGGACAGAGGAGAGTCGCTTGCTCTTGGTCCTCCCCACAGAAGTACTGCCAGCCCGCTGTGCGTACTGGCATGCCAGCTTAGACACCGCCCAAGGACAGAGGTTCAGAACCCTGAACTATAGAAATATATTTTAAACTGCTTTTGCAATTGTATTGTGGAAAAGAGCCCATTATGTGTTTCAGGTGATAGAATTTTTATTCTTTGTGTATTCAGAAAAAAAAGGAAAATAAACTCAGTGAAAAGTTTTAGGTTGGTTATCGAACTTCTATCATGTTCCAGTTTTTAATGTAACTACAGAGATTTTTGAAGGTAAAATTAACCAACAAATTTTACTTTAAAAAAAATAAAGCTTATTTTATTATTAATCATAAATCTACTAGGCTGCTACTTAGTGTGTGCTGCCCTTCAGGAAGAAGGGTATCTAAGAACTCCTAATTGCCATTTTTGAGGGCAGAGAAGAACCAGCAATACCCTCTGAGAAGGAGTAAGGGTTATAGATGGGCAGGTGTTGGTGGCTGTTCTGTGCTGGTCGTGCTGAACTCCATGGCTAGAAAGCTGGTGGACCTGAGTGACAGTTACCTTTTCACAGTTGAATCTTTAACTTCAAACTATTGATGTAGACTAATACACCTGATTTTCTGATGAGATATACCCTATAAGAGTGAATTTATGCTCTTTGGAAACAGAAATTTATGGTTCCCAGTATTAAAAAAATAAAATTCCTCTAACGTATGAAGTACAGAACATGAATACCACATTCACATTTGTCAGAACCTTTAAAACAGTGCAGTCATACTTTCTCTGATAAGCAAGTTACAGCCATATCTTTCATTACAGCTTTTAAAACTCTACTGAGTCCTACAAGGAAGGTATTTTAAGAGTTCTTTTGTGATCGTCTGGCAGGTAATGTGTTCTTCAGAAATTCTTGTGGTCTTGTGAAGTTTACGCTCCACCACGGTTTCTTTCTTAGTGACTGAATGAGGAGAGCTATCCTGAAAAGAAAAACATTGACACTAGATCAAAGATGCACAGAAGTGATCACAGAGCCAGACAAAAGGCATCCTGTTAATTTGTATGTGCTGCTGACTTGCAGTCACCAGCTGGAGTTGTTTAAACATAGTGGGCTAAAGATTCCTGTGGTGAGGCTTTCATTGGTACAGTTTTCTTTAAAATACTAGATGGAAATTGTTTTAAGCTCAAAAGGAAAATCAGGCTGTTTGGAACAGCGCTTTGACCGTGCTTTGATTAAAATCTGAAGCTTGAAAAGCACTTTTCCTTTAGGTCAGAAAACGCATATTTTTTATTTTGGGATCTCATCACATTTGTCTGGATTATTGTGTGCAAAAGAAAGGATTTTCTCCCTTTGTTTTTTAGAAATGCAATGCTGCTGTATTCCTGAACACCAAGGGGAATGTTAGAGTGTGGGAGGCTTTTTGGTTTCATTTTTGGTTTGGGTTTTTTTCTTAAAGCAAAGCTCTAGTTTCATGTGTGAACTGAATGTTACAGAAGTTGAGTGTTGGGGAAAAATAGGTGAATAATGCCCAGGTGGTGAAAGCTTGAGTAAGGAGAGGAGTGCAGGAGCCGCTTTTTAAAAGGATGTAATTAATTTATACAGTGGATTGTCCAGATTTTGGCTTATTTTGTGGTTGAAGATGTTGAAGAAGAGTTGTGAAGAGTTTGAAAAGAAACATATGCATTCCATTCTGTGTTACGTCCAGGACCTGTAAAGTTGTCTTCAGTTTAATAGCTTTCTCTTCTGTCCCAAAGGACCTTGCACTTCTTTCAGGTGTAGGACATTTTTCAGCTTTTAGAGATGTGAAGCAAAGCAAAGAATGCTGGGTTTTGTAGAGCGTATTTTTTGCTTGCTTGCTCCTCTCCCTGGTCCTTGAAGTCCAGACAATGGGAAATGGAAAATTTTTTAACTGTAGAGTTGTCGCATTTCATGGTCCTTCTGGTCCTTAATAACAACAACAGCTCTTAAAAGTTACTGCTCTCTAAAGAACGATGAAGAGTGAAAAAGCATGCAAATGATGGAAGCTGGCTTGAGAGGCAGTTAATGTGGAAACATCCACCCTCCTAGCCGCCGTTTACGAGAGTAATGCAGTCGTAAATTCAGATGCTTCTCTCAGCTTCGCGGGCACAGAGGTTTGATTTAGTATTTTTTTGTTTTTGCTAATGAAGTTTTGAAAAAGTTTTCCACTTTTTCAGAGCTTCAGAATGTAGCAGGAAGTCGATGAGCGAGCGCAGGTCAGTGGTGCTGAACTGAACCCCTGTAGGAAGATTTGTGACCTCTTTTCAATATTTTTTTTCTTTTCAATATTCAATATATTTTCAGTATATGCCCTGTTGAGGAGTAATGTGGGTCAGCCAGAGGTAGTCAAATCTGCTGCTGCCGGAGCCGTTTCAGACTTGACTGAACGCGCTTGCAAGCGCAGCTGAGGCGCGTGGGTACGTCCCTCCTGCTTTGCGCCCCGGGGCACAGCCAGGGGGGACCTGGAGGTGGTGGACCGTGGCGGGGGAGCGGTGGCCCCTGGAAGCTCCGTGGTGGCCGCTTGGGATTGAGTCACTCTTGACTGGAGTCAGACGGGAAGAGGGTTAGGCTAAGCTGCAATAACTTATCCTTAAACTGGAGTAACCCCTGTTGTCCCCTGGGTTTGCTTGTGTATGCAAGGAACGCCTGGAAGTCCGGGCGACTCAGAGCCGGTGGGGTGGTTCCTGTTCTGCTGAATAGACCTTCCTGTTTGTGCAGTAACTCCATCGTACTGGCCTTACATCTGCTGGCCTGGCGGAACAAGTGCCAATAGGAACAGGGCTTCTTGTTGCTTTTTTGCCTGGATTGAAAGCACAACTGGAGTTTCAAAAAGTCCGCAAAAGGGTTAAAGAACAAAAAGAAATTAGGACTGGTTTTTGTTTGGATTTTTCTTTAAAAATAGCTTGTATGGATTTTAATGCTAGGATTTCCACATTTGCCCTGACATAGGGGCTTTAGAGCTGAAGACGTGCTTAACACTTTTGAAATCTAGCTGCTGAGTATGTTAATTTCAGTTTTTAGTGACTTTTTAAATTCAGGTGTATCCTGAAAAAGAGGGTTGCAAGAATTAGTGTTGATGCTTTTGGGAGAGAGACTAAAGTGCTATGCTGAAGGTTGGTAGAGGGTCTCTATATAGTAAAGAACTTCTGCCCTAACCAGGTGGAAGACTGCCGTGTGGGAATCTCACTTGCGGACGGAAGAACGGCACTGTAGGCTCCTCCAGTAGCAGTGTGCTACTGATGCATAGCGGGGCTCAGATCCTGCAGTTGCTTCAGTAATAACTCTTTCTTCTACAATTGTTTTATTAAAAGAGGTTTACTTAGATGTGGCAGGGAGGCATTGATAAGTAGGTCGCTGTTGTAGCATTAGGTAAAATCTAAATGAGGCAGAATTTGTGTGTTCAAACATGCACATATGTGATTACATAGATGATTGTGTATCAGTATGTGTAAATATACCAGAACATCCATGAAAACACAGCAGTGTTGACAGCTTGTTGTTTATGCATAGGCAACTTTTCAAAACAAAAACTTACTAAACTTGCCTCTAAATGTGGGTTTAAAGACAAGTTAGTTGATAATCATACTTAGGTAAACTGATGTGCCAAAGGAGCAGAACTTGAAACAAACCAATTTTTTGACCCAGGCATACAAAGCTGCATCAAGCTCTTTTTTCAGGTTTCCTGCAGCATGAGGCAACTCTTCTTTAACGCCCTTCACACGTAGTTCTTTCTGAAGTATGGAAATACGTATCTGTAAGTTGATTTTTGTTTTGTCTTCTTTCCTTCCATTAAAGTGATGTAAGTACTTGGTAAGGGACAGAACTCAAGGGGGAAAAAACCCACAATCTGCACCTGTGACACTAAAGTAACAGAAAATTTAGTGAATGTTTGGAACCAAGCAGGAAGAGGGCAAAGAGGAGCATTAATCTTTGTGTCCTGGAAAGTAATAAGTGGCTTTATACTGTCTCGGGTACACTGAGCTGGAAATATACAGGAATTACTCTCTGTTTCCCTTTGTTTCTCAAAGTTTTCATTCAGTCTCAGAAGCAAAGTAAAATTTTAGTATTTCCTCCTCCTTGTCAGGTGTTATCATCAAATAAATATTATCTCTTTAAACTCTGAAAGTGTCTCCACGTCCTTTAGAGATTCCTTAGGAGGTGTCTTTCCAGTAAGAAGTGGCAGACCTGGTGTTTTTGGTTGGGAGCCCGTTAGTGTAACTCCGACTGGGACTTCTCCTTAGCACCTCTGCACAGGTTTTCTTCCCTTATTCTTCGCCATTTGCCTCTGTTTTGTTAATGCACTTCATGTTCTAGATTTAACCTAATCTCAGCTTTTTGTGTGTTTCTACCCTGTGTTTTTTTTCTAACTGCCTTGGAAATGTCTTTCTGCTCTCTCTTCTGTGCTGTTTTCGTAGTTGATTGTGGTTGTATGTTGTCCACTTTCTTTCCTTGAGGTTTTTAAATTCAGCTCTGTAGCCTCTGGGAGATTCTCTGTCTCTGGCCTCTCTTGGAAGGAGCTGACCTTTTTTTATTTTAGTATAGCACAGAAACTTCCTATCTTAGTGACACAATGCCACCACAATCAGAGCCAGAAGACTGTTCTTTGAAGTCAAGCTCTAGCGGGTTACCTGCAAGTCTTGTTTGTGTCCACGATGAGGTGACAGGATAAAGAATGTACTTCATAAGCCTCAGGATGTAAACAAAAGTTCTTTTTAATTGTGATTGTTTTAGTAGAAGTTCTCCTCAGCTACTCGTTCTTAAATGCTTAAAAATGCTTCAGAGGTAGATTTGTATTAGTATTTCCTGTTGGTTTTATACGCTGCCAGCTGCTTTGCAGTATGTAATTATCTTTGTTTTCTTTAACTGTCCTAATGCCAGCAACTTGCCTACATTCTGAGGATCTGCAATTTTTTTTTACTTAGTAAGCAAAAGACCATCCAGTGTAAAGTACTCGCATTTCAACTTAAAAAGAAAATAAAATCCAGTATATTAAATTTCTAGAGAACATGCTTGATTATTTCACATGGCTTTTTAGTCGCATGAGCATTGTTGTTCTGTTGACCCAATATCAGGCCTGAAGGAACATGAATAATGGGAGTATTGTGCTTAGTTTGCAGTGTTCTTCCTGCACTAAATCCCATCAGAAGTTTAACATCAAATGTAGTACAGAATATGCACAAAAACTTCATTGATTTCAGTAGAAGCTAATGTGGTAAGTAGTTGGGACTTTTACGTTTCCCAGCTTAAAGGCTTGTTAGACGTTCGTGTAGTGCTTAAATAACCGGGGACAAATTATTACGTCAATAAAAAGGCAATGTTTAGAATGTAATACTGTAGTGCTTTAAAGGTAGAGGATCTGGAGAAATGAGATCAGTGTTTTTGATGTCTGGATGATGAAATACAAGGTATTGTAGTGCTTATGTATTCATATGCATCTTTACATTCAGATTTATTTAATTTGGGCTACCAAAAAAGTTCCTTATTAATAAATCTGTCTTTGGTCTTATTTGGTTCTCCGGTAGATCAGACTTAATTTTTTACAAGATTCTTTTGAGACTTAGTTTCCTTTGGTTTTCCTTCTTCTTGTATTACAGTATCTTTTATATAAGTATCTTTGACCTAAATATGAGTGGACAAAGTTTTTGAATGTTAGGACAGAATGGATGCTTTTATTAATGCATTATGTTCTGCTGTGGATTGGCATACTCTTAGTTACTTTGTTTGTATGCCTTGCTTTGTATCAACATTTTACACTAAACAAGTTGGATGAAAAATATGAATTTGAAATTTCTTCTTTTTTTTACCCGTGAGCAGATACAATTGAGAAAGTGGGATTATACTGAGTATTATTTTTGAAAAGTAAAATGACTCTCAAAGCATTGAGCTGTGATTGCTTGTGTAATGCTCTGCCATTCCTATTTTTCTTTCTCCCTTTCCTATTAGCACGGGCCACCGTTACAAGCCTGATGCACAGCAATAGTGCAGGATCTGAATGAGAAACATAAATGTGCTTGAAATCACTGACACAGGGGCTTTGTTGGTAATGGCAACTAAATTGGTACTTTAAAAAAAAAAAAAAAGGTGGAGTTGCTGTGCAAGAAGGGCTAATCTTTATTAAGATCCACTACTTAATCATTATTTTAAAATTGTTTTTGGACTTACTTCGCTGTAGCAGTAAAGGTTCAACTCTCAGCTGAACTTGTTTAGTTAAATGCATATTTGAACCCCACCTTTCTTGCATTATGTCTCATTAAACCTTTCTCTGGGACTAATGTAACCAAGCTGAGAGCATCAAGAGCTTCAGATACTCTTCTGGCACATTCAGAGGCCCAAAACCATTAAATAAAATACGTTTGCATTTTAAAACTAAATATGCACATTCAGTTAGCTTTTCTGTCCAAACTCTGTGTGGTATTAGGCTTTGAATGTTAAGTGCAAAGGGACTTTGTGGTGCATAAACTACGCGTCCACTAGCTGGAACACTGAACTGGTACTGGAATACTTTCAAGCTTCATTTTGACTTTTTGTTGTTACTCTAAAAATATCTTGCAACAGAAGAAGCATTGTTTCATGCTTAAAATATGGAGCTGTTTTTGATTATTCTGTGTTGCTTTGCCCACTTTCTATAGCTGTTGACAGTTATTTAAGAGTTTAAACTCCCCCTCCTTTTTTTTGTTTTTGCTGAGCGGTGAGTATTTCATGTGGTGAATGTCTTTTCCCAGAAGCTAATTCCAGTGATATGTCCCATGAACGTATAAATGAAAAAAAAAAAAAAAGACTATGCCCTTGAAACACATAAATAGAAATTACTTCAGTGGTCCTAATAACTTCTATTTATCCCTCTGTTTTCTTTAAAAACCAGTTAATTTTTTTAAGTAAGCACTACAAGAGAACATTAATATTTTGTGTACTGCAAAAGTAATGCAGAGTTCAGAATTGAATGCCAGAAAGTGAGCAAATACTGTCAAGCATGAGCACAGTTGGCAAAGATTGTCCATTTGGACCTTTTATTCTAATCTTTGCTTACTTTGTTTCTCACTCAGTGTGCTTCACTGGTTCTGTTACTCGGGCTGTAATGAGTTTTCTTCGCATTCCAGGCTAGTTTCTCCCTTTTTCTGGTCTCTCTGGAGTGTCAAAAGCAAGTGAATTAAATGTTGATCTTTCCTAATGCGTGTATTCTACCTGAGAGAAACCTGTTTTCCTGTCCCTGAAGGCCAGCTGATGAACTGCTTCGCTTAATTAGCGCAGTTTTGCCTTCAGCTCCCGCTGGCGCTGGCAGCAGCGTGAGCGGTTCCCTCGTGCTGACTGCGGGACTGGGTCGCTCCGCTGCCCCTGTCCTCCTGGATCGCCTTCTCAGCCACCCGGGCTGGCTGCCTGTGCACAAGTACACACACACGTAAGCATTTCGATTTGGAAAGAGGCAGTTCCTTTAAAGGGCAATTATCAGTGTTTTGCAATCAAAATAAAGCACCTTATACATGGTCACTGAACCATGCTACGGAGTTCTGTCTACAATGGCCTGTCAATTCTGTTGAAAAATAGGATGGGGATGGAATGTAGAAGAAAACTGTTTTTTAAAATATCAAACCCACTGCTTTAAGTAATCTTTAAACACTTTGTTACTTAGACAGAGTGATGCCTCGTTCTGGAAGGTGCTTTCCAGCTGTGTGGCTTTCCTCATGCCATACAACCAATTTCTTTTTTCCGCTCAGAATTTCCTTCTGAACTTGTCTGTAACATCTCATCTCTTCTTAACCTTTGTTGGGATGAAACACGTCCTACCAAGCAGAATAACATTTAATAAACTGTCAGTAGTAACATGTAAGCACACCTGAACGTCGGGTGTTCCTGTTTGCTAAGGCAGCCTGTCTCTTCACAGCGCTGCACGCGCGTGTAGGTGGGTATTTTGCTGCTCGAGCTGTGCCTCAAAACGCGGTGGTTTCCACAGAGGTGTCATGGGGCGCTTGGTGCGAGGAGAGCAGAAGCCTCACGTGAAGCCCCCAACAAAATAATGCAGCGGCAGTCGCCGTCGTGAGAACTTCCTGCACGTTCCCCGTGTCAACGTGACTTAATTCTGTCTCCACTCGGACCATGGTGCTTGCTCCAAAGTAGCGAAGGAATTGCACACCTTGAGCTCACCTTTCAGGCTTTCCTGGTAAAGGTTCTCCGGAGAACGCTACAAGTGCTCCGGTGATGGCTGTGCCTGCCGGAGCTGTGTGTGGCAGAGCCGCAGCACTGGGGATGGAGGGAGGCGCTGCAGCCTCCCGGGGCAACCGCGTCCACTGCGCTACCGCCCTGGTGGCATCGGCCAGCCGTAACGCGCTGCAGCGACCAGCGCAGGGGTTCCTCTGTTCCCCCCGCAGTGTTGGGGCAGCTGCAGACAGCAGAGCCGTAGGCAGGCTGGGACTGAGCTGCCGCCAGGCTCAGTGCTGGTTGTGCTCTCGCCCGCCGGGAGCGCGGACGGCTCTTGTCCCTGAAGACTCCCTGCAGAAGCCACAGCGGCCTCGGCAGACACATGCGTAGCCCCGGGCCAGTCCTGTGCACGTTTGCTCTCCCCGAGGGCAGGTGGCAGAAACACGCAGGTTTGTGCCACCTTCAGGTGCCCCAGATGTATTGGAACAGCGCAAAGTTGCAGCTGTTCACGTGGCAGTGGGCTCACTGCTGCTTTGCTTTCCAGTTGGTGCCGGAGCAGCCTGGTCAGGGCCGGGCTGTTGGAGTCAAGGTCTCCTCTGTTCGGCAGGTGGTGTTGGTGCTCTTCACCCCATGGGGCTCGTGTTGCTGCTTCAGCAATAGCATCCTGTGGTGGTAATGCGGCCTTTTTTTTAAAAACGTATTAAGCAGAACTGCAGAGTTTAAGATTTCCTCTGCTATAGCAGAGTTTCACGTCAGATGTAGGGCTGGGAGTCTGGTGTTCCACTTCAGTAGATAGGTTAGGGGAGCAAAAGAAAAAACCAGCCGTCTCAGAAATACGTATTGAGAGAAGGTCTGTGGAACCTTGTCTGTTCTGTAGTTGCTGTCACTAGTCAGACTTAAGGAGTCTGCGTTGTCATTATTTTGGCTTTCACTCTTTTGAAGGCTGTGGTCCTGTTCCTTCATGTTAAAATAATCCGAATTCCAAGATCCGCACCAAACTCCAGTTTACATGTATTTTGGTAGTTAGCACTCTTCTGGTTTCTAAGCAACTTATATTGAATGAAGAATTAGATGTGTTTTATTATGTTTAATACTGACATATACACTGTAAAGGTTTTCATTTTAGTTATCCCCTCTATTCAATAGAAGGATTAGTTTAATCTTAAAGTTTGAGTTTTCATTTAGGGTATTAGGCTCTACAAAATCAGTACTTTAGTCAGCCATCCTTGTATCCTTTTGTATATTAAGGAAAAAAAAATAGTAGTTTGTTAATCAGATTATGCCTTTCAGTTGTATCCCTAGGTACAACTAAACTGGGATTTGATTTCTATTCTTGAAGCTTTTTGTGTGTGTTTTTTTTAAAGCTATTAAGTTGTTTCCATGGTTACTTTGACCACTGAGTAAGAACTCTGGTGTTGATTGATGCTTATGAAACGTTTTTTGTCTGGAGGCTACTTGGCAGTGGAAAACGTACAACTTGGAGGTTTTAAAAATAAGAAAGTAGGATTTCACAGGACCTTTTCTCATGTTTTAGTTTTGACATTATTAAAAAACTTGTGAGAGGTCATCTTCCTCCTATTCTAGAAACTGTTTGTCTGTTTTACCTTGGGATAGTGACCAAGAGGTGTAATGTAAATTTAAAGTATTCTTCTGGTAGCTGAAATATTTGAAATTAGTAACCTTTACTGTGTGCATCAGTGTGTGGCATCTGGCGACAGTCAGGCATTGTCATGAATTGCATTTTGACAGCCATTACTCGTACACTTTTTCTAGTATTGTTTCCCTAATATCAAGTAGTTGTGTGGAAAGCATAGTGTATTACCTCCTGGATCCCACAAGCTTGCTGGTTTTGTGTCTGTCTTGTCATATATGTTGATCCAAGTATCTTACGGGAATTTCCTGTAAGTTGGATGAAATATGTAGATTTGGTCATCAGCCCAATTTATACAAAAGAGAAAATGCAAGATTGGGGTGAATATACAGGATACATTTATACATTTAGAGACTTAGGAAAGGATGATGCAAGCGTATAAAATGTAGCTTGCCATCCCATGTTATCGTATGTATAACTTACAGCCAGCCACAAATATCATTAGTTGTGTGGATCTAGAACCTCCCTTCGTACTGTCCTGCGAGAATAATTAACTCTGTGGGTCCGCTTAGCCCGCAGGACCCAGGGGTGGAGGTTGCCTGCCTCTGGTAACTCACTGCGCTGGAGAGCCATCAACCTACTCTAGAGCGGTGTTCGTCTGAGGCAAGTGCTTCGCCGCTCGGTTGGACTGGGTTGTAGCAGTGGGAATTCGGTATCTCGCGGTCTTAACTTGGCAGGAGGCACCAGCGAGAGCCCAAGTGTGTTTCCAGATCTCCTCCCACACCCGTCCTGTGTGTGCCCCCGCAGCCCCTCTCCCTGCCCCTGGCTCCCCTGGGGGAGAGGACTGCACCCCTGCCCGGGAGGCGGGCGCTGGAGGAGCCCCGCGGGGCCGCAGGGAGGAGGGAAGGCCAAGCAAGCAGCTCTCCTGCCTTCACCCTCTTACCAGCCGCTGGCCATGTGCGGGCTCGGGCACCTCCGCCACCAGACGCAGCTTTATTACCACCCACGGGTCGCTCCTGGCAGCAGCCCCGACTCGGCTGTCGCCGGCCCCAGGCGCCCGTTGGCCCGTTACTGCGGGAGTGGGCCGGGGCCGTGGGCACTCATCCCCCAGGTCCTGGGGCTGGGACACAGCTCGGAGGGCTGTGGTGAGGGTTCTGTTGGTTCCCCTCCTGTTCCCCTTCGTGGGTTTTGAGGCCATGGTGTGGGGTTGGCCCGTCAGCTGGTGTGGCATTTAGTGAAGAGTCTTTCAGAAAGGTCCTGGAGGAGCAGCTGTTTTCTTGAAGTCTGATAGCTGTCTGCTGTTCCGTAGTGTCCTAACCATTTTTCGTTTATAACATGTCTTTTTGTGCTTCAGTAGAATACATTACTGCTTAATCGCGTTCCAGCATCACTGAGGAGCTGATGTCCTTGTAGGTTGAAGCCGTGTATGGTTGGGCTTTCTCAAGATTTTGGAGATGTTGATTTTTTTTGTCTAAAGAGCTATTGTATCTTAGCTGCCTGGGTATGTGAATAAGAATAAGCAAACACTTGTTGTAAAATTGAGGAAAAAAAGTGATTGAAAAAGGAGACTTTCCATGGTATGTGTTTTGGGGGTTTGTTTTTTAGGTCATACTGCTCTTAAAGTCCGAGTCATTACACAAAAGCCTGATCTCTGTACCTCTCCCCGCAGCATGGGCAGTGCTGTCAGGAAGATAGAATACTAAGAAAAGCTGTGACAAAAATTGCTAAGATACAGTGGTGTGTATATAGAGAGAGATTGAAAATATCTTTCAAGTGACTGCCATGAGGAGATAATGTAAATTTATTGATAAGAGTTAAGCTAGCAGTGTACTTGGGCCCAACTAGCTCTCTCCCATGATGTAACGCTTTGTGTACAATAGAAAAGGATAAATTAAAATTAATTCAAAATTCAAAAGCCTACTAAGAAGACGATGAATTAAGCAGTGATTGCTTGTGTAAAAGTAAACATAGTAAAAGGGGAGATAGAAATTAAGGAATCGTAGATGGACTTACCAACCCTGAAGGGGAGGAGGGAAGTTTGTTTGTTCTCTTGTCTCTTGCACCGCCTTGCTAGCATTCCAGCTGGAGTACTTGATTCCAAATTACAACCTTGGCAACGTATCCAGTAAAAAACTCTAGCAAGAATGCCAGTATTTTCTAAGTGTAGTTAGGTGCATTACTGTCCTACTTGCTTTTTGCTTATGTTCAAAGGAAAAAATGGAGTATCACAACAAGTTTCTCTGTGTGTTCAACAGTAATGCACTCACACGTACTGTATCAAATAATAAATAATAATATACCTAATGTTAAATCTGTGTTTAAAAACAGCTATTGCGAAAGTTTGATTTGTAAAAGAACAGAGAAAGAAAATCCTTAGCCTGTTAGTTTCCACTGAAAGTGAATGGGAACTCAGTAGTGTAGATATCTTGATGCTTCAAAATAAAATCTCATACATGTGATTATAGTGTCTAAAATGTTTAGTCTTTTTATTTTAAATATATACTTAAACTGTACTTTTTTTTTAACAACGCTGTGTTACAGCTAGCTTTCTAAAACATTGAAACTGCTTGTCTAGTTCCCAGGATTTTAAACCAATAGTTATACTCCTATAATGGTTGCAATGGACTTCAAAAAAAGAATATAAAGTTACTTAGTTTTTACTTTCCATCCTGACTTGATGAAACCAGAGCTGTTTCCTTAAAATTGTTGCCTATTACTATGAATTTTGTTTGAACAGTGAGGAGAGCTTTTGGAAGGTGGTAGTTTAGTTGGTTTCAGAGGAATACGAGAATAAATTTTTACGGTTCCAAAATGTTAAGAAAAGATTGAATCTAGGATAGCAATCTTCAAGGTCACTTATCATACATAGTCCTCGTGTGGTTCTTGCAAGCCAAAAAAGTATGGCTAGAAAATCACCCCAAATAATCTTAAATAAACGCATCTTTGGAAATAGGGAATTAGATTTTAACATTCAGGCACGTTTGGTTTTCCATCTTTCATGCATACTTCTAAAGAAGAGAGTGGTAGTTAAACTGGTAAAAATATTTTTTTCTTTTCTCAAAGGGTTAGGTTTGGTTTTTTCCTTCCGACAGAGTGTGGAAGTTGGTTGTATACAGTGAATGCTGCCTGTAGTGGAATGTGGTGGGAGAACAGCTGCTAAAAATTGAAGGCGATAGTTGAATGACAAGAGTCGAATGACAACAGAATGAACAAGAAATGTGGATCTTGTAAAGCCACATTTATCTGAAGTTTTTTCATTACTGAAAAAAAACCATGGTAACAGGGATTCACATTTGAAAAATAATTACTTCTGCTTTGTTTGTCTTGTCTTCTGGTTGTACTTCGGGTTGCAGTGCTTCAGCCATGCTGCTTGTTGTACGTGGACTTGTCTAAAAAACCTTCTGGCATTCTCTCCTCTCTGCATCAGCTTTGTTTTGGTATATTTTATCTGTGGTCATACCAATTCAATTTCAGCTGTAGCTCATGTAAACTATTGAGCAATACCCTAGTGTGGATATTAAAAAAAGCTGTAGTTAGTTGTTAACCTTCGTTTTTCAACTCTGTTTCTGTCACCGAGGTTGTCTGAGTGTATTTCTCGGTTTTGATGTATGGTATGTTGTGGACCAACAGATAAAAAAATCCCTGTTGCTGTCAAATCACACATAAGTGGACCTCTGAGTTTTAAAACGGGGAAAATAAAGCTTAGACTGGCCATCTATGAATGTACCTTTTACTGATCTGCCTTTTAATTCAGTGTAAGGGGTAATTCAACTAAATTCCTCCTTAACTAGTTTCGTAAACAACATTTTCAGATGGTCTTGACTTTCAGGATATCACAGTGATCCTAAAATACCTCTTCAGCTGTAATAATACTTTTATCTTCATGAGAAGCTTGGTTTCACCTCTCAGGGTGAAAACCGAAAAGTACTTACTTTGTTGGAAGTGCGGTTTTTCTTCCCCCTTGCTGTCTCTGTTACAGTAAAATAACATCTCGCTTCCTTTTGTATTTAAATTTTTCTAGTGGTTATCTGGATTTTGCAGTGAAGGGTGCACAGTAAGATGAGTAATGCTGAATTGTTGCTGGCAAATATGTTTTCCTGTATTAGATGCTTGTATTTCAATGCATTTTATTTTGGTATAGCACGTAACAGAAGACAAAACTTTATTTTTAGCAGGTGACTCCTGCCCCGAGAATGCCGTGCAGGTTACAGCAACATCTGGCCACCATGCAGATTTTCCCCCTGGCAATCAGCCAGCCTCCGAGGACACTTATAGAATGAACTTGGCGAAAGGAGTCTCAATGTCGCTGCCATCCTCACCTCTGCTGCCACGCCAGTCCTATTTGATGCAGTCGAGATCAACCAAAAAGTCTCCAGGTAAAATGAAACTGATGGGCAACTAAAATCTTCGTAAGCACTTTAGCTGAGTTTTTGGTAACACTTTTAGATAAAAGTAATGCAGTAAAATCATGTTAATCTCTTGCAATAAGAACAAGATCAGTGAATGCTTTTTGCGTGTTCTCGGGGGGAAAGAGGTAATTGGTGATTAAATAGAATCTATTATTTCATATGCCAAAGAATTATTCTAATTGGTATTGCAAATACCTATATTGAAATGTCTGAATATGTTTAAAACTACTTATTTGTGATTAGAGTGTCAGTTAGGCAGAAGACAGCTGCAGAAAGCTTTGTTTATGGGTGTGCTAGTGACTGTGGGAGAGTGAATGCTGTTTGTGGCTTTTACGGTTCATTTATTTTACTCATATCTCCATACATAAATGTATTAATAGATAAGTTGCTGCTAAAGTTGTGATGAGAAACTTGTTAATTTTCGGCGGCTGTGTGCTTAGTAATGACCGCATACTTATGTGTGAGCGTTGCTAAATAAGGTGCTCCATCTGGTTCCCTTTTTATCAGTGTTCTGTACATATAAATCATTCCAACACGCTCACATCACTGGGGTTCGTTCGGGTCAAAGCTTGAGCGTCAAGTGAGATTGTCCATGTTCCTGTTACTTGTGGAGACACTCAACAGTTGTGAGGCTCTTCATTGTAAAGTTCACAAGGTCTAGGAACAAAGAGTGTTGAAACTTGGGTTTTGTCAGCACTGAGAAATGTCTTGGTGAATGATCCGTTTTACATAAAAATGAAAGAAAAAGTGTTGCTCAAAGAATTGCCACAGGATTGTAAACACAGTTAGTTAAAAGCATTCTTGGTTGAAGTTGCCTATCAATGTTTATGTTTTCCTTTCAAAATCTAAAGATTATAATCTTACTTCTTGTTTAAATAATTTTGAATTGACTTTGAGAGCTCACATAAAAATTTTGACCCACAAAATGTCATTTAGTTGTTTTGTGTCTTACTAGAAGTGATTTGTGTGCTAAACAACTTTAAAAGACAGGCTGAAGTCCTTGTAATGGAGATGTGATTTCTGTCAAAGACTTAAGTGAAGGTCAGGATCTAACTCCCATTTTTGTTACTGTTGGGAAAACTTAACTGCATTCTAGGTACCTTTAGGATGATATCCTCCCAACCTGCCCCACTCCGTGGTTTAGTTTAGCGACACACGTTTTTATAAACAGAGTATAGGCTGCTACCTGTTTCTCTTGCAGAAAATGTGTAACGGTTGATGAATTTTGAATGAAAAGCCACGTTCACAATGACTTCAAAGTCATTCCGCTGTGATATATAGGCAAAGAAAATGGTGTCTTAAGATTATGCTGTGAATGCATTGTATATGTATCCTCATTTTGTACAAATACCTAACCAGGTGATAGGACACTGATGGAAACATTCTGCGTTATTCCTTTGACTTTCAACAAACCATAGCTGATGGAAGATGATTTAATATAAGTTATCTCTCTAGTATTTGGGGCGGGCGTAATTAAAATCAGTACCTTAGTACGCTCTCTCTTTTTAAGCACTCTGTTTTAATAGCTTCCAAATAGCAAGTTACAGGGGTTTTTTTCAGGATATGGTGGATAAAAGAAGAAAGGATTGCATGGACAGTTAAAGTAGTAGCCTGAAGTTAAGACGTAGTGATGAAGTTATCTAACCAGTGGTAGGACAAAATTTTAATTTCAGTCCTCTCAGTTTACAGGTGAAGACAAAGCAACTATTTTTTCAGTGTAAAAAATATCATTAATGGTTTTTAAGTCTTCAAAACTGTGTAATAGAGTCGAAGAAAAGATTGGCCCTTGACATGCAATGGAGTGTTCTACCTTTGTTTCTGTTTGTGTTCTACCTAATTCTGTTCCCATAACCCAGGCATGTTGGTGGCCATATGTAAGGTGATACCCTTGCATAACTTATTTCCTTGAAATGAAATTCTATTTACTGTCTGCTAGATGGAAGCACTGTATGTGTACTCAGTGGTAATGATTAAAGAATATAATTACTGAATGCTACCCAGGTTTTAATACTGAGTTTTAATAACTTTTTATTGAATCTGAGTAGTTTTAGTTAAAAATTTTTGGTTAGTAAATTATTAACAGTCAGCTTTTCCTCACAGCATGTTTTAGAGTTATAAATTCAAAAATAAAAGTTGTAGTTAACCAATATTTGCACTAATATCAAGAAAACATCTATATTTGAGGGCTTTGTACTCAGTATATTGGCACTTTTCTAGCAAGTTTGTCTATACTCTAGCTTACATTTATCTAGTCCTACATCTGTATTTGCTGATTTAAAAACATCTACTTAATTATGCTTATATGATCGGTGAATAAAACCAGTTTTTCCTGGTTAAATAATTTTGAAATGATGCATGGAAGAACATTCTGCAGTAAGAAATGAACTGTAAAATGCTTTACGTTTTTGTGTAACTGATACTGTCATTCAAACTCTCTCATGGAATTAGAGTCTAGTTGGTGATGTCTGGAACAGAAAAATCTTCAGTGTAAATTAATTAAGTGACAAGTTGCTCTTACTGGTTTTCCTTTCGTTGCCCTTTCTGCATGTTTCCAAGGGGGTGTTAATCTGTGGCTTTGGGGGGAGTATTTTTGGGTTTGTTTTTTGTTCTAATTTCATGTCTTTCCTTG
Organism: Chionis minor; assembly: GCA_013398295.1. Taxonomy (NCBI): domain Eukaryota; kingdom Metazoa; phylum Chordata; class Aves; order Charadriiformes; family Chionidae; genus Chionis; species Chionis minor. Next base: position 301,197 of record VZSF01004380.1, read on the forward strand.
GCTTCACTACTGCCTGGCCAGCAAGTATTTCTGTCCATTGTCATTTCTTTAAAATGTGTCAGCATTTTGAGAAGGAGTTGAGCAAACTTTTTCCTTCTAGAATTGCTTCATCCACTTAGTCTGTTTATCCATCACATAAAACTTGAAAAAATAGCATTTTAGTTCCACCAAAAGTGATATAGTTGATGATGGAAGTATGTTTTATACTGAATTTCCTATCTTTTTTAAAGTTGCACACTCATAGATAAGTCGTGCTTGAAACTAAGCAAATTCTTTGTCTGTATCTTGTTAAGCAAAAGTTATTGCAAACATTTTGAACATCTTAGTAAATTTTGGTAGTTTAGTATATCCTTTAGGAGTAGTGCCATATGAAAAACAGCAACAACAAACAAAATGTAAGGCCAGTTTGTAATTTACACTCAAGCAATGTATAAATCCAAACAGAAACTGTTTAATGTAAAATAATGGAAAAATACTTTTTTCCCCATTCTGTGAGGCATATTCTTACTCATGTGAATACTTGCTAATTTTGAAGGTTATTTTACCTTCTAGATGGGTTCAGGGTTTTTTTGAGTTTATCTTTTTTTAAAAAAAAAAAATTAAAAATGCAGTGGTAAGAAAACGATGTTATGCTTGAAATGATTTTCCCTGTGAATGTTGTAACCTCTTTGTAGCTTTCTACTCCAGATGACTTGGGGCAGAGGACACTTTTGCCAGTGTGGATTAGCTGCAGAGGTACTGGGGGGATGCGGCATTCTCGTTCCGTCCCTTTAGACTAAGAGGATTTTGTTCCATTGTAGGCATGTTTGCTCCATGAATAATGTAATTATCAGTTCTCAGGTACAGACTCATCTTGCTGAGAAAGGTGCTTGGATGCAGAATACCCAGGGTTGTCAGGGACCTCTGGAGATCACCAGGTCCAGCCCCCTGCCAGAGCAGGTCACCTACAGCAGGGGGCACAGGGTGGCGTCCAGGCGGGTTGGGAATGTCTCTGGTGTTGGAGACTCCCCCACCTCTCTGCGCAGCCTGTGCCAGGGCTCTGCCACCCTCAAAGGAAGGAAGTTCCTCCTCATGTTCAGATAGAACTTCCTATATTGGATTTTATACTCCTTGCCCCTTGTCCTGTCACTGGGCACCACTGCCAAAACCCTGGCCCCCTCCTCCCGGCCCCCTCCCTTTAACTGTTGATAGGCACTGGTGAGATCCCCCCTCAGCCTGCTCTCCTCCAGACTAAAAAGACCCAACTCCCTCAGCCTTTCCTCATCAGAAGGATGTTCCTGTCTCCTCCTCATCTTCTTAGCCTTAACCTTAACATTTAGCAGGTTAGAGGTATCTGTTCAGAACAGATTTGGGAAGTGCTAGTCTGGGTACCCCCTGGACCAACACAGGGCTTCTTGGGTTTGGTGTGTCTTTGAAACTGCTGTCCTGATCTCTAGCATCCCATTTTTCCCTTCCTTTCTGTGGTCCCTTGCCTCTCTAGGTAGGGGTTCAGGCTTGAGCCTGAGCGGGCCAGTCCTCGATGCTGGGAGACCACTTTGTTATCACTCCCGGCTCTTTTATTGTTCCTGGCGTGGTGGCAGGTGAACATGCCCGAGAGGCACCTTTGCTGCAGCACATGGGTGGTCATAGCGGCTTTTTCACCCATCCACCTGCAAGGAGGTCGGCCACTAAATCCCCATAGCACAGGGGGAGGCAGAACTTGGGCGAGCACACGGAACTTCTTCTCTGGGCCACGGGAAGCTGCACTACCCGCTTTGCGCAATCTGGTGGGAGTGACGTTGGGTTTTAATCATTTACATAGGAGGTGGGGGAGCTTTTTCCTTGTGAGAAGAGCTGGGAAGAGTACCAGTGCTTCTGGCCCCAGTTCAGTCCTCAACTCCAACTATAAAAGGAGGAAAGAGAGAAACTATACCTTAAATTACCAAGGAGCCTGAAAATTATTGGCAGAACTAAAGTGACCTTTTTTTTTTTTTTTGGAGTTGACAGCGTCCTTAATGAAATAAGTAATTTAGGGAGGAGGTGGATAAAAGAGCAGAAACAAGCAGAACAGGGAAAAAGCTGTCAGCAGGACAGCTCTGGGGAAGGGAGCAGTAAAGGAAAAACTGTCACCGTAAGTTGAGTTTCTTCTACTGTAAAGCTAGAATGAACAGCACGTGGATTGGTAATCTTCAGGTGTGCAACTAAACCGACATTCGCGTTCTTAAAGGGGTAGCAGTTGATTGCACTGTGATTTTTAGGAGGGTCACCTAAAAGAATGAAAATACTGGTTTATAAAGGAGGCTCTAAACAATTCGTTGTTGGAGTTTAGGGTGTGAATGAAAGATACTGCTGCTGCCCTTCACGTAAATGTTTACGGACTTAAATTGTTGATACCGTCATCCCTGAACAGAGAAAAAAAGCAGCTTCCCTCTTAAAGACACTAGCGAATGGCAGAGATGACTGCTAGAAGAGTCTTCCGTAAATATGCAATAGAACTTTTGGTTTTTAAATTAAACTTTTAATAAGCATATTAATTGGCATACCTGATACTTGAGACTAGAGTAGACAAGAGAGCTGGTTTCCCCTAAGGCTGCAGCTCTGTGCACCGATCCCGAGACCGGGAAGTGGTTCTCTTGCACACCATAAGCCATCCGAGTGCAGGGCTCTGTCCTGGGCCAGGGCAATCCCAAGCTCAGTACAGATGCAGGTTCCTTCAGCACTGACGGGTGGGAAAGCCAGTTCAGAGGATTAGGAAGGAGATGCGCAAGTTACAATAATCTCGTGGAAAATGAGCTTTTCTGCAGTCAAAAAAGCATTAAAAATTACTAGGAAAGCAATAGATAACAATCAAACAAACCCCAGTATCGTTATGGACTTGCACAAGTTTGTAGTTCGTCTGCCTCAGGAAGACACTGGTGCAACTCTGGTCATACCAACTTTAAAACTTTGCAGTAGAGCTAGGAAAGTGCTAGAGAGGGGCTGCAGGAACGACTGAAGATGTGCAGTGGCTCCGAAGGAGAAGTTATTTAAATAAATTTGGCTGGTATTTTCTGCCTGGAAGAAAGACAATTGGTGGGAAAAGGAAACAGTATGATTACTATTTCATGCAGCGTTGGGTTGGCTTGTGGATGGTGCAGATTAAGAGAAGGGAAATCCATCTGGAACTCTTAAATAGAAAGTGATCACTTCTGACTTGGGAAACAAGCCACTTAACACCAGTCAGGAGAAGTGTACCAGGGACATATGTTTTCCCTAACTATTTTATCCTCTGCCATTTGCTGCGGATAAAATACTGTCCCCCATGAAGCTTTTATCAGATCCGATTCAGCCACCTCATGCTTTTGGAAAAGAGCTTCCCTTGTGCCAGGTATGGTTCATGTTTGAATGGGTCCTTTTACATCCATGGATTAATTAATGCGTCACATTCTAGATTAGTGCATGAAAATAAACTTACCATGAATTTTCCTAGTCATTGCAATGTTGTGTATTGGCTCTGCAAGTACTTTAAGTCATTTCCACATTAGTCTGTGAGGAAGAAAATTCAACAAAGGGTCTCCTCCACAGCTTAAAGGGTGTTTAAAAATACATCCTGAAGATATTTCCATGCTGATCTGTTTTACATGACTGCTCTGTGTTGGATTATTGTCTCCTTAAAGAATGTGATTTTGTTTCAAAGGAATGTATTTTTAGCTGCTTTCACCAGTGCCAATGACCCTTATTTTTGTTAGGAAACAGTGTTGAAAGAGCACCCTCTGGTGATAGCTAGTAACTAAGCTATCTTCTAGTTCAAAAATGTCATCGTCTCATAGTCTCTGGGTAGAGATATAAACATATGTTCATACATCACTTACTTTCCCTGCCTGGTATTTCTTAGCTAAGAGATTAGGTTACCACCATATTCCCATGTTGCACTTTTAGGTGGAAATCTGAGAGAACAGGTCAGTCCAATAATGATGTGCCTCAGCGCTCTTGTAGACCCAGGTCACACCTGGGGCACAGTGTATGTAGGCTGTGATAGAATCACAGAATCACTCAGGTTGGATGAGACCTGTCAGGTCATTGAGTCCAACCCTAAACCTAACACTGCCAAAACCACCACTAGCCCATGTTTTATTGATTGTTTTCTATTTGGAGAAAAAAAAACCAAAACAAAACAAAAAAGAACCACCCAAAAAAACCCCCCAAAAGATCAACAAACCCAAGAACAAAACCTATAGAATTACAGAATGGTTTAGGTTGGAAGGGACCTTAAAGATCTTCTCGTTCCAACTCCCCTGCCCTGGGCAAGGACACCTCCCACTAGACCTGGTTACTCAAAGCCCCGTCCAACCTGGCCTTGAACCTCCAGGGCTGGGGCAGCCACAGCTGCTCTGGGCAACCTGGGCCAGGGGCTCCCCACCCTCAGAGTGAAAAATTTCTCCCTGAAATGTAATCTAAATCTCCCCTCTTCCAGTTTGAAGCCATTACCCCTCATCCTACTGCTACATGCCCTTGTACAAAGACTCTCTCCAGCTTTCTTGTAGACCCCCTTCAGGTACTGGAAGGCTGCTATGAGGTCTCCCCGGAGCCTTCTCTTCTCCAGGCCGAACCCCCCCACTCTCCCAGCCTGTCCTCCCAGCAGAGGGGCTCCAGCCCTCTGATCATCTTTGTGGCCTCCTCTGGCCCTGCTGCAACAGGTCCTTCTGCTGTTGGGGGCTCCAGAGGTGGACACAGTATTCCAGGTGGGGTCTTCCCAGAGCGGAGCAGAGGGACAGAATCCCCTCCCCCTCACTGTGGGATGCAGCCCAGGTTGCGGAGGGCTTTCTGGGCTGCCAGCACACAGTGCTGGCTCATGCTGAGCTTCTCACCCACCAACACCCCCACGTCCCTCTCCTCAGGGCTGCTGTCTCCAGCCATTCTGCATTTGTGGAGGACCTGTGTCTGTGCATGGGATTGCCCCAACCCACGTGCAGAACCTTGCACTTGGCCTTGTTGAACTTCATGAGGTTTGCACAGGCCCATTTCTCAAGTCTGTCCAGGTCCCTGTGGATGGCATCCCTTCCCTCCAGCCTGTTGACTGCTCCACACAGCTTGGTGTCGTCCTATAGCCTTGTCAGTATTTGTTACTGAGAGATACTGACATTAACTGCCTACTTTCGTATGGGCTTATTACTGATGAAAGATGGAGCCTGGAAACACGTCTTGATTCTAGAGCTTCAGTTGCTTAAAAGCATGTTAGTGCAAACTTAACCATTCTGACCATGGAAGACACTTGGCTGAGATTTTGGGATTTTGTTTTGATTTCAAGTCTATCATAAATTTGATTAAATAAAGGATCTTAAAGGAATGGGTTTTGAAAGCCAAAGATTGGCGTTACTTGAAGTCACTGTAGCCTTAGACTTTCTATTTGGGAAGTGCTTTTAAAAAAGACTTCAGAAAGTAGTTTTAATTCTGGGTTATAAACAAAGTATGTAACTTGGAAACTGCAATGCATTGGAGCAGGTGAAGGATCGGGGAAACAAGGCATGTATAGCATAGTGTTGATAATTAAGAAATTTAGTGCTATGTAGATGCTTCTGATGAAGACCAAGACACTGCTGTGTGAAGGTTTGGTGTCTTTTCCGCTGAACTTACACTGCTCGGTGCAATGTACTCGGAAAGCAGGAGAGAGATGGGGTAGGAAAGCAAGGGGAGAATAGCTTCCTCGGAGGAGAGGAGCGGGGAAGTAAGAAAAACTTGAGTCTGGCTGGGGAGTGAGGTTGCACTGAGATGTGAGAAGGGATGATGGTGGTGGAGGCTTGGGCTGGGACCTGGGCTCCCCTAAGGACAGTTTGGAATGGGCAGGGTGGAAGGAGAGTTTGTGGGGAAACCTCTCATTCCGGGATCTGGAAGAGCTTCCCCAGAGACCGTAGCAGTCCTAACAGCTGATCCTTCTTCTGCTGAGAGCTGGTATTTCAAACTGTTGAAAATTCCTTTTGTAGTGCCTAAATGCTGTTTAATTACACTTACGTGAATATTTTTGTTCTATTCTGGCTTCTTTTAGTTAGATGGGGACGAGTGGGGCTCACTTAGCAAGTGCCCATATTCAAGGGGTTTCCTCCTTTTTAGTGCTCAGTTCGGGGTTCCGGTACATTCTCTGCTGCCTTCGGATTGCAGAGTATCTCGAATTGGAATGGGCCCGTCAGGATAACATCCAACTCCCTCCTCTTCCCAGAGCTGCCTAAAACCAAACCGTATGAGTAACAGCACTGGCCAGACGCTCCGCGAACTCTCAGGCTTGGGGCTGTGACCACTTCCCAGGAAGCCCTTTCTGGGGACTGAATCTTTTCAAACAGTTCTGGATTAAAGATTTTCAGTAGCTTAAAGACAAAGTTATTGCCTTCTTTCTGGTCTGCCTCTGATATTTCGTACTCTGTCTGCATTCATCACAGCCTTTTCCTCTCGGGAACCTTTGCAGTGTTCACGAGAGCTGCCTGTTTGGTGTTACACCTCTTTTACTGAACCGGGTGGTGGCGAAAAACATTTGTTTTCTGGAGTTCACAAAATAAAATACTGCCACCACTTTGTGGTTGTGTTTTCTTCTTTCCTGGGATGTATAATGTAATCTAGCACTTAAGAGTGTATTTATAATGCAGTATTTGAGTTGAGTTCCAGCATACAGCTTCTCCCATTTGAATTTGACAGAATTCAGCTTAGAGATTCTTTGATTAAAACAAAGGGGAAAAAAAAATACATGATGGTTTCTGTGGAGTATCCACAAGAAACATTCTTCATGAAATATGCCAAATTCTACATGCTTGCTTTTGAGACTGATTTTATTATTATTATTATTACGAAAAATTAAAGACTAATATACAAACATGCAACACGCAAAAGTAGAATGCTGCCCATAGCATGATTTTCTTTCTTGCTTTGTCACTGTGGCCTAATGTACATACTTAAAAATCATTTGGCTGCAGTGTGTCCATCATATTTTCAAGGGAGGAAACTTGCTTTCCTGCTCTTACAGTAAAGTTGCGTGATAGGGGAAACCTGAGATTGTAGCTCTGTAAGGTAAGAAGAGGTTGTGCTTAAATAAGAAGGGAAATGATGGTCTATGAGCAACGCTGGGGAAATCCCCAGAAGCACTGCTGCTTTCGTATTCTGTTCAGTGCAGCAACTGCCTGTGCTTCCAGCTGATGTTGGGTTCTGCTGGATGAAACGTTGGAATCGCTTATCACACTTCAAGCTCACTAAAACTTTGAAGGTTTCGAGTGGGTTTGTTACACAGAATTGCCTAGGTTAAGAGACCTTTAAGACAACTCACCCCTGACCCATGTCCCTCAGCGCTGCGTCTGCCCGGCTGGGAAACACCTCCAGGGACTGCGACTCCACCACTGCCCTGGGCAGCCTCTGCCAGTGCTCGATAGCACTTTCAGTGAAGAATTTTTTTCATCATGTCTGATCTAAACCTCCCCTGGTGCAACTTGAGGCTGTTTCCTCTTGTCCTGTCCCTTGTCATTTGGAGACCAATTCCCACCCCCCTTCACTACCCCCTCCTCTCACCCTCCTTGCCGAGAGCGAGAAGGTCTCCCCTGGCCTCCCCTTCTCCAGGCGGAACAACCCCAGGTCCCTCAGCTGCGCCTCACAGTCGTTAAGAGGAGTGTAATTTCTTGTTACGTGTACACAAATTACAAGGAATTGGGATTGCCTTAATGAAAATTTAGGACAAGAATTTGGGTTTGAGTTTTCAGTACCACTGTCGGTGTTTCCATTCCCCGTGCCGTTGCAATATCTGAGCTTTCTGGCATGTAACTTTGTAAGTTTCCCTGGTCATGCTTTTCCAAGACTCTTAGTGTTGCAAATGCCTTTATTGCTAAAAAATTCTGTTGACGTATTTTTCAGGATGCGGATAAATCTATGGTGGAGTTTCAGCTCTATAATATACTGAACGTGAGTGTACCAGTCTGCCTGCCGGTGCTCTCAGTTGCTGGGTTAAGATCAGAATGTCGCCCTGCGTTTGTAGTGCAAGCAGCTGTTTGTTGATGCAGTAGTACCAGTATATTTTTTCTGGTAAACCTTTAGCGGGCAGCGTTGTTCCCCTTCTCATAGACAAGTGGCGTAGTTAACAGTCCATGTGCTTTATGTCCTTATATTTAGCAAAAAGCAGGATTGTAAAAAGCCTGAAAACAGTGCATGACGCTAAAGGGAGAGTGAAGAGTGAATCGGTTCAATTTTTGAAAAGTATGCATGTGTGTAAACACACAATGCTTAGTACTGAAGATGGTATGTTTGAATTTAGCATGTGTGTGAACTGAAAATGCTGCTGTTCAATGAAACCAGAAGCCATTAGTAGTCATTAATGTTTTCTTTTGGGTTTGTTTTTTTTTTTTTTTAATTAACCTTCCCCATTCCTTATGATCAGGGCATGTTCCAGTATTTGGAGAAAGTACGTTGTAATATAAAGCTTCTTGGGTTTGAATTATTTAGTATGTCGACATTGCAAGCTGTCTGCCTGCAGGCTTTTACCCTGAGCTTCGAAGATGGTAACGACAAGATTATCTTCCTGTTATAATGGAAAATAAAGCTCTGAACCAAGGAGGTCCATTGAAAGTTGCCTGAGTTTGAAAAAGTCACACCCTTTACATATACAGGAAACTTTCAGGTTTGTCAAAGCAAGCAAATTGGGTTTGTTTTGCAGCAGGCTGTGCATTCCCAAAAGCCTGAAGAGAGTGATTCTTTCTCATAAGAGGGGAAGCGCAGCAGCTCACTAGTCCTTACGGTAGCAGCTATGTATTGAAGAAATAATTCCTTTATTTGCATTATGGAGGATAGAGTATGTACATATGAAACTTGCGGTCCACCTGGAAAAAAATGAGATGCACTCAGCTTATTCCCATTGCAGGTCCAATCAGGAAGCCCAAGTACGTGGAAAGTCCTAGAGTGCCCGGTGAGGCAGCTCTGCCCCTGAGAAAAGGATCGGAGCAAGGAGAACCTAGTCAAAATGGTAAGAGCCCGTTCAGTGATACTTCCTTTGGTAGAACAGCTGTTTATTTCAGACAGTGATATGAAGGAGCCTGCGTAATAGAGAAATTTGGTTCTCTATTTGTGGGAATGTTTTGCAGATGTAACATGCTTGTGGTAACAAGGAGTGGCTTGCTGTTATACTTACGCGATCTTTGTCTCGATTCTTGGAGCTGTGCATGTACTGCAGGCAAAATGATGGCTGGGTGTTGTTGATTGCTACATATGCCAAAGACCTACTAGAATTTTTCTGAACTTGTTTTTCATGTAAATTGATTCCAAGCATGTAGCTCTGCGCTGGGTACAACAATTCATTTCAGAAATTTTGTAAAAGCGTGCTAAATAACAAGGCAGTAACAGTAGACTCCTGTGTTGGCAAAGCTGGAAAAAGCTATCTCTTCGAGTTAAATGGTATTCCTGGAAAGTTTTGTGTTTGTTAAATTTGACTAGTGCATAACAGTGTGACTTTGACAGTGGAGATGTCATGGTCAAAGCAAAATCACCCATATGTTGGTATATGACTGTATGCACTATAACATGCATTTTATATGCTTTCTGTTTCTAGATTGAGTTTTGAGTTTAACTGACCTCATTGAAGTCTTTGCATGTAACTGATGAGGTTGCAGCTGAACAATTTTTTTTTTCCTTTTGCTTCAGTTTTAAAGGAATCTACAGTTTTAAAAGCCAGTGTTTTCTTTTTAAAAAAACCCCTCATTTTGGATACTTACTAGTGAAAACTCTCTGTAATTGTTTTCACCATCCTGTTCTGTATGCCTTGTTTGATACGTTATAATTACCCTGGTCCCTCTTGTGCCTCCGTCTTTGCAGCTGGCATTAAAGTTTTGTGTCCAACTGGGAGAGCGTATAGTCCTCGTCTCCCTAACCTAAAAGCGACCGTCTCGTGATGATCCCCCTGGTCAGAGCTGTGCTCCCAGACAGTGAGGCTGCTGAAGGTCACAATTAAACTCGAGTGCCTAAGGGTTAAACAGTGGTCACTCGGTTGAACACCTGAAGTCTCTTACCTTTCTTCTGTGTTGCTGAACTGAATTTGGTACTATGCCTAACATTTACTCACACATGTCAAAGATTAAAATTTAAATATTATCATAGTAGGGTTTTGTAACCTTGTCAGAAGAATGAAGATGTTGATTTAACAAATTCTGTAATTTCCAGGATTGTAATTTTAAAGATTAATTGTAATCCTCAAAATGACAATTTTATGGAGAAAATGTATTTTCCAGTCAAATATTTTAAGACCTGTCAATTTGCAAAATATTCTGAGATAAAAAAAAATTTTGCTATCTGCTTTTGAAAAAGACACCATTGCATAGACTTCCTCCTTTTGGGATTAAGTGAGAATCAGATAATTCAGTCTTCCAGAGCAAAACCTTAAGTTGTCCACAAAATTAAGAAATAGATGTGTTCAAGTGGGCATTGAGCTGGAGTGAAATAAAGAATGTTTGACTGGTAAACTGCTCGCCATTTGCAAACCGTGGGGTTTATGTCACTCATAAGAACATTGTTAAGTAATACTTAACTGGTCAAGCCATTCAGTTGAAATCATTGTTTTCTATGTTTTTCTTACAATCTGCCGCTTGGGGAAAACCGTGCTGTTTATTGCAGATACCAGCGACTGTCAGCCGTGTCTTACGTGGTTAGATGCCATGTGCTCTTCATGAAGAGTAGATGCTGTCCTGACTCTCATTTGGCTTAGTGAAGCCATAAAGGAAAGCCCAAAGTAAAAGTGGCCATTCAGGCTTTTTTTGGGGTTTTTTTTTTGGTTTTTATTCCCCCTGCTCTGCTCATTGGTGCGTGGGAGGCAGCACCGCCGAGAGGCTTCTCCTTCCCCCTTTAAACGTATCCGTGTCTCCCGTTCTTCGCACTTCTCCAGGCGCTTGGTGTGGGCGAGGAAGGGCTTGTTGTGACGCCCCGTGTTGTAAGCTGGGGAGGGCGCGGGGGGGTCCCTGCCCGTTGTGTGGGGGCTTTGCCCCTTGGCAGCCAGTGCTCTGCGGCCGGGGGCTCCGGCCGCACGCCCCCACTCGCAGCGGTGGAGGACGCTCCTCGACTAACTGACAGCCCTTCGTCCTGTTCCTTCCCAGTGGATGAACGAAGGGAATGTTGCGTACGGGATTCTGCTAGGGAAGAGCGTGGCAGGGTGGTAGCATATGCCCAACTGTTGGCACCGCAGAAAGCAAGTGGCAGAAGGCGCTTGTTGATGAGATTCTTGTGGCTGTGGGTGTTTCCTCCAAGCAGCCCGCGATGGGCTGGTTTTGTTGGCGATTGCCCCATTTTGAACTTTGTCTCATTCTGTCTCTTGCACACCAGGAGACGTTTTAAAGCACTGTGCTGGTAAATACTTTTGCAACCAGAAAAGCTGGGACATTAGAACTGGTGTCACATCCTTTGCACAGCAAGCACAATAAAAATGGGTGGTATTAGTTGTAGGGTTAACTGAGATTATGAAACATCTGTGTCATTAACTTCTACTTTTCAGGATTTTAACATTACAGAAAACTTTATAAAAAACTACTGGAACAGAATTTTAGTCTGCCACTGAGCTTTGATAGCATGGATTTTAATGCTGCTGTTAGAAAAATCACGTGGGTCGCTAGGCCGGTGATGACCTGGTTGCACTGAACCATTTCTGTTTTGATTGCTTGTTTCCCCCCCCTAGATTTGCACAGATATCCAGAGGATCCACCACCCACCAACAATTTAAAGTCTAAGGGACAGAACGTTTAAAAGGCATTAGCTTCTCTGTTAGATATATTGCTGGCAAAAGAACTGGTGTTTACTTTTTCTACCTCTTGTAACAGTTTCCAATTATAAGACTCTAATCTTCACCAACTTTTTTCCCCCCTCTCCAAAGCAAAGCCTGATAAAGACTCGAGCTGTTCTCCGGCAGCACAAGAATTGATGACAAGATTGGGTTTTTTACTGGGAGAAGGGATCCCAACTTCTGCTCATATAGAAGAGAAAAGTGAAATCATGGTAGGATAATAGAAAATAATATATTTAATGTTCATCTTATTTCTGAGAGGACTAATGTTATTTCTTCTATTTGCTAGTTGCAGTTACTTGATACTTACCAAAATACAATCCATTTTAATAGATGTATGGTAGTAGAATTGTAAATCAATTATAACAAGTGGGTTTTTTTATTTGAAATTGTGAGTTGATCTTGCTTTCTTAAAGAAAAAGAATGAATAGACTTATTTCTGGAAGTTAAATCTAATTGACTACGAATGTGAATAGCTTCTAGGGTTCTCTCTGCATTATTTTTTAGGAGGACCTTGCTTTTCCTTCTCTTCCCTGTGATTTATAAGAACGAAAAATGGCGGTGGTTTGTTAAAATAGGCGGATGCTTTTGGGACATGTGTGTTTTTTCCTGAGGAGTTCACTTCCATTTGACAGTCTTTCTGTGTCATTTGGGGGTGGAGGAATTGGGGAGAACAAGCAGTGCTATCCATACGAAACTCACCTGCTAACCAAAACTGCTCAATAACTGCCAGTTTCTCTTTCTTCCCCTTCCTTTCCCTACTTTTAGTCCCAGGCCTTGTAATCTTGGTGCATCAGTTTGAATTTTCTTGTTGGTGAAATGTAAGACTGCAGTTCTAGTGTTTGTAACCCAAAGAATAAATCCTGGGGGTGGAGGGGAGGGGTATCCAGTAAAATTTTTAACAGAGAAGAATTCTGCCTCTTCCACTGATCTGTTAACTCCATCTTTTCTTCAGAAGTCACTTTTTAAGTGTAATCTGAAAACATGTTATTAAGATTCCCAATCAAGGTAAAGCTTCTGTTTCTTGAAGTTTTTGCTTGAAAAACAGGGTCTTTGCTTTGTTCATGTTCTGCTTTACCTTGATGTTCCTGACTTTCTAGTGCTGCCTCCTGTGCAGTAACTGTTCCTTTGCCGTCGCGTTGCAGTGCACAGTCGCCGGTCAAGGCGTGAGTCCGTGTTCCACCCTCACCAGCAGCACGACGTCGCCCAGCACTGATAGTCCCTGCTCGACTCTCAACAGCTGCGCGGGCAAGGCAGCCGCGAACAAAGGTAGCCCCTGTGGAACCATTAGCAGCCCTAGCTCCACCCTGGAGAGCAAGGACAGTGGGATTATAGGTAAGAGCCTTAATTAGTAATGCAAACAAGAGAAGTTACTCTTCTCTTAATAGTACGAGAGTGAGTAGCTGCTTCGAGTCATTATGCTGTCCATGGATCCCATTTCAAACCTGCTGCGCTTGAAGGATTGAAACCCTATTCTTTGGCCATAGCAGTTGCTGTTGTTAGGTGTGCATTTCTCTTCTTTTGTTCTTCTGGTGCAGTTCTCCGTGTTTTCCTTTAAGATCATTGATTTCCTCTGTTTCGCTCCATTTCTTGTTCTGTGTTTTTCCTTTTCCATTATACATGTCTCTACAATGCATTTCATACTGGTGAAGCACAGCGTAGTTTGAAGCTGGCTTCGTTTCCAGCTGAGGAGAAAATAAGTGATGCTACTTCTTATGAGAATAACCTAAATCAAACTTTTAAAAACCACTGCAAACTTTTGAGTAATTGGCCTGAAGGTGAAGCTAAAATGGGGCATCACAGAAGAGGTGAAACTGAAAAGACCCTGAACTGAAGGTGTATGTACGTCTGCTCTGGGGCGTCAGTCGCCTTTGGAGAGGCGACTGCCAGCACAGACCAAGTGTTGCACAGCTCCTTTCGCCGACTGGCTGGATGCTTCAGTCAGGCTTTTCAGTACCAAAGAAAAGATCCACATTCTTTGCTGCCTCGTTTGTGCCATCTTCCCCGTGGCTGCTCCCTGCGCTAATGAGGCTCTCTGTACTGCTACCTACCTGTACCCTGTGGGCACCCAGGCGGCTGCTTTAATATTATTTTCTGGAGTGTCAGAGTAAGATGTAAAATACGTATTTTTCATGTTGTTACAGCTGTTGTAGAAAGGTTTATTCTTCTTTACTGGTTTAGTAATATTTTTTTTAAATGCTGACAACCAATTGATCCCTTTTAAAATTGGTTTTGTAACAGCTGTTAAGCTTGCCAACAAAAAACAAAGCACAGAGTGCCCCCTAACCTGGTGCTTTGTCAATATACAAAAGTGAGCTTTCAGTTTTATTTAAGTCCAGCTGATGGACTAAATTTAGGGAGTCTAGAAAAGGGAAGTAATTCTAAATCTTAAATGCCTAGATTTGACAAAGTAAACTTAAGACATGTCTTTGTGAAGTTAGTACTTTTTTATTTACAACTTTTCTTTATAGAAGGAATTCCAAGCAAAAGTTGTCACTGCCTGCCTTTCATTATAAATAATACTGTGATGATCGTTGATGTAGTACTTGCCAAGAAGTAGGGATAATACATATTTTCATAATGCAGTTAACAACCCTTTAGTCTGACCTTATAGATGTTCTTGCATTTTATTATAAAGTGAAGTAATTAAGTCATAAGATACAACATAATATTATTTTTACTGATCAGTTACCCTAAAAGAGATGTTTATCATGGGTCAAAAGACTTATTTGTGTAACACTTAAGTACTTCAGTTTTAGAAAATTAAAAGTTCCATAGTAGATCGATGACAGCCATTGTCCATGGTAAATTTTGTGTAAGATCTACTTTTGAGATAGTATTAACATTTTCATGTAAAGGAAAGGGTATATCGCAGTTCTTGCTCTTGGGTTCACGGATTTCAGTCATTGCCTAACTTGAGAATAGAGTACATTAGTTGTAGGTTTTGTCAGAATTTAGGATTTCCTGTTTAAATGACACTGATGCAAGTATAAAACATATTGAAATGATTGTACGAGTGAGTATATTGATGTAAAAATACAGCAATGTATGACTAAACTAATGCCTCTTGTTGTGAAAAATATTTATGTCAGTGTACCTTAGTAATTTCCGTGTTTAAAATGTTCTATAAGGGTTTTGCTTTTGTAATAGAGTGGTTTAAATCCGTTCTTTGAATGCCACAGGGATCTGTGAGAGTTGTGCCAGTAAAACAGAACAGGCTCAGACAGGACGTGGTTACAGAGATACTTGTTCTTCGCAAACGCCTGAGCTTTCACTAGCTCTGGAAGTGATGTGGAGGCTGATATCAGGCACTTCTGTGTAAGCATGTTTCTTAAACATTTGGGACCTTTCTTAAAGCTTCTCTAAGTGGTGAGTGTTTGCCTTTTATAAGAAGAGGAATCATGGTGGTTTGAAATACTTGGTTGGTTGGAGATCTAAACCAGTGTGTTTGTTCGTTTGTTTAAAGTGGTACGGCACTGAAAAACTGGGTTGACTTTGCAAAGAAGTTTAAGGACCACATGCTGTTTCGCATGCAACTTTTGTTTCTGTCAGTGAGAGTAGCAGCAATGTGAATATAAAAATTGGCATTACTAATACACTAGATTGCTTCTCTGGGAGGTGATACAGAAGACGAAAAAGCGATCCTGTTTCTCTGCCAATTACATACCTTCAGCCTTTCTGAGCTCTTGTGTGAGGCAGTGCAGCCCGGAGGAGGGATGCATGCCTGTTTTGTACATGCAGTTTAATGTCACAGAAGATGCATTTCTTATGCAGGTACTTTATGAAGTCTTGGAATAAGTACATTTACAGTATCAGGAGTGCATAGTTCATTTGAGACTATAGAAGCAGCTGCTGGTTTTGGAGTGGAGTGGGTTCTTTCTTTCTTTCCAGAAAGGCAGGATAATAGGCTGCAGCTCTGTTCTTTAACCTGCTTTAAAACCTGTCTTGAGTGTGCGCTTCCCTTCTCTCAAGTGGACAAATTAAGATAATGACATGGACCCACTACCCATGCTTTGCATGCTTGAGATACTCTGTGAGTATGCCCATGTTCTGAAGGAGGTCAGAACTAGCCTCAGGTTTGTTTAAAATTGACGTAACAACTGCATCATACATTCAATAGCCTTGTAAGTACTAACAGTTGTAAGAAAAGGTTTTTCGAACTTGGTGATAAAAGTTGCTTATTGAATTAATGGAAAGGAAGGAGTTTCAAAAATAGGAGAAACATGAAGGTAAGTCCTATGTTATACAGGGAGAAGAGAGTGGAGTTGGGAAGCGTATGGGAGTGCGAGCGGGGGTGAAAAACCCTGGGGAAGAGACAAGAGGGGGAACTCCTGTATAGCTCTTTCAGTCGAGTATACTTGGTTCATGGTCATGGGACCGTTGAAAACCACGTGCCACAGTTCTGCCGTGCTGTCATCCATGTTTTAAATTCAGGGAGAATTTGAACACCCCTTGTCCCTTGGAACCCATGGCAGCACCCCCTGCCTCCGTAAAGGCGTGAGACCAACAAGGGAAATAAGCAGCACCTCTCCGATAAATGACCCTGCTTTTGGTTTTTAAGTGCAAAAGTGTCTGTGCATTGAAATTTGTTACTAGTAGCAAATGTGCATTTTAAATTATGTTTAGCAAGTATATGTTTTATAATGTCTTTGACAGAGTTCATCCAGCCATGAAAACAGCTTGCTCTGTCATGCTACTTATGTGAGCTTCCATTGAGTTTCTACTCCCACCGTGTTTTCTGGGCCAGCAGACTGTGATGGAAAATGTATCTTTTCTCCCTTTCCCTCTTTTTTTATTTATGGTTCGGGTTTCTTTTAGTTTTCTAATGTTTTACTGCTGTAGTCAAATTCTTTTTTGCTTCTATTGAGTTTGAAATAATAGTAGTGGAGGCAGGTTTTAATACTCAGCAATGACCAAAGTGGGAGAAAAGACTGGGCTACTGGGCAAAACGTAAGCTTTCCTGGGTATTTGCCACTGTTCCAGTATGGAAATCTGGGGCTGATTTCCGTAGGTTTCCTGATGCTATGCTTTACTCCAGGAGGAATCATAGTTTTAAATATTTCATGCCTCAGGAAGAGCCAGATTCTTTTGACACAACCATGAAGTTTGTCATACGGAGTACAGTCTAAGCTGTGTGCAGAGGTTAATGGAATGCCTGAGCAGCTTTTTCTTCCCTTGCCTCTAAAATGTGTCCTATTATTGCTATTTCTATGAAATACTTTTTCTGACAAGCTGGGTCAAGTTAGGAACCCTGGAAGTGTATAACTGGGTAATCCTGAACGTTACTTGAAGTTAAATTGTTAAGTTTACTTTCCTCTCCTCTGGAAAAAATGAAAGAAAGAAAAAAAAATCCCCTCAAACCAAACCAGAAAAAAGCCCTGCTACCACTTTTCCTGAGTAACCAAGCTTCTTTTTTTTTCCCTTCATGTTTTACTTCCCCATATCAGCTGATTTAGTTGACTTCTAGTCTAGACCTAACTTTTTTCTAGGATAGTTTGGAGTGACTGCAGTTTCTGTCCTATAGGTATGCTGTTCTCTTTGATTTAGGTTAACTTTCAAGTGTTCAAAATACATTGAGTGCTGGCTTAACCTTTAACAAATACTTGTTGTTCAGTTATTTTGTGAGAGTTTAATGTAAGTATGAAAATGTTGATGAACAGGGTATGAAACAGAGTAATTTCACTATTAAACATAGAAAAACCAGTATATATTTGCAAAGCATTCTTACGTGAGCACATTAGCGTAGTTTTATCAAACATGACTCAAGTAGGTCTTTAGGGGAGGATAAATTCTTCAGACCTTCAGTTATTGCAGGCGGCCTTGGTTAACTATAGTCCTGAGGAACTAAAGATGGACTCTAATGACCCTCAGCTACCAAACTGGAATATTTGGAGCACTTTAGTAGTGTTGTTTCAGCTTTCATCGAGTCAGTCACTACAGCAGCAGAAAACTACTGTTCTCTGATGCAGCATCCAAAATTAACTGTGTGGCCTTTAGTTGTCTTTTAGTTGAGGATCTGTCTAGTTCTGTGTTGCTTATGCTGTGTGGCATATGAAACTTCCATAGCAAAAAAAAAGCACATCTTACTGCCAAAAAGTTTCACACAGTATTGAGAAATTAATGGTGTTTTCTGGTTGGTTTATAATGACATCAGAAACAAACAAAAAAAGCCTTTGTTAGAGCCTCTGATTTACTGCAGTACACTGAAGTACTTTAAAAGCCTAAATCAGTATGTTTGATATAATGCAAAATTTTGTTCGTGTACTCTGCTGGGTCTGATCAGATGTGCGTCGAGCCTGGTGTGCTCTTTCCTGCAGTGGAATGTAGTAGGTGCTTAAGAAGGGAGTAGAACAGCTCAGCTGCTGGAAGTTTGCTGGTTATGTGAGAGTGCAGGCTGCTTGTCGTCCTAACGTAGCTAAGGTGTCTGTTTTAGGTGAGCTAGATCCTGAACAACGTTGAATTTTTATCATTTATGCTTCATAATATACATATTTTGATGTTTGATCACAAGTAGGCTTGTGGAAAGTCTTCCAGCTTTGGAAGAACTGTGCAAGTATTTTCAAAGGACTGAATTTGCAATTCCTCTTGTAAAATACTCATCTTTAAAAATGTGAATTATGGAAAAGATGCAGGGGGTTTTTCTTGCTCTAGATGCTATTTTTACTTCTTAATGAGCTTTTGTTTTCTCCATGTTTACTGAATGGTTTAAAAATTTGCAAGATATGTTACAGAATTTTAATTTTTAAAAGGAGTTGAGCCATGTTTTGGTGAAGTAGTAGATTCTTCATATAAAGTAATAAATGTTTTTGTTGGGTTGGGTTCCCCCCCCCTCAGCACAAATTGCATAGATCTAAAGATACACCTGGATTCTTCAGAACATTTTCCTGCCTTCTTTCTTGGGTGTTTTTCCCAGTCTCAGAAGCTGTGTTATTTGGCTTTTTTAGATAAAAAATATTCCTTAAATTTAACAAAATACCCAGTGAAGAAGTACTTTAATATCTGCTGGCCCAAAATGCCATTTGAGTATGAAAATTTTAACACCTTTTAACATTTTCCTCTGATGTGTACTTTAGTTGGGTTTTTTCCCTCTCTTTTTCAGCAACTATAACAAGTTCATCAGAAAATGATGACCGCAGTGGATCTAGTCTGGAATGGAGCAAGGATGGGAGTCTCAGAGCTGGAAAACACCAAGGGATTAGTCATGATCGAAGAACGGATAATTGTTCACCAGTTGCAGAGGAGGAAGCTGTTGGATCTGCTGAGAATTTGCCGAAAGAAGTACCAACAGGAGAGGGTCCCGTTCCTTACACTCAGAGTTCTGGCTCTTTAATAATGCCTCGTCCAAACTCCGTTGCAGGTAAAGTCCTGAGGTAGAGAAAAGGATATTCTTAATGGTAGGATATCTCTGTTGAATCTCCCTACTGAAGTTATGTTGTTAGCATGGAAGTATTTTTATAGGGCAAGTAGAAGAAAGCATAGGTTCTAAACTGAATAGATGAGCATTACCTAAGTTGTTTAAAGTTGTCATCCAGAGGGTTTTTATGGTGCTTTTTAGTAGGCATTGGTTAGGTTAGGACTTTTGGAACACTTTAATCGGTCATTCTAGGACTGTGTCTGTTGCCAGCTAACTCGTTGTGGCTGTTTCTTTTGTGTGTGCTGGCATTTGCTAGATCTGTAAATCCGACTAAGACCAAAATCTTGCTTTGATGCCTGTTGAACAAGTGATGTATACAATTTTTCTAAAGAACTATGTGAAGTTCCTGCCTCGTAGTTGAACTATATCTAGTGTGAATTTCCCGTGTTTCAACTTGTGTTCATTGCCTCTCATCCTGTTACTGTGCCCCCTCCAAGAAGAGTCCGATTGTGGCCTCCTGTTCGGTAAAGAATGACAGTGAGATGCAGCCTTAGCCATTTGTGTTCAAAGCTGAACAAACTATTCAAACCTGAGACCTCCTTCCCAGTGTGATGCAAAGGAATTCTGCCCAGCCTCTCATATTTTTAAAATGACATACACAGGAGCACTGTTTTTTTTTTTTTATGCTCTGTCTCTTTTTCTAGTCTTTAAACGCTTTCATTTAAGTGCTTTAGTATTGATCCATTGCATTCAGGATTTCTTTCATTGCTGCAAATTTGGACCGGACTTTAATTTTCAGGCTGAACTTCTGCTACCTTAGTACCAAAACCTTGACGCTGCACATCCCACTGCAAACCCCATTCACATCTTACAACTTGGAGCTGTAGTTTTGTCTTCCCGGCTTTGCCCTAGGAGGAGATGGTATTCGGTTCGTGCTCAGTATGTGTGTCTGCCTGGCACGGGGGAGCCCAGGACTGGACGCAGTACTCCAGGTGTGGTCTCACCAGTGCCGAGCAGAGGAGGAGGAAGATTGCCTCCCTGGGTCTGCTGGCAACGCTCTTCCTAATGCAGCCCAGGATGCTGTTGGTCGCCTTTGCCTCAAGGGTGCGTTGCAGTCTCATGGTCAGCTTTACCACCAGGACCTCAAGGTGCTTCTCTGCCAGGCTGCTCTTGAGCCTGTCAGCCCCCATTGTGTTCTGATGCCTGGGGTTGCTCCTTGTCAGCTGGAAAACTTTGCAGTTCCCTTGGTTGAACTTCATGAGATTCCTCTCAGCGTAGTTCTCCAGCCTGTCAGGGTCCATCAGAATGCCAGCATCATTGTTGGACATATCAGCTGTTCCTCACAGTTTTGGATATCTGCAGACTTGGTGAGGTTGCACTCTGTCCCGTCATGCAGATCATTAATGAAGATGTTAAATAGTTTTGGGTCCAACTGCCTGCTGGAGTCACCTGCAGCTGGACTGTGAGCCTTTGGTCCATCCATTCAGCCAGTTTTGGGTGCACCTCACTGTGCTCATACATAACCTGTGTTTCATCAGCTTGTCCATGAGGGTGTTACGGGAAACAGTGTCAGAAGCCATACTAAAGTCGAGGTAGACAACATCCACAGCTCTCCCCTCATCCACCGAGCCAGTCATCATGTTATAGTGTCATAGAATCACAGACAAGTTTGGGTTGGAAGGCCGCTTCAAAGATCACCTCGTTCCAACCTTCCTGCTGTGGACAGGGACATATTTCACTAGACCAGGTTGCTCGAAGCCCCATCCAGCCTCTGTTCGGTTAAGAGCGCTTTTCTTCTCCGTTCAGGCCTCCTGCCAGATTTGCTTTATTTCCTACCTGTCAGGATGGCCCCTTCGTG
Organism: Chionis minor; assembly: GCA_013398295.1. Taxonomy (NCBI): domain Eukaryota; kingdom Metazoa; phylum Chordata; class Aves; order Charadriiformes; family Chionidae; genus Chionis; species Chionis minor. The sequence goes on from VZSF01004380.1 coordinate 322,149, forward strand.
AGCTTGCAGGATGTTATGCTTCAGTGTCAGCCAGCTCTGTTGGAACCTTCTCTCCAGGACTATGCCTCATGAGATTCTTCCGAGCGGAACTCTGAAAAAGTCCGTGCTCCTGAAATCTGGTGGTGTGCTCCTGCTTCTTCCTCTGCTCTCTCATATTAGGATCCTGAACTCCTCCATCTCTTGGTCACTGCAACCAAGGCTGCCCCCAGCTTTCACATCTAGGACAAGTTCTTCCTTGTTTGTATCGGGTCCAGCAGAGCATCTTTCCATTTTGGCTTCTCAGTCACCTCTGTCAGGAAGTTGTCAGTGCCCTCCAGAAATCTGAATTACTTATGCCTGGCTGTGCTGTCCCTCAGACAGATGGAAGATTTTGGATTTGATGGCATTTTGAGAACTGCTTTGTTTAATGTGAATATTCATTTGGCTTATTTCTGGTGAAAAAGTATATATCCCTGATATAACTTGGCAAATACGTTCTCTGGGTCTTCAGCTCTGCTTTTGTATAGCTATCATTTTGGTTGAAAAATTGAAGAAAAGGAAAAATGTTATCCAGACTGTTAACGTTTCCTCACAGTTTGTGTACTAGCAGCCAATATCTGAACCTGTTCCTAATGCTTCTGACCTCACTGATATGGTTGTTCTCATAGTAAAAAAGAAAACTGTATTTACATGAGAACTGTTTACCGTATGAGGAAGTTAAGGGAGATGTGAGGGCCATCTGAAAGAGGAAAAATCCAACTAAATCTTCAGTGAAATTGTTTGAAAAGCATTTTGTAAATGTTGCAGTGTGAATGACTTCAATCACTGCCATTGTCTAGAAAAGCTTATCTGTAAGTACTGTGTTTAGGAAAGAACTGTAATAAGTAATAATGCTCTTTGTAACTTATGCTGAGAGAAAAATAAGTTTCAATCCTTTAATACTGTAGCAACAAGCTCAACCAAACTGGAAGATCTGAGTTACTTGGATGGACAGAGAAATGCTCCTTTACGCACTTCAATTCGTTTACCTTGGCACCACACAGCTGGTGGAAGAGTGCAGCAGGAAAGCAAAGGTACACGGGTTTACATCTGCGTCTCTTGGCACGAGCGTTCAGTTCTTCACTCGTTTCGTAACATGGGTGTTCTGAGATCTTTGTAAACACCCCCATCCCACAAAGTGGTATTTTGGAGTGCTCCTGGCACCACTCAACATGTTTGAAAATAAGATGCTTGCTTACACTTCTTCCTGCAGAACGCTGTGGTTTAGAAATTGAACGTGTGGCTTTTCGTAAGATCAGTACATTGCTTATCTAAGTGTGCGTGGGCAGCGCGGATCATGGGAATCTCCAGAGTGAGGTTGTGCAAGGCCAGTGTTCGGGAACTCTATGGAGTATTTTCTTGCCTGCCAGATTTTACTATGTGACGTGATCCCAGATCACTTACCATCAGATAATACCGCAACTTAAGAATGACTGTGCTGAATTTAAAATCATCAAGAGGCTGTCATTAGAATTCTGTTTTAGGAAGAAAACTGATCTAATACCATTAGACTTACTTATAACTAATATATACTTTGATATCTCTGGCCTTTGAGTCCGAACAGAGCAGCTTTATGTTAAATGCAAGAGATGTACGCAATGTTTTGGTTTTTCCCCTTACCTAAAGTAGTTAGGTAAAGCTCTGTTAATTTACCAGTGTTGCAAATGGCTTATTTAGACCACTGAAAGAACCACTGTCAAAGGTGTCAGCACAAGTGGTTTTATTGAAATGGGATGTTGTAAACATGTGACTAAACAAAGTTCGTTGCAAGGTTCACTCTGTCACTTACTGCACAAAGTATATAACAGTGACTCAAAACTGCCAAGCCAGAAATGAAAGGTACCAAGGCAGAATCGCAGTGCACTGTAACACGAGGTTATACGTGATACTGGTCACGTACCAAAGATCTGCCATGTGTGAGGGGTCTCTCTGCCCCCAGGAGCAGCCCCAGTGTCCCACCTCAAGGGGAGATCACCACCACTGCTCAGCCGGGAGAGCTCCAGAAGGCTGCCGTAGGCTCTCCTGTTTGGGAATGACTCCAGAAGGCTGCTGTAGGCTCTCCTGTTTTGGGAATGACTCCAGAAGGCTGCCGTAGGCTCTCCTGTTTGGGAATGAAGTGCTTGGCCTGTAGTCAAAGGACATGTGGTGGAAAAGGTAGCATGAGCCTCCCTGTACCCACAGCTTTCTTTGTCCCTTGGTAAATGAGTCTCAAAAAGCCACCTGCTGTCCCTGTGCTAATCCCGTGGGGAACGTTCCGCACTCAGAGATGCTCAGGGTGTGTCGCTCAGTTCCTCTGGGGGCTTCCAGAGGAGAGACTGGAACTCTTGGCAAAGTTCTTGGCCCGGGCACAGGTCATGCCTTTACCTCCCTTGGGGCCGGTACCAAAGTACCGCTGGTTTGGCCAGGGAGTCAAGTGCAGCCGTCACGACCAATAACTATTAAAAGCAGAAAACTTTAAGCAGATTCCTGGTAGAACTGATTCTTGAGATGGTATATAGATGCTATACTGTCCTCTTTCAGGTGTGTTTCCTCATAGTCATAGGTGAATGCTGAAATAGCATTTGGGTAACATTAGATTTGGTTAATGAATCCTCAGAGCATGATATTAGTGAACATCGTTATTTCTGTAAATTTTAATGTATTTTATACAATGAAACCCAAACTCTTCTTCTCTCTATAAATCTTGTCAGGTGTTTGCCAAATGTGTAGATTAAAGTAGTCAAACATGACTACACTTTCAGCTGTGCTGTGTGATTTCTGTTCTTGTTTCAAAAGTGCGGAAAAACGGTAGTAATTTTCTTTAACGTTACTTAAAAAAATACATTTTTTTAAAAACAGAAAAAATTATTTTCTCTATATTTTCTCTGTAAATGTATTTACAGATCTGAAGACTTGACACTGAGATGCATTGTAGTTCAGTGTAAACTTAAAAATGTTTGACACTTCCCCATTTATAGAATTATTAATGCATTTTTAAGAAAACTTTTGGATTCTGCCACTTACTAGCTCAAGCCTAATTGTGAAAAATTCCTCAAGTTATACTTGTAGCCTCTCTTCTCTAGAATTTAATTCACGTAGGCATTGTGGAGGTGACCTGAACTGAGCAAATCAGTTTTTATTGTTTCCATGATGAAAGCCCTCAGAAGTCTGCTTATGAACGCTGTTAACAAGGTCACTGAATGAATGATTTTCTGAAACAGTGCTGGTTTATTGCATGTCTAACAAGCTTCTCTCCCTGCCGCCTCTTCTCAGCTCGTTTTGTCCCCTATAAGCCTCAAGACATTCTGCTGAAGCCACTGTTGTTTGAAGTGCCAAGCATAACAACAGACTCGGTGTTCGTTGGACGAGAATGGCTGTTTCAAGCGATTGAAGGAACACTGAACGCTGACGCAGCAGAGAACAGGGGAGCAGTCATTACTGGAAATGTGGGATTTGGGAAGACGGCAGTTATTTCACGGCTGGTGGCACTTAGCTGCCACGGAAGTCGCATGAGGCAAATAGCTTCAAACAGCCCTAATTCATCGCCCAAAAGTATGTTCCTTTTCTGAGTAATTGTTTGGGCTGTTGTACAGATAGCAAGAGTCAGAATGTTGTTTGCTTTCCTGGCTTAAGACAGTCAGGCCTCGTTAACTCGGCAAACACTTGTTTCCCCCACTGAGGAACAGAAACTTTTAAAATTGTGAGCTTTGACAAATACCTTCCGCTTAATACAGCGTGGGCTCAGCCCATCAGAAAAGACAGTTAAATGGAGAAAATCTCTTCCTTCTGTCAAGCAGCGCGTACCCTGAACACTGCTGGTAGCGTGACTGTAGCAGCTTGTTCTCCCATTAGTTCGGAAAGAGAGAAGTGACATGTTTCTTCCCCGCTGTGTACCACACACTTTCAGTACCACACATTTTTCCACAGAATTTCGGGAGAGGCAAGAGTAAAGCTGTGGAGAAACCCCTTCTGTCTTCTGTGGGGATCCACCAGATTCTGTCACCTGACCAATCCGGTGCCTAAGTTAACTGGAAGGATGGTGTGACTGTCATTACTACTACTTCCCCTGCTGACACTTCAAAAAATAATAATATTAATAATGAGAATAATGACAAGTTGTTTATATTTCCCGAGAGTTCAGCCATCGAATAACTGTTAGTTTAAATGAGTCATCATGTATGTAATTTTCACAAGGAAACTCTTCACATCAGCATGGTTTTGCTTTCAGTAATTCTATAGTTTTGATCTAAAAGTCAGTTGAATTGTTTAAAAATTGTAAAGTTGCAAATACGTGCCTGTATTTATCAGACTGGTTGCAGGCTTCTTTTAATGCTGTTGTTCAGTTTTAATTTTTACTCTAGCAGTAAAGATATTCCGTGATATTTTCCTATAAAACAATCTGTTACCAGCAAACTTGGTCTCTTTTGTATTTGTTGCCTTTTAAAAATAGGTGGTGACTCCTGTCTAGAGATTCCCTTAAGTCAGCTACCCCCGTCTGCTCCTCCAACAAGTGGCACCAATACGATGAGGACACTGAATTGTCCTAGTAGCCCTGAATGCCAAAATCAAACAGGTGATTCTGTGAGACGTCTTGCTTCCAAGGTGAGTTTTCACTTATTAACAGGTTTTCAGTGTGTTAGAAAACCTCTGACCTGTGAGGAGACAGTCTGCTGTGCGAAGAAGCCCCCTGGGTACCCCCGTTGGCAGCGGTGGGAGAATAGCCAGGAACCTCGGATGCTTCTAAAAGATCTCTATGTTTCCTGGCTGGTGAAACCAGCGACCAGCTTTTTCTGCCTTTGGAGTTATTACTTGAATTCTGTTGGTCTTAGAATTAGATTAAAAATTTCACAACTGTTCTGTGTGTGTAGGGGAGGTTGGGATCCTTTACTTGCAAAAGTGGCCGTGTGTTCTCTACGGGTAGGTGCTCGCTATACCTTCCTAAAGCAAAATTCTGGAAAAAAAAGAAGATAAAATGTTTGGTCTGTGTGTAATCCATCTATAGTCTATGATACAGGTTGAGTCTGAATGTAGTCTTTCTATTTTCTATACTATGAGAGTCTGAAGTAAGCAATTAAATGTTATTTCTGCTTTAGATTATTATGGTAAGTGGGGGTTTTTGCCTATGTAGTAAATATAATTAATGTCTGAACTGCATACTTTATGGTAATAGTTCTGAGGAAAACATGGGGTTATTGTCGCAGGCTTTAAGGTGATGTGCTTTATTTGAGAGCCACTGAAGTGTAAAGTCTTTATTTACTGTGAACACCGTGCTTTCCTTGTGCTTTGATTATTTTTTTTCAAAGAACTATGGCTGATGTTATGTTTTATTTTTAAGTGATGCACACCTTTGCAATAATTGGAATAAAACAGTTGTCCTTTTTCTCTGTTTCCTCTGTGAGGATATCTGTAATAGCTGTCATCTACTTTTGCCTGATGATGATCAAATTAGTCCTTGGGTCATTACAGCGTGTGACCCAGTGTCGTTAATTATAGCTAATAGGTTGGTTAGTGGGAGCCTCAAGTTATTTTTCTTGTGCTACTTGGTTACTTAGCTGTTACACACGGTATCCCAGTGGCATGAACTCCAATCACTGTGTTTTCCTGCCAGAATCTGACATTTTGATTGTTTTTCCTCTTTGCATGCCCTACAAGGTCAAATCTATTTCATTGTCTTCGTTTCTGGGTCTGACATAGGCTGTCTGAGACCAGTTGCGGAGTTGAATAATTATTCTAGTGGAATATGTACCGGAAAATATTTTGTAGTTGAAAGAGAAATTTAGTAATACTTTACTGTAATTGGATTAACTAGTAACCAACTTAAATATTGAAAGGGTAACTTTTTTATTTTAAATTCTCCAGGTTGTTGCTTATCACTACTGTCAAGCTGACAACACATACACGTGTCTAGTCCCAGAATTCGTACACAGTATTGCAGCTTTACTTTGTCGTTCAAATCAATTAACAGCATACAGAGATGTTCTAATAAAAGAGCCTCACTTACAAAGCATGCTTAGCCTGAGATCCTGCGTCCAAGATCCGGCAGCAGCTTTTAGAAGGGGAGTGTTGGAACCACTTTCAAACCTCAGGAACGGTAGGTGAAGCAGGGAGTGACATGGAAACTGATTCTAAACTGCATAAAAAGTGAAAAAAATCTAAGAATATGTGTTTTAATGCTCTAAGAGAAATAAGTAAACCAGAACATTCCTGGAGAAAGGAATTCCTTAATTGTGGTAGTTGGTTGAACAATAATAGGTAGGTTTTGAACAGTTGTTTTATGTTTTAAAATGAAATTCTATGAAACTTATTAAAGGTCATGGAAACTTTTTTTTTTTTTGCCAGAAGACTCAAGGATAACTTCGTAGCTTGGATTTAAGGCTGGCACATTTGCATTAAAGGATTTTGTTTTCAGATGCTTTTGAGTTTTGTCACGCTTTTTTTGTTTTGTAATTTTCTGTGCCTAAACACCTGCAGACTGGATGTGGTTTTTGCTTGCTTTTAAAATTGATATGGCAACTTTCCAAGAAAGCATGTAACAGCGTGATTTTTGCATTTTAAAAGAACCCCAGTCAGTCTCCTCCTTGGAGACAGCCAGCTTCACAGGAGGTGCCAGATTGAGCAGGTACTCGATGTGGCGAGAGCAGGGAGATGCGCCTGTGTGCGTGGCATTCCTGTGAAAACCGGTTTGCAGTTCTTGAATTTTGTTGACTGTCAACAAGTATCTTCAAAATCCATTGCAGATCTTATGTTTACCCCTGGGATTTTCATCCTTAACAAGTGTTGTTTTTAATCTCCTAAATAATGCTTAAATGCCATGAAATGTATTGCTGTGCATAAAGTTCCTTTTTTATTTCTTGATGGTCAAAATTTGGGGATAAAAATATGTCACTTCATAGGAGAATTTGTATTCATCCTTTCTTTTTTATTTTCATCTTTCAGAGCAGAAAATTCCTGAGGAAGACTACATAATTTTGATAGATGGTTTAAACGATGCTGAATTTCATAAGCCTGACTATGGTGACACACTTTCTGTATTTCTCACAAACATAATCTGCAAGTTTCCTCCGTGGCTGAAGCTCATTGTGACTGTAAGAACTAGCTTCCAGGTAAAAACACCTTTTAACTTTTCTCTTACCCTCAGAGACTGAGTGATCTTTTGTATTGGTGCAGCTGCATCATTATGAAAAATACTGGTTTTGGAGGAATTCAAAGTAAAGTCTCTTGGGTTTTTTTCTTTCTTGTTGCATGTTTCTTTACTGCGCACAAGTATGATATTGGAGGCCTTTTTTGTTTTGAATCACTTTCTTCAGTGTGCTAATAGAATTGATAATACAAGAAGTGGTGAAATCAGGGAGTGTTTCCTTGGCCTTCAAGAGTGAAGTGAGCAAAGGAATGATTGAAAGCTCAAAAAAAAAAAGTAATTAGAATCCCATAGTGATTTTTCCCTTCAACATTTACTTGTTGGAGTGTATTTCTGCAAGCATTAAGCTCTGGATTTTCACTTTTTAGGAAGGGATAAGCCACACGATCTATGTTGATGAGATCGATTTCTGGCCTTATTACCATTGATCTTTCTGCATCTCTTCTTCTATTTGCTGCCCCTGAAAAAAACCAGCCTCAAAACTTCCGGTTAAAGCATTTTGTAAGAATTAAGCAGCTAAGAGATACTTGCAGAAATCCTGAGAGTGTTGAAGTGAGGCCATACAGAATTCCCAGTTTTCTGCGCTGACAGCAATGCCCTGACCAACATTCTGGTCTCGTTTCTGGCGCTAGTTGGGCTGTTTGAAGGTACTTGCCCTCAGTTCACTTCAGTTTCAGAAGAAGGTGTGTCTGTCTGTCTGTCTGAGTCCTTCACGTATCTCACACAGCTCCTCTCTCTCTGTATTTCAACTGCGCTCGGGACATGGCTCTGGCAGCCCCGTGCTGCTGCTCCAGAGACGACGACTTGAGGGAGGGTGGAATTCCAGCTGTGTCGTAGCCCTTTCCTAGTGCAGCTGGGAATGTCCCTGGACGGAGGCAGGCGGATGGCTCCGGGCTGCTCTGGGGGCCGAGCTGACCGGGCACAAGACGCGCCGGTGCGAGGTCTGTTAGGGGGCAGGGGGCTCCAGCACAGCCTGCTCGGGCTTCATATCTGCCTTCTTGCCGCTCGGTCTCCAAGCAATTAACTAGCGGAATAGTTTATTCTCAACTAAACTTTCATTTTTAACGAGGGATTTATGGACTAGGGACTGTTTCCTCTCTGGAGAAGTGTGCGTCTGTGATCAAAACTTCTCACTAGCCTGAAAATTTAGGTTTTTGAAATCCGTGTGAGTACTTTAAAGTGGAATAAAGAGTTCCTTTTTGTGTTGTGAAGGTGTTGAGGCATTTGTTAAACCCTTCTGATAGATACCTCTAGGTAAGAAGTTTTAGGTCTGTTGGATCTTTATTTGCATAAGCATAAATGTGCTCTGTGTCGCGTAAATGTGTTTGGGTGAAGGGGCTGAAGTGTCCGACGGTGCCGTACGTGGTACTTGCCTTAAACGAAGCGGGGCTGTGGACGTGTGGGTGGTGCCTTCCTGGCACATTCCTGCTGGAGGGGGTAACGATGAGCAGATTCTTTCCTCTCTTGTCACTTGTGATATTTCTTAATAAATCCTTCCTTCTTAACAGATCATTCCTTCTACCTCCCCCTTCTCTGCCCTGCCTTAGGGTAACTTAATTTTGAAGTGATCGTTTCTATAGCTCATCCCCTTCAATCGCCTTGCTGAGCTCAGTCAGTAAAATATTTGAGCCCTTCCTATGAAAAATGATGAAATGTAGAAATATTGTTCTACCTGTTATTAGGGGATAACATTTGCAAAGCCATCACAGAGATACTGAATTTCTTTTTAATCTGTCTGGTACTCATTACAGAAGAGCAATGTAGCAAAGATGCGTTGTTGAGTTGTCAGTGCTGAAATACTGTAACGCCTGTGCATTTTTTTTTCTTTCTTTTTTCCCCCCTTCGCCCTCATAGGAAGTAGTAAATTCACTGCCCTTTGTTGCAATATCCCTGGACAATTTTCCAGACAACAAAGAAATTCATGACGACTTGAATGCTTATATTCAGTACAGAATTAATAACAGCCAGGAAATTATAAACAACATATCATTAAATGGAAAAGCTGATGCAGCTATTATTGGGAAAGTGAGTAACCACCTCATCATGAGAAGCCTGGGATCTTATCTCTATTTGAAACTCACTCTGGATCTTTTCCAAAAAGGCCACTTAGTAATCAAAAGTGCAAGCTACAAGGTTGTTCCAGTGTCTCTGTCGGAACTGTACTTGCTTCAGTGCAATATGAAGTTCATGACAAACTCTGCTTTTGAGCGAGCCCTGCCAATATTAAACGTGGCTCTGGCATCCCTACATCCCATGACAGATGACCAGATTTTCCAGGCTATTAATGCGGGCCAAATAAATGGTGAACAGCAATGGGAAGACTTCAGCCAAAGGATGGAAGCCCTTTCGTGTTTTTTGATAAAAAGGCGTGACAAAACACGTATGTTCTGCCATCCTTCCTTCAGGGAATGGCTAGTGTGGAGAGCAGACGGTGAAAATACGGACTTCTTATGTGAGCCAAGGTAAACGAAACCTGCAGTAAATCATGTTCAAATAATGGCCATTATGTTTTATATAATTTGTTGCAGCAATTGGTGAGAGGACAGAGTAATGTTAAAACACAAGCACACCTAATTTTTTCCAAAAACGTAAACTTTTATATGTTTAGAGGCAGAAGAAGTGTCAGAGGTTTTAATGCACAGTTGACTTTGGTATCTTCATGGAGAAATGAGAGTACTGTGTTGTTATTAATATAGCAAAATTGTTGAGAATTATGTACAGCAGCACTTTGTCTATTTAGGATGAGAAAGATAAGAAAGAACAAATCATTTGGGCTCTTTTCAAAATACTAAGACGTTTTGTTCTACAATTATATCCTCACGGCATCATTTCAGTTTGTTCCATCTTACCTTTGACTTAGAGACTGTGAATTAGTTAAATTGGAGACAATAAGCTGTTACTATATGTGCACATTGTCACAGTCTGCATCGCATCTTCCTTTCTTTTCACGTTCTTCAGGGTTTCAGGTTTTTTGTTTTTACAAAAGAATAAATAACACTGACATGTAAAATTATCACCGACCCAAGACCGGTCTGTGCTCTCAAGTGGAGTTAACGAAAGCAGTGCAGCGGGTGGAATTAGCAGGGTTTCAGGCTGTTTCCCCTGCCAGTTTCCAGGGTCGGAAGCTGCGCCTGGGTGCCCTGCGCTGCAGTGCCGGCGTCTGCAGGGGTGGGGTGTTCCTAGTCCTACTTAAAACTTCCGTTTGGGAAAAGTTCCGTTCAGAAATTTCTGAAGATGGGCTGACAGCCCCCCACAACTTCAGTCCCTGGATGAATAGTGTAATTAGCATACAGTTAATCGTTCAGTTCCAATATGTAGTCTGATTAATGTGGAGTTGGTGATAACTTTGTTTTCTCAGGGTTATGCCACGTCCACCGTTTCCTAGAGCACTGACCACTGACTAATGTAGATGTAGAATTGCTAAATACACATTTTATGTCAAATTTCAAAAAGATTCAAGTCTTCTGCTTCTAAAAGCATTGGGTTTTGTCTGAGGTACCTGCAGTTTCTGACCATGATATGAAACACAACACAAGGGGAGCGGTGTGCACGTTGGTGTCCGAAGCTGCGTTGGCTCTGATGTGGGCTTCTTGTGAGGTGACACCAGAGAAATACTAGGAATGTGTTTCGACTTTGAAATTTGCCTTTTTTCTCTTCGCATTGTTTCATTATGGAAAGAATTCTGTTTAGATGTAACGGTATGTTTCAGTAGTCTGACAAAGAACGTTGAGGTATTGTGACAGGCAAACAGATGCGTTAGGGTATTTACGGACAGTATAGTTATAAAAGCAGTTCTCTCTTAATCCTTCTTACTAGGAGTGGACATGCTCTACTGGCTTTCATGTTTTCTCGACAAGAGGGAAAGTTAAACCGCCAGCAAACTATGGAACTTGGTCATCATATACTTAAAGCTCACATTTTTAAGGTAAAACTTACAGCTGAATAGGTTTAATGATCTGTTCACGTGAATGTGCCTTGGAGATTCTCCTCTGAGTTGCTTTAATAATTTGTCGGAACGTTACGCAAAATACTTGGGTAGTACTAACAAACAAAACTGTTACTTCGCTTTATACTGATGAGATGTAGGTATAAATAGTATTTCTAATCCTATAGAGAGATTTCCTGTTATATCATTTCTGTTAGGGTCTCAGTAAAAGGACTGGAATTTCTTCCAGTCATCTTCAGGCCTTGTGGATTGGTTATAGCACTGATGGACTGTCTGCAGCCCTTGCCTCTCTGAGAAACATCTACACGCCCAACGTGAAGGTAAGAAAATAAGCATTCGTGTGCCATGGGTGCTTCCTCTGCCACTGTCGCGGTAACTCTGTTGATGACGCTTGAAACTGGCATCACCCTTCAGAAGAAGAAAGTCACCTCTGTGCATCCGTAACTGAACTCCTTTGTAACGGGTCTTCATGTCCTGTTCCTGTTTTAAGCTGTTGTTAAAGTCCAATTCAGTTTTCCCTGATAGTTTTGATAGAAAGAAGGGTTTCTCCCCGATTCTGATGCAGCCGCGCAGTGTAGCACAGGTAAGTGTGTGGGTGCGTGCAGGGCGTCGGATGCACCGCCTGATCTGCTGGGCAGACTTCAGCCGTGTTTTCTTCTCTGGGGAAGCATCCACAGAACTGTAAAAGGGGAAATGCTGGGAGAGTGAAAGTCTGTAAAATGCCAGAACTTTGCGCTGTTACTTGAATCCCCAGATTACGGATAGGGAAATCCATGTTGACAACTTGTGATTCTGCCTTTTGATTGGAAATTTGCATGTATGTGCACGTACACACACGCATGCTCTGATAATTCTTTTGAGATTGCTTTTTCTGGGTCTCTGTTAATGGATTCAGTTACGTAAATCTGCAGAGTAGTACCAGGTCACACAGATGAAATTGTGGTGCGAGGGTTTCAGGGGAGAGGTGAGCCTTCTATTAGCAGTGCATAGTTCAGTAATACAGTAACCTATTTGCTAACAGATGATTTAAAACTTTCTATTGCTATGTATGTGATAAAGTCCATGTCAGCCAATACAATCTGCCTCAAAATTAGGGACTAGCCTATGAGGACCTGAATCAAGATCTCTGAGTCCCTTAATAAATTCAGACAAATCTGAGGAAAAAATTGTTTTGTTCAAATTAAATTTTAGGTGAGTCGGCTGCTGATCTTGGCAGGAGCAAATGTGAATTATAGGACTGAAGTACTAAATAATGCTCCGGTGCTGTGTGTCCAGTCGCATCTTGGACATGAAGAAGTGGTCACCCTCTTACTAGAATTTGGAGCTGCTATTGATGGAACTTCAGAAAACGGGATGACAGCACTTAGTTATGCAGCCGCTGCAGGTCACATGAACTTGGTTTCACTGCTGTGCAGAAAAGGTGCAAAGGTAAGCTGATGCACAAAGATTGCGATGTTTGCAGCCAAAAAAATCATGCAGAGGCCTAATGAAAACTACTGTTGATTACATAAGTATATAATTAACACACATAGACTTGGGGCAAGGTGGTGGGGAGTCTAGAACGTCTACCCAGGCTTCTGTGCAGCATTTTCCATCTGCCAGCGATCACGACCCTCTGGCCCATCCGTTCAGCCAGTTTTGGGTGCACGTCACCGTGCAGGTACATGACCTGCACTTCACCAGCTTGTCTACGACCGTGTTACGGGAGACAGTGTCAGAAGCTGTACTAGAGTCGAGGTAGACAACATCCACAGCTCTCCCCTCACCCACCAAGCCAGTCACCTTGTTGTAGAAGGCTGTCAGGCTGGTCAAGTATGATTTCTCCATGCTTACTACTCCCAGTCACCTTGTTGTCTGTCCTTCATGTGTTTGGAAAAGGTTTCCAGGTTTTTCCATCACCTTCCCAGCAGCTAAGGTGAGGCTGTTTGGCCTGTAATTCCCCAGATCTTCCTTCCTGAAGATACGAGTGACATTTGCTGTCAGGTGTCGCTTAGGACCGTCTCCTCCCTGTGGCCTTTCAGTAGGCTTTTTAATTTGAACATTTGTTTTTTCCCATTGCAGGCTGACTGTGTGGACAAGAAGGGCCAGTGTGCTTTGGTCCATTGTGCATCGAGAGGGCATTGCGATATCCTCGAATACTTGCTTAATGTGGTTTGGGTAACTCCTTCCCAAGAACAAGACTCGTTAAGAAAAAGCCAGGCACTGCAACAAGCTCTAACAGCAGCTTCCAGTATGGGACACTGTCAGGTAGGTTGATAGTTCAAGTATTTCCAAATCTGTTTGAATTTATCAGAATTGTACAATAGTGCTTGCAGCTATTTTTAAAAGAGGTTTGGAAAACAGAACTTCTGAGACTTCTGATATTTAAAGTAGTATGCATTCTTAGCAGCTCTTTTAAATTCTGTAGTTAATTATCTAATGATATTATTTGCTTCAGGGTTTGTTTATATGTGATTTTACTTTTTCCTCTTTGTTCTTGGAAGTTGTCCTAAATCCCTAGTGGTGAAGATGATGTTCTGTATCAGTGATCCCCCCAGTAGGTTGATTTTTTTTTTTTCATAGTATAACAAATTGTATATTGCACATACTTGCCCGTGCTTACATTTTTAAACTGATGCACATGTCAATTACAGACTTGGGCTTACTTCAGCTTAATGTCACTTAAGGCAGAAATTTGGGGTTTTATGCATGTATGTGATCAGTGTTTGTCAGCATTACAGTATTATTAAGTAAAAGGAACACTAAAAGTAAACACATAAGAAATACTCAAAAAGCTCTAGATCTTTAGGTAATACAAGTATGTCTTCTGTTCATTGGGGAAAATAAATCTTAACCTTGCTGTAAAATAACAGGTAAGTAAAGATACTTGGATAAAGATCACACTGGGCGATGGAATTTCCTGTGTATGTATTACAAGTGATGTGCTGAAAGTGGAAAAGTAAAATCTCTTCAGTAAAACCATTTCAATATTTACCTCTTCTAAATCTGTTTTCTTAATTGCCATAACATCAAGAATCTGATCTTTAAAGTTGTTTACATGATTCGAACACAGAAATGTCTATATCCAGCTAATTTATTGTATGATACATAAACGATCACTGTCTCACAATATAAATTTGAGCATTCTGAACTACGATTAACTTGAACTAATGGGTAATTCCTTCACTCTCCTTGTTTGTTATCCACTGATTAAATAAAAGCAGTCAACTCCTGAATATCAAAATAGATCACATCAGTCATAGTCATACTTTCTCCTTTCCTACTTTTGCTTTTTCCCATAGCATCCAAAACTTTTGTTGGTGTGATTCTATTCCCTTACCTGCTTACTGCAGTCTCAGTGAGCATGTCCCCCATTAGAAAATCTATTTAAAATAACCATTAGAAGGTGTTGTAATTTAATAATCTTTTACTGGCAGGTAGTTACAAAACATAGATTTCCTTAATAAAATAAAACCATGGAAAAACTTCATTTATAACTCATCTTAAGTTTAAAAATGAGCATTTAACAATGTATACTTAAACCACTCTGTGAAGAAATTATGAAAAACAGCTAAGATACAATGTTAAAAAACCCCATAGGAATCGCCATTTTACAAGAGGTTTGCAAATATTCTCTTTTTTCCCCTTTGTTTTAAACAAAGTGGAATTTGCTTGATGAACTGGGATGCTTTATTTTTATTTTTGGCATTGTTTGTCTTGATTATTCTGGTATATGTAGGTCACACAGGAGCTCATTAAATCATAATCATGTAAAACCCTGAACCAATTACCAGAAGGGCACTGGGTTTTTTTTAAACGGCTTTCATTAGCATTCAGTCATCTTCAAATTGTACTGAAAATCATACTGAGCTTGCTTTGATGGATTATGAACAATATTAATTTTTTGACTCATTTGCATTAAGAGAGAAGCACTCCCACTTTTTCAGGAAGCCTTGTACCTGTTGCTGTGTCTTGTGAGTGCCAACTGATGCTTTTCGTGACTCGCTGCCTCTCTGCTAACTAACTGTTCTTGACAGGTGGTTTCGTACATCTTGAGAATTGAAAGGGACCATGAAGTAGACATCAATGACACTGATGCCTTGTGGGGAGAAACAGGTATTCCACTTCTCATATTTTCTCTAATTAGAGTTGCTTACTTAAGAAGTAAGGGGGTTTAATTTTGATTTTATACAATTTATTTTTCTGTGATAAAAGTAATGGGAAAATACCCATTTTAATAATAAAATGCAGTTTATAAGCATAGAGTTTTTTATTTATTAAATATTTTTCTCATGTATTGAAAAGAGGAGATATTTTATATTAAAATTACTGTAAATTACTGACTTTATAATTACCTTGAAAATTGGCTGTGGAAATGTAATGCTTCAAGCTTCACTGTGGGATTTCACAGGATTATCTGTGAAACTTTTTTTTGTTAAATCTCATTTGGTTGCAGGACATGCTAGGCGATTGCCTCATTTGCTCTAATTAGACACTGGATGAAAAGACATGTGTTTGTATGTATGGGAAATGCCAAATATTTTTTTACAGACAGACTGTAAACTGTGCAGGCTGCAGCTGAAAGTTTTCATGTTTTACCATATGAGTAGCATCTGTCTCGTTTCAGCAGCTGGGACTGCACAGGCAGGTGGGAGAACAGTCTCTCTTAATGATCATCCGCAGCCTCTTCACATACTGGAGAAGCAAATATTCCTTGTTCCTATGGGTATAGAAAACTCCTGTTGCAAATTCAGTTAATTCCAAAAAACATACATCTGTTTCTAAATTAATGTTGCTTTACTATTTTCTTGTCAACGGTTTTGTATTGAAATTCTTGCTTCTTTTATTGGGGATCTTTACTCGTGAAGTAAGTGCTCCCTTATGCAGTCCTGACTTGTGGTGGAGGAGTAGGTCCAAGTCGAGAGAGCTCTGAGCAGTTCCCTGGGCACTTCTCTGCTCTCCGAGATGGAGAGTAGTACGTTTGGGACAAGAAAAACAGGTAGAGCGAGTCAAGACACCCACAGGATTAGCCTGGCATGGAATTACTGCCCTTCAGTTACTTAACGGGAAAAGTCCCGTGGTTTATCGGCTGCTGGCACCTTCACAGCTTTGCATGAAACGTGGGGTGAACTCCCATTGGCGTTGTTCTTTCATGGTGCTTTGCCGTCTGTTTGGTAACCGGGGTGTGATACGGGACTGGATAGTGGTACAAGTAGGAGGCAGATGAAGCGAGGAGCGGTGTGTTTTGTGAGTCCCTATTTTAAAAAGGGAAAATCCATCGTCCCTTGAAAGAGCATAGAACCACCTTGAAGATCATTCCTTTTCATACAGTAACTCATTCAGGAGCAGCTGGTTTCTGTTGGTGATTTGTACTGCTGTAATCTGCTTGAATCTGAAGCTGGGCCTGCCCGATGTGGGCATTTCATACGGTGAGTTTTTCAGGGGGAGAGACAGCTAGAGGTCAGCATTGCCATTCCCAGTATTTCATTTTATTAATGTAGCCGAAGGCCATGTTTGTATGAAGTGCAGGTTCGAGGCAAGTTAAGTAGCAAATTATAGTGGAGCAGATAAAAAGGGCACAAAACACATGAAACGAGAGGATGTAAGGATGGGACACTTTTAAGCTTGTTTTCTAAATTTCCTTAGTTTACCCTTTTCAAAATCCACGTTACTATGTCTTAGTTGGAAAAGACAATCTCAGGCTAAAGACATCTCTGAGATGTTTTTCCAGCCTCATGTGCACATACAGATTAGCTCTTTTGGAGCATTACTTACTGTCTAGTAAAAGGGATGGAAAGTAGCATCATTTTGGCTGCTCTCAACTTCTGCAGAGTACCGTGAGGCAGACCAGAGGTGATCCGCAGGGTTTAGTGCTGATGTTGTTCACACTAAGGGGAGGAATAGCTTAGTCTTCTCACAGCTGGATAAGGTATAGGGAGTTATAGTGTTGCTGTAGCTTTAGTTACAGCAGGAGCTAAAATACTGGTACTGGCAGAATAAAACGTGAGCAGTTTTTGAGCAAGATAGTTTGGTTTGTCCTTAGTGTTGGTATCTGTAGCAGTTACTTTCCAGTTGTTCGGATCTAAACAGTTGCTGTAGCTGTAATGCAATGAAGTATCAGTGAGGGAGGAGTGAACGGGTTAGATGTTGTTGTTAAAAATATGAATTTACTACTTCCTGCAATGTTTTTAATTTCATTTACTTTCAGCATATGTTGGCATTTTTAAAAATTCTACTTTATCATGTTTGAAAATGCTTAAAAAATGAGTAACAAGAAATTCACAATTTGACCCACTTCTCATTGGAAAACATGGCATTAGGATTTAGAAAATGGAGGGGCAAGTTCTTTACTGATTCTTGCAGAATTTAGCACATGAACCCATTTTCTAAACAGTGTTAACAGTACTGATGACGCTTCAACGCAAACAACAACAAAAAAAACCATTTTAATTTCAAGCTCCATTTAAAATACAATAAGGTGATGTGAACAAAATGGAAGAAAGGGAAAAATCATGATGGGTAAAATATTTTATTTTCAAGCTTCAGTGAGCGTCACGGTGAAAAGCAGGGAGTACAGTAAGCTGCAGGAGAAGGTGGCAAGTTGTTTAAATGTATATAGCCTTACAGCAACACTTCAGTCTTGGGGTACTGAGCAGAGTCAGAAAATCGTCGTGCGAATGTGTGGAAATGACCTGCTTCCTGATGAGCCATATCTTGTGAACACAGACGTGCAGCAATTTGTGTCTTACGAAGGTCTAGAATAAAGCAGTGAGGTCACTGTGTTTCAGATAGAGGCCAAGAGCACTCGCTGTTGACAAGATACTCTGTTCAGTTCCAAAAAATATTTAAGGTGAACGAGAATGTCGGTGTCTCTTGAGCACTGGGAAATGTGCAGTAATCCCTAGAACTCCAGAGCAAGGGTTAACACACAGGAGTGAGAGCCACTGGTTGATAACCTGCTGTGTTTTTCACCAAGAAAACACAGGGAATAACATTTTAACTAGTGCAGACTGAAGCTAAATTGGCCAAGATACGGACTTTCTGCAGGGATAGAAGTATCTGATGTTTGGTAACCCATCACTGCTAGGGATGGAGTAAACAGTAATTCCTCAAACGTGAGTTACGCTCCCATTGTTGAATCCCAGAGCTGTTACCATCTTCCCCTTTGGGAAGGGCCTGGCGGAAAGGGATGAAGCTTTCTTGTCATGAAGAAAAATGATTGATCAAAAAGGAATTAGAACTGCCTCAGGCTGGCAGGTTTTATCAAAAAATTTTCATTAAGATTCCTTTTAACCTACCAGCTATGCACGTGATACAGGTATCTCTGAGAAACATCTTTTTGTTTACCAGAGAGTGTCTGTGGCTTATTGACTTAACCTGATTCTGACTAATTCTTTTGAGTCTGAAAACAGTTATGAAAATCTTATGGAGCAGTTGAGTGGAAAAAAACCGGCGGATTCAGTAAGACGGACATAACGTGCATGTGTCGAGATGTGGCAAAACAGCTGAGAGTGGTGGTGATGAATGTGCTCTCTTTAGCCCTGACAGCTGCTGCAGGAAGAGGAAAACTGGAAGTGTGCGAATTACTGCTGGAGCACGGAGCAGTGGTGACGAGGACGAACAGGAGGGGGATTCCTCCACTCTTCTGTGCCGTACGGCAGGGGCACTGGCAGGTCTGACACACCTTCGCTAGTTAAATGGATTCCTTTGGAAAGCGGCCCTTGATTCCTCCCATCTCTAGGCCTGTAATAAATTCGTGTAAACTTTCTGATACTCGTTTGCATCGACTTCAAAGGGATGTGTTCAGAAGCGCAGTTTTTAAGTTATTTGAAGTGATATAAAGGATTCAAAAGTACATCAGCTGCATGACAGCCTTAGCTATAATACACCTGAAAAATAATACATGGGACCAAGAACAGAGGCAATTTCAGATCCTTTGACTGCTTCTGTATTAATGGAGAGAGAACCGTAGAGTCAGAAGTCACGCTGGCCACTCCTGTGAGGAGAAGGCCCTGAACTGCAAGTAGTTAAGACTTGATTTGTGCAGGATTTCTCGGCGATCACTGTAAATAACACACTGTAAATAACTCCTCTGTAAATATTCATGCTATTATGGCTGAACTTTAAATCTGCCAATTTATTTCTAAATTACTATTTTCTATTTCAGATTGCTAAGCTTCTAGTGGAGCATGGATCTGATGTGAATTTAAGCGACAAGCAAGGCCGTACTCCACTTATGGTGGCTTCTTGTGAAGGACATTTGAGCACTGTGGAATTTCTACTCTCTGAAGGTAGAAAATAAACAGGGGTCCACAGCTGTACCTGAGACTGTGTGAGTTAGGTAATTTTGCTTATTAAACAGGACATCTTCATAACAAAGTGAATTTTCATTTTGCAGGTGCAACTATTTCGTCTCTGGACAAAGAAGGACTGACAGCTCTGAGCTGGGCGTGTCTGAAAGGCCACAGGGACGTGGTTCAGTATTTAGTTGAGCAAGGTGCAACAACTGATCAGACAGACAGAAATGGACGGACACCCCTAGACCTGGCAGCTTTTTATGGAGATGCTGATATTGTAAGTACAACAGTACAGGTCTAACAGTAGAAAAACTAAGCATGTATGGAATTTTCATAATACAAAACAAAGCTTAGAAAAAATATTGCCAAGCAAAATAGAAAGGGAATTGGAGGAAGTAGTCAAGGTGCTTCCGCTGCGAGCTTCTTGACTGCAGCGCGTTTACTCAGCAAAGCATCTTCTAGATGAGGTTTTAGTACCAAGGTAGTGTGACAAGAAGTCCAGCATTATGCCATTATGCGTTACAGTATGCTGTTGGACTTCAGCGTGTTTTAAATCTCAATAAAAAGCAGCATTTAAAATTTCTGTGTTGGATGAACTGAAATTAAAAAAAAATGCCTGTGGGACACAAAAGGAAAATATCTTTTTTCAGCCTCTGCAAACCCATCAAGGTAACCTGACAGGGTCCCGGTCAGTTGGGTGCCTCGGTGGAGCAGAGACCCCAAGTGAGGGGTGTAGGAAGAAGAATAATATGGCCAGAATAGATGAAATGCAGAAAGATTTTGCTTTTCCATCTTAAAACAGCATTACTTGTCTTTGATAGGTATCTTACAAGCTTTGCATGACAGGCAGAGAACGGTTAGAAATCCTTACGCCTTTCATCTTCTGAAGATGGCACCAAGGACATCTCAGTGTTACTGTCTGGTCTGTCTGTGTGGAAGTACAAGGCCTGAGGTGTAAATTCAGTTTTTCTCAGTTTGTTCCACAGGTCATTTCAGAAATAGGACAACAACTGAAGTTCCTTTTTCAGTCCTGTACCTTTCTGGCATAGTACCTTCTACCTCTGTAATAAATGTTACAGTGCAAGACTTTAAGATGTTTGAGGTGAATGTTTCCTGAATCTGAAGTGGACCGTGCCTGTAACTGAGATCAAAAGTATAAAACAAGCTTGAAGTCTGTTATTTAGAGTCCTCTATATCTTTAAAATCACAGATTTTTGAAATGATTGTATCTTTTTGTTCTCATGCTTCAAAACTTAGTAATTAAGCACAATTCGTAAGCATGACCACATAGGAATGCGATTTCCGCAAACTGTGTGGAAGGGCGCGCTCTGTAAACGGATCCAGGAGTTCAGCAGGGAACTAGAAAGAACAGCACGTGCACGTTCCCAAGCAGGACAGAAGTCCCTCTCCAGGTACCCAGGGTTACCTAGAATCACTTGCAGTGCCAGGAATAGCTCGGTGACTTCTGAAACCCATTAAAGCCAGTACAGAATCTAAGGGCTTATTAACAATTTCAAGTTAATTCTACGGCTGAATGGGACATTAACGTGCTGTGGCACTTAGGCTGTACGGCAGCGTTGTTATTCAGGAACTCTGTTGTGGAACAGGACGTTGTATATGCAAACTCTGGAAATACAGATCCTAGGTTACTGCCAGTGGCGTTTGGGCAAGCAGTGGTTGTGCGAAAGCACTATTGCTTACCTCAAACCTGCCATTGCTGTCATCTCCTCTGTATTGCCCTCCTAATTAGTACTGCTGAGGGACAATTACTAGAATTACTCTGTTGCTCTGGGTGCTTGGTGAATGCTTGGTGGAAGCTGATGGTGTCTGGCATACTTATTCTGCTTTCTTAAACTTAAACTTTCTTGTTTTGCATTTGCTGCATTTATGTCAAACTGCAGCGTTAGACTGCTGTGATAAATGATGAAGAAATGAATAAAATTACAAATGTGCTTTTCTTCATCTAGACCAAGAAGTGGTCCCTCAGCACCATAACTTGTATTACGCTGTCAAGTAGAGCGTTTCGGATGTCTCGTGTTAGACGATAGTACTATTTGTGTAGCGCCGTCCCCCGTGCTAGGAGCGTGTTCTGGTCTGCGCCCGCTGCCTCTCGTTGTGTCACGGTGCACGCGAGGCCGGAACCGCGGGGTTCTGCGCCGCCGTCGGAGCTCGCTGCCCTGAGGCTGAGTGGCTGTGTCTGCAGAGCAGCGTGCGCAACGGGAACTCGGGGCAACAAGCATTGCGTGTTGGTCTTTAGTGCTTTTCTGGCACAGGTACTTCAGGAATTTGGGTGGTGGTAGTTGGGTTTTTCCCAGTTCCCTAACTGCAGCTTTTGGTGCAGTTTGGTGGTGTTCCCATGCTGCGTCGTCTTCAGCGGACACGGTTCGATGGGTTCGCAATGGTTGTAGCGTACTCCGGAGCGCATATTCGGTATACTTCGAGGAAGATTAGGCGGTAGCTTAAATCTTTCACCCCCGCAAAAATAACGTTACAAGGCTTGTCTCGTTTCTTCTCACAGGTGCAGTATTTGGTAGAGAAAGGAGCGATGATCGAGCATGTCGACCACAGCGGCATGCGGCCACTGGACAGAGCTATTGGATGTCGTAACACGTCAGTAGTGGTTATGCTGCTGAGAAAAGGAGCTAAACTGGGTTAGTAAAGCTGTCCTGTACTCGAGAGAAACAGCTGAGCATCTGCTCTCTAGAACTGCTGTCATTTCTGTAAAGTAGAGTAAATAAATCAGTCTGGAATTCACACTAGATTTTTGCAGGTTGTGTGGTTTGCAGATGCCCACTCAAGAGAAATCAGTCTCTTAAGTCAGATACTCAAGACTCACTTCAGAAGTGAGGAAACACAAGTAATTTTATTCTATTCCTTTCTTTCATGTATGTTGATGAGGAGGTCCTCCAGAGGAGTCAGTCCTTACGTGATATATCATGATATACTTAAAGAAGAAAATTATTCTTAATTCTGACACTATTCATGATTTAAATTAAGAAGTTTTACATTAAATAACATTCTTATAATAAGTTATAGAATGGTACATTTTTACAAAGGGTGGGCAAAAAATACATGTCCAATTTATGTGTTATCAGTAGGCAAGTAGAGGGTACAGATGTGTCCATGATAATCTGTAGTACCTTTAAATCATCATTTATTATTATTTGGGTACCAAGTATGATCGAATACGGATCCTTCCTTAGGCCTGAACTTTACCATGACTTTCATACTGTCCCACACTGGCTTTAGACCAGGGGTGAAATGAATCAGACCATTTAATATCTGGCGGCTGTCTGTGTGGGGCAGCAGGGATATACGTGTTTTAAATATACGTGTAAATAATAATAATAATAGGTGGGATATCTACTGAAGGAGGATCAGGCTTTCTAGTGTGAATAGATCTCAGAAATACACTTTCTTCCCTTTTGTCAGAGATCCTTAAAATTTAACTTGCAGGAAATGCAGCATGGGCAATGGCCACCTCAAAACCCGATATTCTCCTTATTCTGCTGCAGAAACTGATGGAAGAAGGAAATATACTGTACAAAGTAGGTAGATTTTTATTTTTTCTGATAGCAGAACATTATAATTGGACTTCTGTCTGAAGGTAAATTAAAGTCCTTCATACCTCCTTTTCTGTTCAAACAAGATGTGTACTTGCACATCCTTGCATGGTGGGAATGAGACCAAGAAATCTTGAGAACCTTGGGAAAGTAGAATTGAAAACTTCCGTGTAAAATAAATAAATGAAAATGTAAGGATGAGTAAGGACATTTTCTTTCTGTTGAGCAAGTTGCTTGGTGAACATTTGTAGCAGTTGGTTGCCGCCTTAAGAGCAACTGAGAATGTAAGGTGCTCGTTGGAGAGTGCCTTGTTGAAATCAGTGACATTAGGCATGTCCTTTTCTTCAGGATCGTGTTCTTTTGTGCGCTACTGAAATATATGATGAGGAAAGCGACAGCTCTTTCCATACCTTCTTTTTACTAGTGGTGGTATATTGCTCAGAAGAGAGACTGGAATTCTTTTTGTGAACTGTGGCACGCCTGCCTGATTTCACTAGTGCAACGCAGTGCTGGGTGGTTTATATAAGCACCGTTCAAAGTCTGTTCTAGCTGCAAGACTTGTCATTCGTAGGGTTTTTATAAGGGCCCTCAAGTGTCTGCCTCTTTCTGTCTGTAGCAGCTGGCTTTGCATAGTGCAGAGAGAGACCCTCGAGAGTTTGCCGGCTGGAGTCAGTGTGGACCCGATTAGATCCTCCCACATTCTCTACAGGAGTCTTAGGAATACATCTGGATAGTTTATCGAGTTTATTGATCCTGAAATGGCTTTAGAGCTTTATTATCCAAGCAGGTACCTTTAAGCGTGGGACATCTTTTAACCTAAAGGGTCACAGATTTCATGGTACAAAGGCAGCTCTGTCGTCCCTGGGAAGCCTCTCGGATGTCACGCTCTCTAGTGGTGTCCTGAGCGTGACTTGCTGGTGGTTCTGGGAGAAGGTGCCACCATGTCACCAGCACCAATTCATTTTCTTCAGTTTCTCTGCAAGTTGCTCTACGGTTTGTTGGAAGAGGTTGAATTCCCTGCTGCTGGTATCTATTTTTAGAGTGCTTAATTTTATTATAGTAATTTGAATAGACTTGCGAGAGCTATGGTATGTAGCTTAGCTTGTTAAACTTTTTCCAATATACTTTGCAAAATAACTATCAATTTAAAACACTTTGGCAAATAAATAAATCAGAGTAACACGTATCTGAGTGCGCTCACAGTATGCAATAACTACTTTTTGGCTCTCCATCTGAATAAATAAGATAAACCTTAAATATTTTGCTTGCCAGTTTCAACAGTAAATTTTGACCGCTTGGAGTGCTAAGATGAATTAAATAATAAAAACCACCCAATGTTTATGAAAAGAAATTATCTTGTAAAATATTCGTAAAGAGAAAAATTTCTTCATCTGTCAAGTAAAAGATTTGCTTTTCCTCAGTTCATTATGGACATGTTCTCCAAGCATCTCTCGGAGAGCCCGAGTATTCCCAGCGCAGGGGTGGCTCGTTCAGGCAGTCCTGAGGGACAGGTCAGCGCTCCCCCTCGGCTCCGGTGGAGCAGCAGGACAGTGACCTTTGGCTACTTGAAATTCATGCGCTCGGTCTGCCGGCTGCTCGCGGCTGCGACAGCCCAGTGGATCTGGGCGCAGCGGGACGGCAGGGGTGAACGCTGTTCTCACTTCCTGCCGCCCCGTCCAGCCCCTTCATTGCCGGAGCTTACCCGCAGTATCGCCCCGGATCAGGGGTTCCCCACTCCTGACCGAGGGTGTGCTCGGCTGGAACCATCTGGGTGCTAGAGGTTTAACCAGCTACATCATCGGATATTTGACTGCTGTGTTTGAAAGAAAGAATTAATTGTATCATACATTAATTGTACATACATGATTTTTTCCGGTACAAGTAGCGTGTATTAATGCAAATATTATCTGAGCAAAATGCCATTGAAAGTACGAGTACAGAAACAAACACAAACTCTATTTAACGTGCAAGTTCTCTCATTGTGTCTGTGTGTAGGTGTAATTCATACTGTATAGATTTATTTTTTAAAAAATCGGTCTCTGCTATCTACTTGAAGAGCACCTGTTGGCAGATGTCAAATATAAGATGTCTAATAACGCTTTTTTGCAACCGTATTGCAATATTAAGAGTTTGTAAAAAGCCTCTTGTTCCCTAAATTTGTAGAAAGGTAAGATGAAGGAAGCAGCACAGCGCTACCAGTACGCCTTGAGGAAGTTTCCAAGGGAAGGATTTGGAGAAGAAATGAAAGCATTCAATGACCTGAGAGTTTCATTATACCTAAATCTGTCACGATGTCGCCGAAAAACAAATGTAAGCTCCTGCTGTTAATCTGTGTCTCTGGCATTGGGAGTCCTGGACTTCTGTTCCACTGCGTTACTGAGTTTGTACCTGGACATTTGGTTTTGCTATTTTAGAATCTGTTTCACTGTATCCTGAATTTGGGCTTTGTTGTGTCAACAAATGAGGACAGTTCATAAGATGAGGGCCTGTTGCTGTGGGGGGATGCAATACAGCTGTTCTTAGTAATCCAGTTATTTTGGGATGATGGTCTGCTCGATGGTTTTGGTACTTTTAAAAGCCTAAATGGAAAACGCCACCACCCCTGCCTTTGTTATCATACAGCTTAACCCACTGCTACGGCTGTACGTGCTGGTTGTTTGTACCTTCACTGGTGCATCTGGTGGCTGCCAAGAACCTGAATGAGCATCAGAGCAAAAATTTCTGATTTTCTGAATATACTTTACACCGTTCCTTCCTTTCAAGCAGTAACTTCTTAATTCCCTAGTCGTCCAAGTTGGTCGTGGCGTCTGTTCCAATTTGAAGAATTTTGAAATGTAAAGTGCAGGACTTTACATGGGCAGTTCTGCCGCTGCTTTGCACAGCAGTACCAATCCTTTCCTTTCTGCGCTAGAACTCCCTCTCCCCATCCATTCCTAGACCAGATTGGCTTTTTCAGTGGCATCAGACTAACGGCAGAGAGTGGTGCGCTCGCCAGCCAGTGCTTGCGGGGGCGTTCCTTACCACAGCCTGCTGGTAACTCTCGCTTACGTGTTGCTCAGTGCATCGCCTTACAGCTAAAGCTCAGGTTCATCACATTGCTCTGCTCTTGCACGGTACCTCAGGACTGGTCTTGCTGTTAATGCTTTCTAACCTCCTCTATCATCACGCTCGATATAATTAAAAAAAAAAACCCTGTGCTGTGCATGACTGTTACAAAGATTAGACTTGCTTCTGCCTCCATCTCCCCCATAGCCACCTCTGCCCCTATTTGAATCCTTCTCTGTTGAGTCCAGTCTTTGGTTTAACCAACAACTTACTGAAGTCTTATTCTGTGTTCTTGTCAAATGAAGACCAAGTACATTACATCTAGTGCAATTCTTCTCTAAAAATGTCATGTACCTTATCAAAGAAAGCTATGAACTAGTCCAACCCATTTCCTGGTTCTTCTTGTTTTTCTCTGAATTCCTAGGTCTTTAACTGGCCTTTTTTTGAGAACGTGTTCTGAAGCCTTGCTATCTGAGGTGGTCATTTATCCTGTTAAACACGCGGTCTCTTCTAACATTTTAACATCTTTGGGTTGAAAATAACCATATCTTGTGTGTATTAACATTGCTTTCTAGCTTCCTTGGAGTCAGTTTCCGTTAGCCATGACAGACAAGGCTAGCAAGATGAGGTCTGTTCTCAGTCTTTCAGAAAATAACTGCTCTTGCTAACTGATAAAGGTGACTTTTCTATACTGCACAAGCTGTAGGCGCTTCTGAAGCAGTACCATGAATAAAGAGCATGCAGCTTTCCTCTATTGTAAATGTATAATGAGTACATTTGTTTAAATTATTAGGACTTTGGTATGGCTGAAGAGTTTGCTACCAAAGCATTGGATCTGAAACCCAAGTCTTACGAAGCCTATTATGCTAGAGCAAGAGCCAAGAGGAACAGCAGGTACGGTTTGATTCTGTGCATCTGGCTGCACAGGTGTTTCCTCATTTCCTAACACTTCCAATCACTCCTTTTCTTTCTGCTAGTTGTGTTTGGACTTTGCAAGAAGTTACTTTCCTTGTGCACTTTCCATCTGTATTAGGTCTGTCAGTTAAAGCCAGCCAAACCCAAGAAAGCAGTATTGAATACTCATTTAGGTAATTATTAGGCAGTCCAGAAAGTAATAAATTGATATGAAGAGGGATTATTTTAAGTGCGAGAGTGAATGGGACTGCTGCTCCACGTGACTCAGCAGGATGTTGTCAGCGGTGGGCCGCTCAACTCCCGCGCTGCGTTATTTATTACCGAGAATAACCGTGTGCTTTTGTAGGAGACAGTATGTTGAATCATTAGCGGTTCAAGATGAAGACAAGGGGAAACATCTCTTTAAGCTGGAAAAATACCAAACTGTAGTGGTGTCGTTGAAGTGTAGGGGGAGATGCCTCTTTGATTCACCGTGTCTCTTCCAAGCAGGACAGGAAATGGTCACAAAGCAGAGTTCAGCAAGTTCCCTGCTCTGAAGGTAACAGTGAAGGGCTTGGGAGAAAGTGTCAGTTCCTAGTGCTAGAGCAGAGTTCTGGTGCCTTCCTGACAGAGCTGTTACGCCGCAAGGGATGGGCTCAGGAGAGTGGTGGAGGTGGATTAGTAGTAGGCAATGCTGAGGCCCAGACTGGCCTCAGGTTTTAATTTTTACTTTTCTTTTCCTAAACAGAAAGCTACTTGCTGCTCTTGCTGACTTACGTGAAGCCACACAGTTGTGTCCTGGCAATCAAGAGATAAAACGTCTCCTGGCGCGAGTAGAAGAGGAATGCAAACAGTTGCAGAGGACACAGCAACAGAAGCATCAGTCTCCACAGCTACTACAGCAAATTAACAACTCCGATAACGAGGAGGAGGGCATTATACAGGGTGTGAATGATGATTTTAATCTTCAAGACAGGGAGGATGAACTGCCACCCCCTGATGAATCTATCTCCTCTCCACAACGGCTGCAGCATTCCTCAGCTGCTTCCTCACACGGCAGGACCCTGCAGGAGGTTCAGCAGAAGGCCAGGTCTGCGTCCCCTCACGGCAGAGCGGGCAGCAAGTACCTGAGAGAGCCAGGCTTGATCCTGCAGCCAACGAAGCAGGCACAGATCGTAAAAACTAATCAGCACCTGAGCTCCACCCAGCCCGGATCAAAACCGGG
Organism: Chionis minor; assembly: GCA_013398295.1. Lineage (NCBI taxonomy): Eukaryota > Metazoa > Chordata > Aves > Charadriiformes > Chionidae > Chionis > Chionis minor. Next base: position 350,233 of record VZSF01004380.1, read on the forward strand.
AAGCAGTCAATGTAGTACAAAGACACAAGCATCTTTTCAGCATCTTCCCCAAAGTCCCTTCCCGGTCCGGCACTCCAGAATGCAGCACGTGGATGGGACAAGCACATTGTCATCTGGAAGCGTTTCCACAGATCCTGGTCCTGAACTGTACAGTGAGAAGGTTGTGTCCAGCCAGCGCTCCCATTCACAGCATAATGAGAGTCTCTCTTCGCATTCTTTCCCAAGTAAGTCTAAAACCACGGACAGGTTGACAGCCCCTGCTCAGGTGAGTTTCAGCGAAGCGAGGCAGCTGAGTGCCGGAACCAGCAGCATCTCCTCTAGTTCTCCGTCCAGCAGTACGATCCTGGGCAGCTCAGCCGGCAGCCTGACTTCCACCAGCAGTTTTCCAGATGGTGGGAAGGGGCTGGGCCCCGACGTTCGACTCAAGGACGGTTCCCTTAGCCAAGTTCAGGGTGTTGCTGCTGAACACAGGCCTCGCAACACCCCGTTTATGGGAATCATGGATAAGACTGCGAGGTTTCAGCAGCAAAACACTCAATCCAGTCGCACTTGGCACTCTCAGGCATCGGATGGGTTATCAACAAATGTTGCTTCTGGGGGCATTCAGTCCTCAAATTTTGAGCAGTTCTCGGTCAGACACTTCCAAACTAAAATGTCCTCTGCTGGTGCTGTGCCAGGTGACAGCAGCCAGAACGGTATGCAAGGTAAAGAACGGGAGGAGTTTAAGTGCCAAATTCCTGCCCACTGTCAAGACAACAGAGCACCTAAACAAGCTTCCCATTTATACCCAGAGGCTGTATCGAAACAGCAGTCTCACATCAGCAAGGAAGGCCACCTAAGTCACGTCACCTCTACAAAACCAAAGCGATCGTTCATTGAATCAAATGTATGAACACTATTTTGGGTATTTCCAGGGTTGTAAAACTTAGCTCGTAAGATCATAGGGTAATTAGTTCATTACAGAAATACCGAGTGGCTGGTCACTTGTGAGTTTGAGTAGGCAGTCCCTGTTGGCCAGTATTTGATGGGATACAACCACTTCAGACTGCTCCTACCATCGCAGGACAGGTACAGTAACTGGAACAGCAAATGTGTGTGGAGAGTCAATTGGGATCACCAATCAACCAAACCAGGACCTCAAGCAGAGAAATCCTTTCCATTACGTTTTACCATTAAGTAAGACTTTGCTTTTACACAGGGCTTTAACCTTGGCTTTTGGTTATATTACATCTCACCACTCCCGTAATAATCGTGCCTCTCTGATGCTTAAGTGCTTACTTTTCCAAACAGTGTTAAGAAGATGTCTGCTGCGTAACGCTCAGATCTGTATATGTATGCTTTTCTAAAATCAAAGATAGTATTTTATCACTTTTCTACTGGGATCTAATCTGGGTTGCATGATGTACATTTAGGAAGCATAATTAATTTGTGTATGAGTAAACTCTGAGTGGCCATGTTTTGACATGTAAATATAACTATTTTTAGTAACTAGAAGAAATCAAGTAAAGTGACATTTGCATGTGTATTGAAAGGCTTTGACCATATTGGTTATTGCACTGAAGAACACAATATTATGGCATATTAACAATAATCGCACTTTATATAGTTTATGTAATCACCTTTGGGTGCTATCTTAAAGCAAAATGATTTATTGTTTATTCATGAAAAAGGTACAGCAGTGAAATGTTTATGGGAAACCCAAGAGATTGATGAAGATGAAAGTTTGAGGAAAAGGGTATGTGCAGTTGCATGGCAAGGTGAAGTTGTGACGTTCTTCAGAGGAAATAAGGTTTTATACGGGCAAGAACGTTCTGGAGACAGACGCAGTGACGGTCCTGTGAGCGCAGCTGGGTTGGAGTGGCCAGCTTTGCAGTCGGGCACTTTTCACCTCTCGCTTGTAGTGTTTTCTGTACATTGTAAACAGCTGTACCCATTTTTACAAAGTCTTTTTGAGTTTGCATCATTATGCTTTAGCTTATTTATTGTTTACTGTTTCTTTGATATTTTGTACAAGTCCTATATTAGTCTTGTCCTGTAGTTCTATTTTTGCACAGCTACTGTATTTTTTCCATACAAAATAAAGATTATTATTATACCTGGGGGATGAGATGCAGTCACTGATGGTTACAGGAGAAGCTCCCAGCTTTTTCAACTGCGTGTTCAGTAATAGGGAACAGAGAGAGACACATCTTTGGTTTTTCATTAGAAAAAGAAAGAAAGGTTATATACTTCATTATTCCTTCTCTTCTGAAAGACTAACTTGGCAAAATCAAAACTCATAAACATAGTGAAAATTTTAAGAAAATTTTATTTGAAAAACTGTGAATCTGGATACATCATTTCATAAACAGAAAGACCACAGCGTAAAATTACCAGTAACTTAAAAGTTTTTCAGTAATTTTCTGGGAGCGTCCAGCAGTGAGGATTTTCTTTCTCATAAACTTTAAATGACTGCCACCGGCTGGAACAGAAACACTATGTTTTCTTTCCAGTTGTTTCTGATAAAAGTATGTCCTTTAGCTGCATACAATTTCACTTCAATTAATTGTAACAAACATCTTCAGAACTCGGTGGTTTAACTGTGTTTCTGCTGAGTCTCCAGCCAGCGACTGATGGCCATTTTTAGTGTCCTATTTGGTGTCAGCGTAAGAGAGGGAAGAGGCAGATTTGTCATGGGACTAGATCGTCTCTTATTGCTGATCCAGTTTTCCACTGCTTCCTTTTCGTACGAATAGCCATCTAAAAGAGACCATCATCAAAAGCTTGTATTACAGACGCTTGGACACTGCTACACTGTACAGATTTTTAGCTATTTACCTTTAAAAGGGATGTCAGGGAATCAGCATTTCCAGACAGCAAATTTGAGATACAGAAAAATTACATGGTCTGTGAATGCTTTACCATAAACCCATACGTATTTGTTTCAAATAATTAATGTATTACAATAAAACTTTATACAGCATTGTGAGGATCAAAATTTGCTTCAACTTCTGAATTACAGTGTACTCAGCAAACTAACTAGTGTAAGCTCTTTGAGCAGCACTGCGAGTCTATCAGTTACCACTGCACCAGTTCCTGGCCGACTACAGAGCAGCACCTTGTCTGAAAAACTCCCGCAGGTGTGTGCAGTGCAGACGAAGTTCACTCCAGAGCGGTGAAGCGCAACCGTCATTGCCAGAGGTGCCTGTAGCCTGTCGCGCCTAGGACAGAAACGCTGGCCAGTGAGGTGACAGGCCAAGAAATTGCATTGACGGGCAGCATTTAAAACCGCAGAGCTTACTCGGGTCCTTGGGGAAAAAGTTCTTTTAAAGACAATCCCATGACGCTGCTGGAGCTGCCTGCAACTGCAGCTGCAAAGCCGTGTTTGCTACGCTTAGTTCCTCCAAAGACGCCACAGGCATTGTCACGCCTCGCCAGGCTCTCGGCAGTGACGTAGTCCCCCCTGCCCCAGTGCTTACAGAAACCTCTCACAACGCTTGTGGGTGCTGGGAAGGGACAACGGGAGAGTGGCCAGAGCACGCCCTGAGCTACCCGTGTACAGGAAAGGGCTGGGAATAAAACCAGCATGTCAGTCAGTTAAAAAGTGCCTAAGGGGGGAAAAAAACTCCCTACCAAAAAAAAAAAAAAAACCCTAAAAAAAAAAGGAACCTAAGCTGTGCTTAACCCAAAATGCATAAACAGTGTATTGGTGTTGAAGTTACTGCATGCCTTTGTTACTGTAAAGGAAGTGGAAATTATTTTTAAGAAGGTACTCAAGAACTTCAGATCCAGCTAAATCGAAAATCTAATAGTTTTATTAACCAAAGCTGGCTGTGAATACGAATAGTTCAGGCTAGTTTGTTTCTGTCTCTGACTGCAAAGTACCAAAATATATTCTGTGTGTGTGTTAAACAAGCAAAGTAAAAGCTCACGGAGAGCTAAGGGCTGACACAACACGAGACCAGTACCGTGCCATGCTGGGCAATGAACGCTGCTGGCCCACCCAGCCCCGAGCTGGGCACACGCTTTGCCTTTGACAACTGTCTGGTTTCAGGATTCCAGCTCTTCCCTCAGCCCCGAAACACGCTGTCGCTGAAAGAACAGACTTGGAGGAAAGATCCGCACCCTCCTCCCCCTCGCTCCCAGCCAAGTCCTGGCGCAGCCACCCGGGAACACCTCCCTGAGGAAAGACAAACCTGTGTCCTCCCCCCCCTTCCCCCTGTAACACGGGGCTACGCGCCACCTCCTTCCCCTCTGGGATTATGAGCCGCTTGCTTCACATGGGAAAACGTGGGCTGTCACTTGAGTGACACAAATAGGCAGTTTCTTCTATAGCACAAAGGCATAAACTTTGACTTAACTGTTACTTAACCTACTGAACTAAACAACATCTCCAGCTCACTTCAGTTAGTGACGTTATCTCAGAAATACCTCCATTCCTCTAATGTGAAGCTACAATTGGCCACATCTCGGAGTCAGCTGTGTTCACAGCACAGGAACTTCAGTTCTATCGTGCTGGGCCGTGCAGTAGCTGCCTAGTGAATACAGACACTTCCAAAACCAAAACTGTACCTTTCTTCACCCGTCTTGCCAGAATCCAACCTTTCTCCTGCTGCAACCACTAACATTTCTGTTATTATTCATCAACTTCTACAAAAGCAAAGCAGCGTAAGGAGCTCCCAGATAGGCAGAGGAATCCCATGTGTCAGGACAGCAATGTAACGCACAAACAACGGCACACAGGCAATATCTATTAGACGATAAATGCTACAACTGATCACACACACTGTGAACATTTTATTTTAAAAGGTCAAGAGTTTCTCTTAAAATGCCTATTTGATTTTGTAATATGTGTGAATAGTGACTGGCAGTGATTTTCAGCTTTTCAACAAAACTGCTCTAAAACTATGTATCCTTATTTCAAAATTATATTTAATAAAGGATATGCAAGGCTGTCCTCCTACTGCTGTTGTTTAGAAGCTCAAGCCCTGTCAAATGCAGTTCTTACTACTCCAGCAGTTGGCAAATGTTTTCATATTTTGAACATTTTAATTCTCAAGTCTGGCGTGATACCCCAAAACTGTGTGAAGTCAGTCACTATTGACAGAGCATCAAAAAAATACACTGGTCTTTTGATGACCACATGCCCTCCCTTCCCCGCCCCCAAGATCAGAACTATAAAACACTGGTTACTTATAAAACATTTTAACTACGTAACACCTGCTCCTTGCGTATCTCAGTTCCAAGGTCTGAATCTCATTCTGTACAAACTTTTAAATGCCATATACGTGGTGTGCTAAAAGTAGAAATGAGCCTGGTTTTTGGGGTCGTCCCCCCCCACATGCACAATTCCATTTTGCACTTACTGTGTAATTAGGCAACTCTGTAATTAGGTTTGTAATTATATTTGCAAGGGCACATAAACGAAGGTACATTTAAAAAAATCTAGACAACCTCGTCAGCAGAGCTGACACTTCATACGGTATTTTTCTCCATATCAGAGATGCAATTTGGCAAATTAAACATCTACCACAGCTCTGTTTTGTTGCAACAGCTACTTAGAATAGTTTATCTTTCTACAACTGATAAGATATGCCCATTGGTGTATTCCCACACCTATCTTTACCCTGAATTAACTCATTTTAGTCAACATCATTTAAAGACATACCTGCTGCAATGACAGGATCCTTCATCAGCTCCCTCGTTATAGGACATAAGAACTCATCAGGGATAGTAACAGAAGCAGAGATCATTTTCATCCTCAGTTCTTCAATTTTCTGGAGGACTTTACTGCGCAGGCCTAGCGACTCTGAAAGGTTATTTGGACATGAAGTGGACAACACAGTCGGGCAAAGAGGTTAGGTCTTGCATTAATTAGCAGTTGTGTTACAGGAGACACAGCTCCATCTCGCCACACGCACCTAATACAGAATGTATAAAATGTATTACCGCGACAAAGCGCTCGCCTACAGCATGTCACTCCTGCTGGCCAACAGCTACTCTGGGGGGTAACGAGAACAAGCGCAAGCGCAACGCTGCGGGAGGGCAGAAGAGCAGAGGGGGGCTGGCAGGGCCGTGTGTCAGGGGATGCCTCAGGGAATCACAGGCACCGCTGCACGTGCACAGGTACCTATAGGTAAAACTGAGACCCAGTGGACGACAGCAGCGCTTCTCCCGCGAAACTGAGCTGCGCAGATAATAGTATGAAGGTGTAAGAGTGCACAAGGGCCACCGTCACCTCCCGACAGAAGATGACCCACCAACAAAGCACCTGAGTGAGGACTCGTCACCCTTGGACCAGGTTTGCCCTGCAGTTTGCCACAGGGTCATATTTATGTCACTATTATGGATGTAAAGTGCTAAATTAGTCACAGATCAGTAGGGAAGCATTCAAATGTTGTTTAATCTCTCCAAAAGTCCAATTCCAATAAGGCTGAGCACACTTAACACAAGGGTCCATGATGCCAATGCTCATGCCATCACATCCAACTGGGGAATAACCCGTGTAAACCAGAGGAGCAACAAATGTCCCTTAGCTGACTCCCAAGGTGAGATCAAAAGGCCAAGCACCTCACGGGTGGGTATGGCTATGGCGGATCCTCCTGCACCCCTCCAGGGAAACCTGCACACTCGATTACCTCTCCGAAATGTCCGTGCACCAACGGACGTGCAGCCCAGGGGATAAGTAGGAAGAACTAGAGATGTGTGTGCGGTGGCAGGGCCACGATCTCTCTGCAGCTGCAGAGGCACGGCAGGATCACTCGCGTGACGGGAACGCCGCCATGGATGGCTTCCTGCTGTGAAAGACGGGCCAGCGGGCGAGGTGGTGGCGCTGCGCTCCATGTAAGAGGGCAGCTGGAATGTACCGAGCTCTGCCCAGGGGTGGCTGAAGAACATCTGGAGTGCTTATGGGTAAGAATCAAGGGGCAGGCTAATATGGGAGACACTGTTGTGGGCATTCAGTACAGACCACCGGATCGGGAAGAGGAAGTCAATGAGGCCGCCTACAGACAGCTGGAAGTAGCCTCACGATTACAGGCCCTGGTTCTCAGGGAGGACTTCAACCAGCCTGGCATCTGCTGGACAGGCACACACACTCCAGGAGGTTTCTGCAGAGCACTGACAGTAACTTTCTACATAGGTAGTGGTGGAACCAACGAGCAGAGGTGCGTTACGGGACCTTGTGCTGACAAAGAAGGACTAGTTAGGGACGTGAAGGTGTTAAAGAAAACGTGTGCAGAAGCTGATGAAGCCAAGTGTCTTTCATGGATAACAATTCCTGACAGATTCCCAGCATCTCTGTTGATTTCTAGAATTCAACAGAGCTAGCTGATACACAGAGATCCTATGGTGTGACACCAATACAACACATGTGCACACACACACACACACAAAAAAAGCTAGAGAGCAGTCTTCCTACAACGAAGAATACTAACTTCAAGAAATAAAACTACTTTTTAAAAGGTTTCTTACTCATTCAGCTTTTTGCTATACTTGATCTCACTTTAGTAAACATAACAGCACCTAACTTGCACCTAAATCTAGCCATCAGAGTGGAGAACTTATATTCAAAAAGTTCCAGTGCAGTTCACCATCCTTAAATTTCTTATTTCAGAATTACCGCTTTGGAATCATTACTAATTCCTTGTGATTCCTTCTAAAATGTAATCACAGTTTTGCAATAAAGTGACAGGACAATGTATGAACTAGGATACCTGATGAATTACTAAGTGTCTGAGCCAGGCAAGCTTTGCTTGGTCCTTACTAAATGTCAGCATCAAATGCTTTATCTCCAAAATAAGTAAAAACTAGAACATACTTTGTGTTTTCCTATTATTGTAACAGTATACTGAAGAATTTCAGAACTAAATTTAAGGCAGTTGACCACACAGTATTGTAAACATGACACTTTTGCAGACTGATAGGAAAAACTACAGAGTACTGTTTACCAAAGTCAGAATCATTAAGTATACACAAAAGCTGAAATCCCTTTTCCACAGCTTAATAATGCAAGATCTAAAAAAGAAAACAGAAACAAAAGCAGGTAAAACCACTTAGCATAGCATTGTTGGTGGAAGTGCACTTTTATGTCTCTAGATATAACCAAACACAAAAAATAAGTCTTGTGGATAATGTGGCATTAGGGTTTTTTATCAGCCCTGGTAATGAAATAAAAATGCATTTCAGGGAAGAAAACCATCATCTGTGGAACTCGTAACTCGCTTTCATTCCAACATTTCACACATACTCTAAAGATTAAAAACTATTTTGATTTCTATACTCTTACCAATTTTTAACTCATTAGCCAGACTTTCTTTAGTAAGATTCAGTAGTTCCTTCCCATCAATGTTATTCGTTTTGAAAAGCCCAACAAAGTCTGCCAAGTCTTGTGCGCAAAGCCAGGCTGAAACATCATCCTCTGACCAGTCCTCAACAGACACCTTAGATTCATTTTCTACAGTATTTGCTTTGGAAAGGAAAGATAAAAGACAGTTTAAAAAAACCCAGCAAATACACACCCACCCCCCAAAAACCCCACAAACCAGCAATGACAAAACCTGCGTCTCTAAGAACAATGGCAGTAATGAACACTGTTTTTCAAGTGTTCTCGGTACTACACTTTCCCCAAAATCTAATAAAAGAAAGGCTTATAAGACATTACTTCATTGGGGGGCAGTAATTTGGGTTTTTCTTTTACCTATCACTTTTCAAAGTTTAGAGGCACTTAATCTCTCAGATGCCTACACTTCTGTCAAATCTGAAGTAAAAGACAGAAAAGCATCAGCAGACACTGAAACCAGGTCTCACACCGCCTTAGAAAGCAAACCAAAGTCAAGACTTACTCTTGAGCTTTGAACAAAGATCTATGTACCTTTGTTCCACACGCTTTAGACGCTGATCTATTTTGTAGCATTAATTATCCTGTCTTTTTCACCTATAACAACTGGTAAAAGTTATATCTTGTTGACAATGATGTTTGCAATTATCATATTTTCTTTTAACTCATCGCCAATGATACTTCTCCAAAATCTTTCAGCGCTGTGAGAGTAATATTCATCTCTTAAATGCTGTCCAGAGAGTAAGAAATGGCGAATTCAGAGAAGAAGATATAGCAGGTTAATAAAATTAAAATACTCCCAGTATATATTTTCTTTAAAAAACAAAAAGATAATACCTCTGTAGGACATTAACAAGACCAATTCAGAGAAAAGATAAGTAGCGTGCACATAATGCTTAGGTTACAAACTAACTGCATGTAAGACAAAGTGGGGTTTTTGCATCTTCCGAAGGTGTTCACACACTAACCTGCACAGGGTTGCTTCAGGTCAACCTGCCATATGTTCACAGTTTTATCCATTGAACCTGTGGCAAGTAAGGGACTATGTGGTGCAAAAGCACAAGTTGTAACATATCTGCAAATAAAGATAAATGTGTGAAAATTCACAAGAAAATTATTTCTTTTATTTATTAACTGTAAAACTGAATAATCATACTGAATTCTTACCTGGTATGTTGAGACAAAGTATGAAGGGTACTGCCAGTAGTCTGTAAAAGAATATTTGTGATTTTAAATCTCAAAGAATAAAAAGAATGTTCATTCACTTGTATACTTCCTTTCAAAATCAGGAATAATATTGCTTCTTGGAAGAGGACAGAAGTTACCTTTAGAGAAGTTATACAACTGTGCCAAAGCTGATCAGCAGCAGAGCCAGAAACGCAACTTGAATTTCCTGCTTGAAGACCCCTGCTCAATTCACTGAACACCGCTACCCGTTAACCATCAGCCGCCATGGAACTTTCAGCGTGACAATTCAGAAATACCCACTGAATTCACTACATCCATATTGACTGGTTGCTTATGTAGATAAAAGCATTTCTTCTACAAACCCAGGATTAGAAGTGACGAAAAGTGAAGAGGTAACTGAAATTCAAATAGACTTCATGCTACAATCCTTCAATTGGCCCTATAATTAATCACACCTGTGGTTCTCCTATCTGGCCACTAGATGCTACTAAAGAACAAATTCCTGAATTTCCACACAGTTTTAACTTACGATTTGAAAGATTTTCCTTCTTATGAAACCTACTATTTCTTTAACAGGAACAGACAGATTGGAAAGATGAAGAGCAAAGTTATTCTGATCGGTCAGCACTCCGGTTTTCTGACCTGTCCATCATGAGGCAAGTGCCCTATTTTAGGTTGAAATCTCTCTCCCTCCCATGAAGGTTTCTTGTCCCCGCTTCCTCAACAGCTGGAAGTTATTGTCCTACTTGGCAAAAAACTAAGGCCACAAAAGTTGAGAAATAGTATTAAGAAATATTTATGCTGTGGTTTTCTGCATGTTTCAATATTCTGGGGTTCCAAAAATCTAGGGGACTTCTTACATACCTGTGTAAGCTTCAAACTTCTACAATAATTGGGCCAAAAATTGGGAAGGTATCAAATTAGTGATTTTGGTGAAAAACTAACCCAAACTAGAAAATTGTATGAGTACGATAATATGTGCAGAGCAAGCTGGAGAAGCTTACAATCTGTTCATTTGTTCATAATTCAGCAAAATTATTTTTAATATTATAAAGTACTAAAGGTAAATACCACTTACAGGTGAACCACAAAGGAATTAGTAACAGTATTATAGGAAATGCCTAAATAATATATTTTAAAGGAAAGACATTGTATTTAACAGAAAAAATTTCTTGAATTATTATGCTTATATTTTAAGTGCATTTTATACATAACTAACTAAAGAATTTCTGTGATCACCATTCCCGATTTCATGACAAAAGCTACAGTCTTTCTTGCTTTGGAAGCTAAGATAAATTTAGGATAACAAAAAATCCTTGTACTTCAATATGAAGATAACATGTAAGTATGGAATTCCTTGAGTAATACTCTACTGTAGACAAATCAAATAACAAACCCCTCAAAGATAAGCGATTAAAAAGTGAGAAAGATTGATCAATTCTCAAGAGACATTTTTCCTCAAATTCCTCCCCTCTCCCCAAATGCACAGTAAATGCAGAGTAAACGTTTTGGGTTTATATAGTTCCTATTCTTTAATATTTCTTTATGTTGATCAGACACTGCAGAAGCAGTGCTAAGATTTAAAGACAATGATCCAATGAATGATCTTGCAGTATGCTATACTTACAGTTTCATATATTATGACACACTTGTCCACAGACCTTTTGAAAAAAACAACAGATTGACATTAAAATGATGGAGATATTAAAATAATTAAGAAGTGGAGAAACCCCACCTTTTCCAGAAACAAAATACAAGCAGATTTCTTAACACCACTTTATGAAGAGCTCAGACATCTAAATCCCCTCCATCCATGCCCACCTTAAAACACCACCACTGATTAGCTGTACCTCCAGTTTGATGTAAAAAACAATAGTCAAATAGGAAAATGTAAAGGATTTTCACAGTGCTCATACAAACTGGCCCCCACTCCCACTGCTCCCCACGGTCTGTACCGTATCTACTTTATGTCCTTGCAAGCAGGATCTGGAAAGGAGATGCACAGTCTGACTATCCATCACCTACTCTCAGCACTTCCATTTATTTTTGAAACCTCACAAAGCAAGCTAGAGGAAGTAGGGCAATGCAACACATAAAATATAGTGTTGCAATGCAATCAATACACAAAATATTTAATAAAATACAAATTGCTTAGATATTTACCATGACAGCAGTGTTTCCTGAAAGACTTTATGGGATAGACATTTCACTTATGAAAATATAAGTGAAAACAATAATCTGTATGTCTAATGGAAAATAAAATAACTCTAGACAGCAAACATTCATAATGATCTTCAAATACTGAAAAAGATTCCCTTAAAAAGAATACAAAGCAAAACGTCAAAGCACGCTATTGTCTCCTGCGGTATGTATAGTTTGAAGTTTATTTGCTGGCTAGTGTAGGCTTTTCTTTTTCCTTTTCAAGTCATCAGTTTTTTCTGTTTCAGTTTAGAAAGTCTTCATAAAAAAGACAAAATTTAGAGTTGAATCGTTGTATGCGTTATTTCAAGTTACTACTTAGCTTAAAAGTGATCAAGCACTTTTCCTAAGAAGTGCAGAATAAAAGCATACAGTTGTTAATATTCATAAAACCGTAAAGAATTGTATCTACCTCATTCATAATTTCCTCCTTCAGAAGTGTAATGCCTAAGGAAAGCCACTAGTAACCAGCTGCCAGTTGACCTTTGTGCTGCCATTCGAGCCTGACAGTCCCAGCACTTCCCACACAACTCACCGCCCACTTTTCCGATCGGTATCTGCCCAGTTTGACCGAACGCTCTGGGAGACCGTGCCACAGGCGTGCTGAAGTCGCGCTGCGAACGCAATCAGTTCTGCCCATGTTGGCATCGCCAGCACGGTTGGGCTGGGCCTGCCTCGCTCAGTTCCTGCTGCTTTCCCCCAAAACACTGTGTTTGGGCACGGCTTCCACACCCACCGCAAGGATTTGCTCCACAGCCTTCCCAGAGACCAGAGCTAGGCTGACTGGCCTGCAGTTCCCTGGATCTTCTACCGTGCCCTTCTTGGAGGTAATCTGCATCTTTCCAGACATCAGGAATCTTCCCATCGCCTCCACCCTCCCGGGTCTTTCAAACATAGTAGAGTGACCCTGCAACGACTCATCGCACGCTAACAAACGCACGCTAACAGTGACACGGTTAGTCTCTAACTGACGGATCATGATTAATTTGGGTATTAACCATTATGCTGTACAGGTCTGACATCAGAACCACAGGTTTACAGCTGTCTCCATCATGCGCTTTTTATGGAAAAAAGGCTTATGTTGCCATACTCTGAGTGTGGGGTCAGTGAAGAAATTCTTCATTTCGACCATGTCTATCATAGACAACAATCTCAAGATATTTAACTTTCTAAAAAGTTCCTGAAAATGCGTGAGTCAGAAGGGAATCCTGAGTAAGTGGTCCAAAGAGACCGTAAGATTGCAACGTAGATTTGTATTTTTAACAGATGCCAGAGAACCCACACAAAAGGCCACATAAATGGAAACCAGGAAATCATGAATCTCATTACAATACTCAAGAGAACAGACCTTGCAACATCCTAGATTTCAAAGTCAATCACCCACAAGACACAGACCAATTGGAAAGACGCTTCAATAGCTCTGGAGGTCACAGAAGTATTCCTTAATCACCGGAAATACACTTTGAAAGCTCCAACTCTTTTGAACTTTATGTTTTACAATACTGAAGCATGAACCTGGACAGCCACCCGCATGAAATTTAAACAAGTAAAAGATACTGCTTACCCTGAAACTAACATCTGCCCATCGTAAGAAAATGCACAGGCCAGAACCGGGGCAGAATGTCCATTCAATGTGCATTTATATTTTAATTCAACACCTAAAAATACAAAAAGTAAATTACTACATATGTACATATTTGACAAGATCTAAGACAAGCTGCTTTTAGAAGCGTGAAGCTGCGCTGAAGATCTGACTCTGACATGCTGTCTACAAAAATGGGGATAAAAGATCAGAGACAATTTTAACATCTCTGACTTCCTGCATTTGTACTTTTAACAAGTTTAACATTGTTTTGGATAATTAAATGTGCATCTGTACACATAATATTCATCTTTACAGACTTCTCTACAAAACAGGTTACAAAAAAATAGCCACTGGAGATGTTTTTGGCCACCTGCCTAGTCTCTACGTAGCAATCACATATCTACATTGTCGTTCTACAATGCAGACGCTAACGCTGGCTTTATTTCTCCATCTCTCACTCAGGGGCCAAGACGTACTGGAAGGTGGAAGTAAAGCTCTCCCTGGCCTGGTAGACTACGAGGTTTCAACATACCAACCTGCTCAAAGGCCACAGTAGAATTGTTACCGGTTACCAAAAGATAAAAATGCTAATTAAAATCAAATGTTTATTACAACATTAAGTTTGAGGGAATTGGGGGAAATTTTTTTGAAATCTTTGCTTTTACAATTATTGATAAATAAATCACTAAATAAAACCCACAGGGCCCAATGTCACAAACTGCTGCATGTCTCGGCTGCTCTCCTGCTGAACGACTAAAAGAAAACTCAAGTTGTGGTTAGTCTGACTGTGAATCCATGACAGCAGTATAAATTTGATCTTGAATGTAAACTGTCACTAAAGACTTAAGACATTGGAATGTGAAAAAACCATCACTATACACACCTAAGAAATCTGCAAACAAAATATGCCAGAGTTTGATCTGACTATCTTGACCACAAGAAGCCATCCGGAAGTGTCTGAATCCATGTTCACCATCTGATAAAATTAAAATGTATTAATGGGAACCAGAAGCACTGAAAATAACAGCATACAGTAAACTACATCAGCATTCTTACACTGGAATTTGGTGAATTTCCTTAACCTCAGTACTACTTTTTAGAAGTGTTAATAAAAATAATTGCAGAAGTTCTGAAACCATTTAGAAGTGAGAAACGGCCATCACTATTATACTGTTTCCTGAATAAGTACATAAAGACCAGAACTGGGCTCATATTTTAAGTTTTCTCGATGGTAAATATTTGACTCCTCTATCTACTGAGTGCAACAATATAGCCTTTTAACCTAAAGTATATGGTTACATCCATTTCTTCTACAGTTCAGTAGTTCGCAAACTTAACCACATACGCATATACAAAATTTGAGTGTATCTGACAGGCTATTTTCATAATTTTAAATGTTCAGCCTTTCATTTTTATAAACTAAGTGATGTTTCATGACTGCAGTCCAGCCAAGCACTCAAGAAATACTGCATTAAAGATGAAATACAACAGTTCTCTATTCAGTGGATACGAACATTTCTGAATTATCATGTTCCACTCTGTGTTCTTTCAGCCCACGATCAATTTTTTTTATTTATTCTTAAGTCCTGTCCCAAATTATTTCTGTTCTTCTACTCCAAAGCTGGCATACCAGCCTGACAGAAGTCAGCCCAACAATAGTTCAGTGGCATTACCTCTACCAGTACCACTTCGTAGAATTCCTACAAGAATCACCAGGATTAAGAAACCAGAAAATCGTAACAGACATTTCAAGGGCTCACCTTTTGAGCTCTGTAGTTACTGGAACTGTCAAAATATTTACAAAATATCTTACAAAATAACCCTGAGATTTTATCTCTAATTTTCCAGCACATAAAGTATATTTTAATTTCATATGGTTATCACAATAAAACCCTAGTACACACAGACCTGTTTGTTTACAGGAACAGTCGGAGCTACTACAACCGTGGCAGATCTTGGGACTTACCTCAAATCTGTTAAACATTAAAGCATAAAAGTGCATCATTTTTGCTAGGATTTTACAGTGTAAGATTTGGGTCTTAGAGAGATAAATGAGTAGTAGGTATTATCTAGCGCGTTGCAAAAACACATGTTTCTCAGTAATTAGGAACAGGGTACTTGGAAACTTGGTCTGGATGAGAATTCTGTCATGATGCACAGACTTTGACACGATTTTACAAGTTACCAACTTGTTAATGGAGTATTACAGCGTTGTACACACAGAGCTCTTTGGAGAGCCTGGAGGACTACACTGTCTTGCACTGAGTTTCACTAGAAAATTTCAGCAAGATCTGCCAAATTTTACCAGTATTGCTAGGTAGTTCCACTACAGTTTACTTATTCGGGAGGAGGGCAGCATTGAAACTTTGCAGGCGGATCGGAAAGCCCACGCAGCACTACAACTGCTCCACATCTGATGAGCTTCTATGCAACTGTGACTGAATCCAGGTTAAAGGTAGGAGAATCATCCATTACAAATAGTCTAAAACACAAAGAACCAATCAGAAACTCTGGTTCTAATTTTGCTCTGAATTAAGCAGGTAAAGACAGTCTCCTTCTAAAACCATCTTTAATTGTACCAGATAAACACTACTTGTATCGATTCTGTAACGTGTTAAATCCACCAATAATCCCAGAAGTTTTAACCCTTGGTGACTAAACAGCACCACACAAAACAGCACCACATCTCAGGGGGGGCGCGTGAGATCCCGATTCCTCCAACTGAGAGAGCCAGGTGCAGGAAAAGTCTATCTGTTCACTCCCCACAGCTCAAGCATTCAGCTTATTAGGTTTACAGTTCTCTGCATTGCTTTAATCCAGCCCTGCTCCTTGGGGAGCCAGCGTATGAAAGAGTTAAGTGGGAATGGTAATCAAGCACTGCATCTTCTAAGACCCCTGCGAGCCGGGAGGTAGGCTTCACTTACAGACACTGCCGAAGCATGACCCCAAGCCCCAGCAGGAGTATTAGCTACGGAAAGCTATCTAAGCACGCTCATCACCTTGTTTGTTGCCTTAGTACATCCCTTGTCATCAACCTGATCACAGCTTTTACTTGAGAATAGTCAGAATATTCTAAAACATCAGCTCTCCCCAATGCCATTTGTATCTTGAGCATCGATGACAGAAAGATGAAAACAAGAGCTAGAGAGAAAATACAATAACTCTTATTTTTCCCCATGCACGTCCCCTGATGAGTCACGTAACTAACCAGAAATTGGCTGTGAAGAAATATCACAGCAGGTAACGCCAAGATCATGTGCTTTTTCATTATAGAGGCATCTCATTTTATCATCCCAAATGGTTAAATCACCACACGATGATCCAGTGACAAAGAAATTTCCATTAGGAGAAAATGCACAGGCCACCAAAGAACCATCTTTAACATTCCCAGATCTGAAAAGCAAGAGTACATGGGATTTGAATTTAGAATAAATAATGTTCCAAAGAAGTGAAATCTAAAATGCAATCTGACACAACAAGGCAAACTGTTTTAAGGGAGAGAAACTCACACCAATTGTGGAAAGAGATGCAAAATAAGCACAGCTACAGGAACCAGTACCTGCTCTTTGACTACAGGAGGAAAAATGTGAGATGGTACCCTAAGGCCAAAAGTTTAACTGAGTGAGAAAATAATTTTCAAACTAAAGACAATCTGCATGGACTTACCATTTGAAAGGCACAATGCGCTGTTAAAATTCTGTGGTAGGATACATTTTTAAAGTCAAAGATAAATACACAACTATCATAACAAAGATTTACACATACACAAACAGGGGAAAAAAAGACTCCCACAATTTCTCTGTTCTGTTTTGAAAGACAAAACAGAACACCCACTAACTTATTGATAAGCTGTAGCTGAGTAGAATACTTTGTGATTTATGACATAGGGTTAATTTTGGACTACTCAGACACAAGAGAAAGCAGCGTGAAAAAAATTATTTCTGTATTTTAACTGTCAGGCAAAGCACTTTGTAAAACTGATCTTAACAGAAAATTCCTAGGAGATATGGAAGTGTGGTCAATCCTCAGGAAGGAAGAGGGGTCAACCTAACGTCCTTTACGTTATCTGATAGCATCCTAAAATCAATTGAAAGTGCCTGACTCCTTTTAATGGACACTAGATCTGGCCCAGCATGCATAGTTGAATCTTTAAGTGCAGGAAGAAAATCACAGACATAAGCAACAGTCATACGGCAAGAAATGCCAGTCTTATTTACTTTGTCATTGTATTTTGTAGAACAGCGGCTCATTCTATTTTGCTGCTAGAAATTTTATTTACTGCCAGAGGTGTCAGGCTTAATGTCACAGAAGACAAGTCAATAAACTTTCCTGAGAGTCTCTCTAATCAGCCCCAGGACCTCCAAAAAAGCACTGGCTCCCTTAATTCTATCATTAAGAATACTATCAAATAAGCTACAATGCTTCTTGGTTTTACATGTACAATTCTTTTCCCTTAGCGCAGCTTGTAAAACTTCCCTTATTTCACACAAAAACTTTGCAGATTCTGCTCTGAAAACTTAGCAGTATAATAAATAGTAGTACACGTGTTCAGAGTATGCATTTAAGACTTTCGGGCCAGATATCAGTATCATAACTACTGAACAGGAAATAGAGAACACTTTAAGAAACACATATAAATTATTTTGCTTTCATGTTGTTTGCATCCATCACAGATGATTTAACTAGCCATCTTACTTCACAATTTGAACAGTCAAAGCTGTCTGAGCTGATAAGGAGTAACTGGATACCTTTGTTGTAAATACTATCTGTATATTTAAATAAGTGGCATAACAGTGTGGGATAAGGTGTTCTCTTCTTTTAGCATGAACACAGTCAACTGTTGCAAAAGAAACAGAGGAACAGACTGACATGAGATGGTTACATAAATCCTCTGATGTAATTTTTAAGTACCCTGGTAATTTCTAAGTAATATTGACCTCAGCTTTAAGAAAACGGGACAGGCGCACTTTTCTATCTGCAATTATAAATTACACTAACAATAAAAAAAATCATCAGCTGAAAATATATATACATGCATCCCAAAATATATACAAAGTTAAGTTGGCTACTGTTGCATGTTAACAATTTAAAATGGACTTTCACAAGTGAAGTGAAGGGGACAGGATTGGAATGTTCAGGTTCTTTCTTGTTTCTTTACAACAGAAACACCACAGTAGAATAACGTCTGCTTAAAACAACAACATCATTTCTACTTAGTCATTATACATTCACCACTGAACCAGGAGGAAATAAAGGATGTAGGTCTAAAACATGCATCACTGCATATATTAATAGCATATGCTTGTAATAAATGATTTTTTAATATTTCTGGGGTTTTCCCTGTCCCTAACAAGCACTCTGAACAAAAAAAAAGAACCAATTCCCTAGTAGTAATGCCCCAAAATAGATAAACCCTTAGACTTCAGGCTACTAATGATTGAAATTCCCTATTTTTCTTAAAGATAAAACTAAGAAACAATAGGTAATCAATGCCTAGCTATTTTCTGAAAACAAAACAACCATTTTAGTGTTTCTGTATGCATTACAAACAACAAGGTGGCTGTTTATGGACAGTTTTCCAGATTCACACCAACTTCAGATAACTACAATCAAGCATTTTGAAAGATTTTAAGAGTTCCCATCTAAATCACTGCTGTGGAAGGCAAAGGTAGAGAGGCCACAAAAGCAGTAACATGCTTGGCAGGGCATTACCAAAACCAAGCACGTTTGGCTTTTAGAAACGGCTACTCCCCAATCCTGAGTGAAAGATCTCATCAATTTTCAAATTCTTAACTTCTTTCCTAACTTTAGAGAGATGGTGTGTAACTGCTGCTCTAAAACCTACACGATGTCTTGCCTCAGTACAGATTACAACAACTGGCCTGAAGACGTTACTGAAACACAGACTGTGCAACATCACTACAAATGCTCATCGGCTTTGCTTCAAATCATTACTGGAAACACATGTGAAACGTTGACTGTCATACTCAACTCACTCGGTCCCACACTCCTTTCTGTCACCATTATGTCTTCAACTGTACGGTTTCAGGATATGTCAATAGTTTCCAAACTCTTTGATTGCTGGATTACTATCAAGCTTCTAAGACTTTCCTGAACTCCGAACAGCCTCGTAATTAAATACTTTATTAAAACCCACTACATATAATGCAATATAAGGCACGCAGCACAGTCAGGCTCCACTAACTAATTGTATATTATGTATCACAGTTTCTTGACCCGCTCTTTAGGAACTAGATGCATGCATTTATGCAATGCCTCCTGATCTCGTGTTATATCAACAAAAACACGTCCATGAACTTAAAGAAATAAATCAGGATTTAGATGAAAGACAACTCAGTAAAAATTAAAGTTTCTTGAGTTTGCACTGTTTACCTTCAAAAAAAAAAAAAGACTCAGCACTTCTCCCTCTCGTACTGATAATCTTTTGGTTTTCCAAATCCTACTCCTGTTTCTTCATGGTATCAATCAGTGGTATAAGTCCACAAGTCTTGTACACAGTACAGCATGCTATTTAAATTATATTCTTGCCACTGTAAACAAGGCTGTCAAAAAATATTTGGCACTCACCTGTACAGTTTCAATGACTGCGTGTTCCAAAGAACTACACTCCCATCCGCTGCCCCTGACACCAGGTACGTGGACTCGGGAGAAAATCGGCAGACCCTCACGGGACTGCCGCTGGGCTGCCCTAGCACTGCCAGCCTCCGACCGTCACGAGTGTCCCAAACCACAGTTGTGCCATCTGTGGAACAGGAAGCTAAAGTGTGTCCTGATGGAGAGAAGCAGCAGCAGTGGACAGCATACGTATGGCCTTTTAAAGGTGAGTACGGAAGCTCAGTAAAGTTGTTTAAAGAATAAACACGAATTGTTTTGTCCAAGGAACAAGTAGCCAAGCATGATGATGAGAAGGCACAGTAGTTGACATCATCACTATGATCTGCTAAAGTGTGAATCAATGTCGCCATCTTATCTATTTTCAACAAAAATATCTGAAAAAAAGTTGAACAGTTAGACTTCTATCTCCTATTTCATAAATGAAGATACTACCTTAACAAGACACATTCTCCAGGAAAAAAACAGTACATCTGTCTGCAGAGGCAGATTTTTCATCTAAACATTGTTTTACCTTCAACTTATATCAGAGACTAATCACAGCAATGAGATGACGGGGTTATGACTTGGTCAGAATTAACATACCTATACTTTTAATGTCAGCTTGTAATTTTGCAGTACAACATGCACACTTACATAGTAACTACTTAGTCTTAGAGCAGCGGCAAAACAAATTATTCCAGTTACTTAATTTACGCTCAGAAGTTCACTGTTCAAATTTGTTATTACTTGCACCTACACTAGACACAATGGAGTAAATGGGCACTGTAGAAGTCAATTAAAGCACTAATCAGGGTTGCACCAGGAATATAGAACCACAGAATGGGCTGGGCTCCAGGGACCTTTCTTTAGAGATCATCTAGTCCAACCTCCCTGCCATGGGCACGAACATCTTCCACCAGGTCAGGTTGCTCAAAGCCCAACACTTTCAGGGATGGGGCACCCACCCACAGCTCCTCTGTTACAGCGTCTCACCACCCTCATAGTGAAGAGTTTCTTCCTCACACCCAATCTAGATCTGCCCCCTTCCAGTTAAAAATCACTGCCCCTTGTCCTGTCACTGCAGGCCCTGGTAAAAAGCCCCTCTCCATCCCTCTTATGATCCCTCTTTTTACTCTGAAAGGCTGCAATCAGGTCTACCCGGAGCCTGCTCTTCTGCAGGCTGAACACCCCCACTCTCTCAGCCTGCGTTCATAGCAGAGGGGCTCCAGCCCTCTGGCCATTTCCATGCCCTCTTCTGGACACGTTCTAATAGGTCCACATCTTTCTGGTACTGGGGACCCTGGACACGGACGTAATCATAAGTGGGGGTCTCACGAAAGCAGAGTAGAGGGGGAGAATCACCTCCCCGACCTGCTGCCCACACTGCTTTTGATGCAGCCCAGAATACAACTGGATTTCTGGGCCACACGTGCACATTGCCAGCTTATACCTGATTTTTCATTACCAATAGTCCAAAGTCCTTCTTCACAGGGCTGATCTCAATCCATCCGCTCCCTGTTCTCCACCGATAGTGGGGACTGCCCTGGCCCAGGTGCAGTACCTTGCACTTGGCCTTTCTGAACTTTGAGTTGGCCCAGTCCTCAAGCCTAGCAAGGTGCCTTTGGACGGCATGCCTTCCCTCTAGCAAATCAGCTGCTGCACCCAACTTTGTGTCATCTTCAGACTTGCTGAGAGTGTCCTCAGTGCCACTGCCTATGTCACTGATGAAGATACAAGATAGTATTGGTTGCAGTATGGACCCCTGAGGGACANAACACCCCCACTCTCTCAGCCTGCGTTCATAGCAGAGGGGCTCCAGCCCTCTGGCCATTTCCATGCCCTCTTCTGGACACGTTCTAATAGGTCCACATCTTTCTGGTACTGGGGACCCTGGACACGGACGTAATCATAAGTGGGGGTCTCACGAAAGCAGAGTAGAGGGGGAGAATCACCTCCCCGACCTGCTGCCCACACTGCTTTTGATGCAGCCCAGAATACAACTGGATTTCTGGGCCACACGTGCACATTGCCAGCTTATACCTGATTTTTCATTACCAATAGTCCAAAGTCCTTCTTCACAGGGCTGATCTCAATCCATCCGCTCCCTGTTCTCCACCGATAGTGGGGACTGCCCTGGCCCAGGTGCAGTACCTTGCACTTGGCCTTTCTGAACTTTGAGTTGGCCCAGTCCTCAAGCCTAGCAAGGTGCCTTTGGACGGCATGCCTTCCCTCTAGCAAATCAGCTGCTGCACCCAACTTTGTGTCATCTTCAGACTTGCTGAGAGTGTCCTCAGTGCCACTGCCTATGTCACTGATGAAGATACAAGATAGTATTGGTTGCAGTATGGACCCCTGAGGGACACTGCTCCTTACCGGTTTCCCTTTGAACATTGAGCCATTGACTGCAACTCTTTGGATGCTGCCAGCTAGCCAACTCCTTACCCTTCTAACAGTCCATGCCATCGAACACATCTCCAATTTAGAGACGTGGCTGTTGTGTGGTACTGTGTTAAACGCTTTACAGAAGCCCAGGTACATGACATCAGTAGTTCTTCCCTTGTCCGCTGATGCAGTTACTCCACCATAGACAGCCACTACCTTAGTATACCACTTATTAACAGTATACTAATTACTAGATTATGATACCAATAAACTTTTACTAAATATGATCTAAATAGAAAAAGCCTGGCAAGTTTTCCTACCAATCTAGGATGAAAGTTACAAGGTGTCTTTGTATTTGCTTTCAAACCATCCTTTCTCCAACTGAAAGTGTCATGTATCCATTTCCAAGCCAACCACATCAACAAACTTTTTTTGTGAAAGTGTGCAATCAGCAGAAATGTATTTCATCATACCTATAAGCCTAAACCCAGGAACGAAACAGATTTCTAAATCTCCACCTGGCAGAAGGCCACCAATGTATGCTAGGACTGAAAGACAAATCACAAAAAAACACTTAGTCTTTGCTTGCAAAAACAGACAGCTATTTTGAACTAATGGCTACGGGAAGCAAGCAAGAGCAAAGAATAAAAGCTAACCTGAGGCATGCTCTGGGGATGTGACAGCAACTGATTTGCTGGGAAAGAGCCACTGCATATTCAAATTCAAACTTCTGCTACCTTTCACAATTAAGCAGCAGCATTAGTGATGGTAAAACATCAGAGTAATATCAACAGTAGGCTTGTGTTGCCAATCAGAGATTTGACCCAATTTTCATGTAAATTAAACATCGCATACTGAGTAACACATTTAAGTCAAAGCCAAAATGTGAGCATTAAGAGGGTGGTCGGAGTCTGAGCCTCTCCAGAAACTGCATTTGCTGCTACATAAAACGTCAAAAGAAAAGATGAACTCCATGCACACCTTCCCAGCACTTACGACTGCTGGGACCAGTTTAGATCTCAGCATCGGACAAGCGATTTACACTGCTGACGTCTGGGAAAGCCTCTAGAACAGTTCCTCCCCACACCGCAGGTCACAGTCAATCTTCCTGAGAATAAGGAAGCACAGAGCCAAAAGGGAGTGCCCACCACTCTTAAAAGCTGCTTATCCTGAACACAAGCAGCGATGGTATTTATATGGAGTTAATTTATCTAAACCAGCAGGCTATTATTTAAGTCCTACACTTTGAACAGTACTTTCAGAGCTAAGAGGCAACCGCAAACTGCTGTTTATATATATGTTTATATATACACACACAGGTTTAGTTTTACATATACATATATAGATGCATGTATGTTAATATCTATACATAAGTATAAATGTATCTGTATAAATACATGCATACATACATATATGTATACATACAAAGGTATAAAAGAGCAAAATAACTGCTCTCTTCAGGCAGCGCAGAGCATACCAATTTAGTTCAAGACCAGATATTTGAATACTCTTCATTTTAGCTTTAGGATTCTCCCAGTTTTACTACTATTCTCTTTATAATCATCAAACAGATTAAGTAGTGTCAACTACATCTCTTGTCTCTAGAAAGAAGATCAACGTACTTCCTTCAACTACGACAAACTGAAGAGTCGGCCAGAGCTTGACATCTGGGAAGATGAGGCTGTAAAAGGAACCCTCATCTCGCCGTTAGGAGATTTTCAGGCACTCACTGCAGAAAAGCAAAGGCGGGAATGAGGGGTTTTGAGGATCAACAGTTCAAACGAGCTGATGGAGCAACGAGAGTCCGGACCACTCGTCTCTGCGGCGTTACCTTCTCCAGGCAGCCATCTCCGCTGACCCACCGGCCACCAGCAGCAGCTCCTCACTGAAGAGCCGCGGCGGTGCCAGGCCCCACCGACAGCCGCCGCACCCCGCCCGGCCCCACCGCACGCCCGAGGCGCAGCCAGGGGGGCGGCCCGAGAGGGCGGCCGGTGCCTCACCCCGAGCGCCAACGACGGAGCCCGACCTCTGCCTCAGCCTCGGCCTCGGCCGCCGCCCTTCCGCGACCGCAGCCACAGGCCCCGCCCGGCCGCAGGGGCACGCCCCGCCCCCTGCCGGCAC
>VZSF01004380.1:375250-392295 GCA_013398295.1 Chionis minor
GGCCGAGGTTGCGGGGCCGGCGGGGGGGCGAGAGCCCGGCGCTGCGCGGCGACAGGCCGGGGCTGCGCGGGTGCCCGCCCTCAACAGCCCAAGTAACGCGGGGTGGAGCAACCGCCGCGCCCCGCCCCCCGCCAGGAACCGTACCCGACCGCCGCCCGCGCGCGGGGACACACGCGGCACCTGCACTGCCCGAGGGAAACGAAGCCCCGTCTGCGCGTCCCGGCCCAGGAGCCGCCCCCTGCTGCGGGGGTCCCAGCCCAGGACCGCGCATCCCGCGGTGCCACAGCGGCCCGAGCGGCTGCCCCGTGCCGGCCCCGCAGTGACGCCAGCCCCGCCCGACGGCCGGTTCGGTCCATTCCGCACTGCCCAGGTCGCGCGGTACTAAATAAAACAAACTTTGGCTGAACCGCCAGAGGTTCCTCACCCAACGGGCGCTCGGGTTGTGTGGACTGCGGGTACCGCACCGACGCACCTGAAAACCGTTCCATGGTGTTTTACAGATGGGAAACTTGAAATTACTTTCTAAATAAGACATTGTGAATCAGCAACATGCCCAGAAATTCAGCTACTGTCAGTTCTCGTAATGATCGTTAGTTCGGACAATACAAGCAGCAGAAATTTGTGTAATGCAAGATAACACGTTCATTTTTCTGAACGTACAGACCAGCTATAAGCATTTCTGGTTAACTCTGAAGTGCTAAGCTTACATAATCAAACAGAATAATGTGGTGTTTCCGATTTCAGTCTTTAGCCCTCAGTTCACAGGCGTGTTTTGGTAAATGTAAAACCTCTAGGAATGGTTCAAGTTTAAGAAATGAAGTCCCCTTCGCCACCCATTCAGCATATCGCCTAACATGGCTTCCTCAGATGTCTGTGCCCATTCAGTTAACACAGCACCTCTACCCTTCTAATTATTATTAGAAAACCACAGAAATTGTATAAAAAGACTAAAGAAAAAGCTTCAGACCTCTGTTTAAAGACACATATTTTGTCCAAGACAACTGCAACTTCTGGTTTTCAGCTCCTTTTATAACATCCTTTTTTTTTTTTTCTAAGAGATGCCAAGAGATAAAATAGAACCCACGCTCGTGAGAACACTCTTCATTCAGCATCCTTAAATGGCAGTATAAAATAAAGAGTTTGAAAGCTTTTCAAGAGATTCTGCAAACTAAGACCAGCCCACTTTGTTCAGAAAGGAAGAGGGCACACTGGAAAACTTTTCCTCTATGAAAACAGACAGACAGAAACATTAACAGGAGAGAAAGTTAGCAAAGAAGAAAAGCACATTTTTCTCGTTGTTAAACCCCTGCTCTTTTTTATGGAGATATATAATGGCATGTGTGTGATTCAAGCTTGCCATTCCAATACAGTAATTCCTGTAAATTTAGTTTTACTGAAATAGTAATGAAGATACATCGGTAATGTGAAGGGAGGCGACGCTCCTTTCACTGTCACAGCCACAGTAGCTGTCATCGCCCTTTCTCAGCCGTTCAGCTGAATTAGGATACAAGCTGAAAAAAATGCAACTACATATGTAGTGTACTAGCTAACATTGTTCTGACTTTTCAGAAAACTGATACTAGATCTAGTATGGCAGATAAAAAATGAACCAGTACAGAATATGAGGAAAAAAATGCAATTGTTTTGCACCAAAGAAATATTTTCCCAATAACCTAAACATACTTGTAGCACTCTTAAAAGCCTACTATCATATGTTCAGAACACTGATTAATCTTCACATCTCTGGAACATGTCAGCAAACCTTTTCATTGAAGTCTTCAAGAAAGGTGATGAGAAGGAAAGGCACAAAGCAGTGAGTGGTGGAGCTGATGTTACAATGCAAGACTGCCTGACGCCCAAGTGCAAATGTTTTAGACTACGTAACACAAATCATTCTAACAGGACTTGAGAAAAGAAAAATATTATTGAACAAGACCTTTCTGGGGACGGCAACGAAAACAAAAATGTTATTACAAAACAGCCCCTGATTGTTCTTTCTGAGCAGAGACAAGAAATACAACGGCAAGGGACTATAACAAGGCTGGCTCTAAGGCTCAAACACGGCAGGCCTAGTTAAAAAGCAAAAAAACACTACCTCCCCCGCAAAAAACCCCAACACATTACTTGGTGAGGGAGCTATAGGTATTGGGGTTCCCCAATATTCACTTGTAATTCCTCTCTTTTCTTCTGTCAGGGCAAGGATTATGACTCACGCTCTTCTACAGACCAAAAAAGGGACAAAACCTTGTAGCTGCAGGAAGCGGTTGCAGGAAGCGCTGCACGTGGCGTGCGTTACCTGACCACGCGCTGCCAGACTGTCGGGGCAGTACGCAGGACCGGCGAACGCGCTCCGAAACCGGGCAGCCCGGCGGTCGCTCCCGGAGGCCTCCGCTGGTGCTGCTCCAGGCTCTCTGAAGGACCACGGAAAGGCCCGGAGCATCAGATGCGTCACGGTGAGAACAGAATGTTAAATGCAAGACTCCCACGATATTATTAAAAAAAATCCTGTATAGACAGGACCTGATGTATTAAAATCGCCAAGAAAATCTGGTTTGCAAAACAGTCTTTTATTGTATCCGTGCCACACATACTAGTGAAAAATAACACTCCTAAAAAAGGAAAAGAAAAAGAATGCTACCTTTCCACAACATTTCTTTTAAATAAAACTTCAAGTACTCTTACATTAGTACAAAAAAAATTCTGATCTATCTGCCCCAACAGGCCACCACAACACACAGTAGATAAAACACAGTGGTTACAAATGTCTTTTTTGTTATTTCTGTGGCAAGGCAAATGGAGGGGAATGTTTCTATGAAAAAATACTGTGTGCGTAGGAAATTGTCACAATTTTATTCCACATAGATACAAATGATTATACTTGAATTTGAGGCCGTGGTGGCTTGAAATTATATAACAAAATAGAAAAATGGAAAACTAATATCCCCTACACCCTGTTTTAAAGGCAGGCACTACCGAGATTAAGGAGACTCCACAGTGTTGGTAGAGGATAATTACTGTACAAGCCATATAGCTGTAATTACCTTAAGACTAAAATAAAATGCTACTGTCCTCCTAAGGCATAAACAAAAATGTCTGCAAACAATATGTACACATCATACATATTTAAAACAAGACTTAATATAAACAATAATGAACAGTATATACATGTCTCAGTTTTTCTTCACGGTCTTGAAATACAATTTAACTACACAAGTGATGCAGCAACATATATATAAATGTACTTGTAACTCTACAGTAAAGTTTAATTTTTAGTGCTTTTACAGCACATCAGTGTAAACAGTTTTACTTGGCTTTGTTTTATATTTTAAAACATTCCTTGTTGTATTTTCAAGATTTAAAGCAATTTTCTAATTCTTCCTTTTCACAGAAAACGAAGATTCTGAATGCTGTATAATCATAAATAATTCATAAAATTAAATACATTCACTAAAAAATAAACTACAAAGTAAAAAAAATGAAAAATAGATATTTATTGAAAGGGAAAAGAGAACCATTTCCCCGAGTAGAGCTCTGGTGGTTGAATATTCAGTGCGTTTTGATATATTTTAAATTGCTATTGCACTATAACACCCCTTTCTTTGAAATTCTTTGGGTGTGCTTCCCTGTTCTACCTAAATTAGTTTGTTAAAACACACAAACACATAACCAAGGGGCCATGGTTGCCGTAGGAGTGAAGCCTTTAGAACTAGTATCACAATTCCGTGATATTTTAAAAGAAAAAAACAGTCATTAGCTATGCATGTGCCTTGCACTTTCATGTAAATACAGTTCACATTGCTGGTCTTATCAGTCCTCATTTAATGGAAAAAACAAAAAGAAAAGAAAAAAGAAAAAAGAGTTCTGGTAACTTCAGCTCACTTTGAAAATCTCTGTCCATTTTTTTTCAAAGTACTTCCTCATGTTGTGGCCAGCCCTGCCTATGTCAGAATCATCTTCATTAAAGGTTTCACAGTTGTCAAAAACAAGCCTGACATCTAGCGAAAATGCTTCAAGATTAGGGTACCTGAAAGAAGAAAAAGGTGAATGATTTCTTGGAACATGGAGAATCAAAGGGGAAAAACACTTCCAACTACATGGAAAGAACCACCTTAACATCAGTGAATTTACAACAAGCCACAGAACATTTAACGAAAGCTTTACATGTCAATTATACTTTTCAATTTTCAATTCTAATTTAAATATCAACCAGAAAATGAACATCAGTGGAAGGAAATACTCTCTCATCATTGTATTTGTTATTTTCTTCAAAAACTCTGTAAGGTAGAATTTCAAGCCTGTACTGGAAAACAAACTTTTTAAAATTAACTTCCCCTTCCCTTCATTAACTTTCCAGTTAAAATGCTATGGCATTTTCCATTTATTCATCTATTCTTGGGCTCAGGTTGAGTACAGCTGCATTTCCCTAAAAGAGGAACAATCAGGTGCAGAGGAAGGCTGCCCAGATCAACCCTGTGACATTGTCTTTGTTACTCTTTTTATTACCCTGAACATACATGGCCCAAACAGCGTCCCAATATTCACAGGAATTATTAAAAAGAAAAGACAGTAAAAAATACAAGTCCACCGATACGACTGAGCACGTGTGGAGCATTTAAATCTCAGATTCAAGGGAGAAGAAGCCTGGAGAGGTTACAAAGCCACCTGTGTGACGCAGGGCGCTTTGCTGTGCGCTGCTGGCGTTCTGAAGAGGGTCGGTCTTTATGGACTTGGCGGTGGCTGGGCAGCCATTAGGGCACAGGGACGTAACAAGGAGGGAGGGGACACAGAGGAATGCAGTCTCTTTTTTAAGAAGTTGTGCAGTCTAATTAATTCTAGGCCTATAAAATGACTAACCACAATACTGGAATGTTACCTAGCTTCCCACAACAGGGACACCAGTTCACCCCACAGCGACAACATTATTTACAGGGACTACACTACGCTAAAAGCCCACACAAGTTGGCTCTCGCTCACGTGTCTCAATGCAAAAATTGTTTCAATTCAACGCAAGTTTCATTGTTTTTCAGCCCGTTCACAGGTTCTCCCACCTGACAGGCTATTTCACTTAGATATGGCAAAGACAAAAGTACACAGTTAACAATTTATATTTTCACTGTAAAAATATTCATAGAGGTGCCAGAGCAGGCAGACAGTTGATCTTAAAAAGCTTACTGTTTTTTCAATGTTAAAAGTATTTTTTAAATGTGAAGTAAAATTTAACAATAGGTTTACTTACTGTCCACTACTTAGCTTGTCTCTAATGGTGGAAAAGTCCATAGGTTTTTTAATAACTTTCTTATAACCAGGAACAAGTTTCAAGTTTACAGGAAGTAAGAAAGGCCAGGCATCTTCATGAGTTTCCAATTCCGAGAGAATCATGCTGAATAAAATATGGTTTTAAATCAACATTTTTAAGCTGCTCATATATTCACAGAGGTTTTTCACTTCCATAAATTCACCGTGTACTGCCAACCTATTCACTTCATAAAAGGAAAGCACTTTATCCTGTGCCTTGTGCAATGCTGAGAACAATGTCGATAAAGACAGACATTTTAACAGACTATGTAAATTAGCATTAAGTTCTTTCCAGGCAACCTACGTAAGATGAAATGCTAGTGATCAACATTCTACAAGAAAAATACAGTGCTGCAAGTTCAATACTTCACAACTCAATGTGAACCACTTGCAAACCAGTAAAACAGGTGCCAATACTGGTTTTCCAAAACTGTGACGAGGCTACTACAATGTCACTTTTGACTGACCAGCAATATTACAAAAGAAGTTGCATTCCTATTTCTGTCTCCTCCTCTGTAATGCAACATCTTCTGGACACAGTGGATAATCATCTTTGCTGCACCCTGAGAGCCGCTGTCAGGGTTCGTTCTTCCCGTTCCTGGCAGGGCACGGACGAGCAGATTTCACAGAGCACATTCTAACACTGGGTACTTCCCTCTTGGGCTTCGTTACCAAATGCAGCAGGTACGGCCAGCACGCACACATTAAACCCTTTATATACACACTCAAATTATGAAAACCTGTACGGGACACCTGACAAAGATTTGGGTTCTTGTTTCCCAGAATACAGATAAAAAGCACCAAGCACTACTAGTTTCAACAACACTCAGCCAAGTTTAGATTTTGTCACTTTACCTGCATATAGCCAGGTCCTTGGAGTCGTCTCTTTTAGGTTTCTTAATAGCAGTGAAATTTTCTTGCTTCAGTTGGCTTACAGAAACATTTTCATCCATTTTTCTTTTTTTAGGGTCTGTTTTTCCTCTTTTTAAGGAGGCGCTTGTAGTTGCAGAGTCTTCATCCTCTACTTCTCCTGCTAATTTCCTGCTTCTCTTTTGTTCATTACCTTTTTTCCCTTTGATTTGAAGTTTTTTTACTTTCAGAGTTTGACCGCTTGCCTACAACAGAGAGAACTAAAATAAGCAATAACCAATAACCAAGAAATTAAAGAAACCCCTGTTATTATTGATAGACAGAAAAGAAGAGCAGACAAACAGAAGCACCAAAACAACATAAATATTTAATTAATCTCAGATTATTCACTTTTTGCTCATCTCTAATGGCAAGTAAGGCTGTGGAAATTCCTGTGACTAGTGATTTAGGTGATTAATGATTTACCTTCAGATTGGTAAAACAGTACATCCTAACAAACCAGGCTGTCATAGTTTTCGAAAAATATTTGTCTATTCCTAGAAGACTGATGTAACCACAGCTGGAATAGTGTATTTTTCCAAGCAACCGTATTATTTGCGAGATACAGAAAACTGGAAAAGAGTTCTTTTAAGAAGTCAGAGATGGGGTCAACTTGTATGAAAGATATAGGTAGCTTGGCTACAGGACAGCTGCAGGAGAACATAAAAGGTGTATGAAAATACAAGAATGCGACAAATAAAAGCGTGAAACGGAACATAATATTTAATACAGAAACATTTATATTTATATTAAACATTTAATACAGAAATATTTATAGACAGTAAGATGAAACAAAGGGGTACACTTAAGATGAAAAAAGTTATTATGGGCACTGACAGGCATCATAACACCGCACAGTATTTCAAGTCATCATTCTGATCATTAGAACAGGAACTTTCTGGAATGCCAAGTCAAGCACAAGACACCATTGATATGACTCACTTCATGACAGTTGAAGAATGAAAAGACAGAAAATAATTTTCATGAAGAAAGAGAGCCAGTATCAAGAGTACTAAACTCTGCCTGTGCTACTAAGGCTACTTCAGACAGTTTGAACAATTTTTAAACTGCAACATTTATATTTTACGTTCTATCAAAATACTATTTGGTTTTAAAGTTGTCTAAACCTATATACACAGACTTTGCTCCCTACTACAAACCATTACTACATAATTGCTTTTTTCACAAATGTCATAAATGACTTAAGCAGTTGGCACGGATTGTAACTACCATGGTGAAAAAAGTAGTCAGTTTGTACAGATCAGATGATGAATGAATGCGTCAACGTGGAAAAATGTATTCTGTGTATAGAATTCCTTTTGCTTAACACAGAACACAAGATTTGTAAACAATTGTACTTTAAGGCTACTCTGTTCTTGGTCCAAGGACAGAAAAACAGTTAAGTCAGTTCACAGGGCAACTAAAGAGGAATGTTGATTTTCCGTCATGTGGTTAAAAACACAATGTACAGCAATGAGAACGGATCAACCGTCATCACCTAAGGCCTGACCTCGAGAGGTGTTCCGGAGTCTTAATTCTAAGCAGGTGGCAACGGCAGCCATTGATGATGTTCTTGGTTTTGACAAGCAAAACAAGATTACAGTTGAGTTAAATTAGGATGGCATGGTTTATAGCTAGTCTTCGCCAAAACTGTTTCAATGTTTTGCAGAATTTTGAATCAATATTCAACATGTTTTAAAGTTCTGCTACAACTTCACCTTAAATTTCTGGCAACTTTAAATCTCCAGCTTTCAGCCAAATTTGGGACAGGAAAAAACCAACAAACAAAACCCTGAGAAAAAACACGTTTTTCTCTTACACTAAATCCACTAGTTATTTGGGGGGCAGATATCAAGAGAAGTGATGGGATAAGTTATCGCATGATAGGGTAATGTCTATCATTATAACAAGGTAAGTTGTAATATAACCATGACAATGACAGAAAAAGTTACATCATGGGTTAAGCCCTTATAAGCTACTACACAATCAATTCTCAACAGTAATCTGGTTTTATTACTTCTGTTGCACTTAATGGTTTAAAAACCAATTTGTCTTCCTTATTACTTTGTGAAACGTACAGAGAAAAGGATCACATTGACAACACCCAGAGAAAATGCAAAATTATTTACTGTAAAGCTACTTCTTCAGTTACAGTATTTTCAGGTGATGGTAGAAAACAGAACTAACAAGTTTAGCGAAAAACGTATTTAATTTTGGACTAACTAGTGATGGGGAAATTGTGGACTTTTAAACAATACTAACTGCTAATTCAGTCATTTGAATAGAATTATCCTAGGGTTCTAGTTAAGACTATTTTTCTTGGGAGCAAGAGGGGAGCATTGTGTGGGTGTGTGTGGTGTGGAAAACAAACCTCACACAGGGAACATACATAGACTCTCAAATGTGCTGTGTATCAAAAAAGTAGAAGTATGCTGTACAAAAATGACAAAAACTATTTACTAAGTATTTTCTC
The DNA here is from genome assembly GCA_013398295.1 of Chionis minor. NCBI lineage: Eukaryota > Metazoa > Chordata > Aves > Charadriiformes > Chionidae > Chionis > Chionis minor. Next base: position 383,928 of record VZSF01004380.1, read on the forward strand.
TGCTTTTTCTTTTCAAACAAAATCTAGACATGCGTCTGTCAACAGTGAAGAACGAAGCTCGGAAGACAAATACTGAAAAAATTCTAAAAGAAATAAAACAATACAGTATTGAATCAGCAAGAAAATTCTGTACTTACATTGAAGGAAAAAAAAATACAGTTTAAACCAAATGAAAACTGTAGCCTTTACTGCCCCTAAAATCCAAGTTAAATAAAACTACTAATCTCATTTTTTAATGGCAGCTCAAGGTAAAACATACAGACCATTATTTTCATGGAAAAAAGCACTGGTAGACTTGTAACTCTGCCATCTACAGAAAGGTCACTCACTGTACGCCACTTCACCGCTGTGGCCAGCATTACCTTTGCTATGCAGGCAGGACAAAACCAGTCACCGTCCGGGATGGTAGTGATCTTGGGTCTGTGGCAGTAGGTGTGACAGCCTTTATCACAGCCGTCACAGAGGAGCAGCAGTTCCTCATTATCTCCCTTCCGACAAATCTGGCAGTACTACAATACATGAAAAACGTCCTTAATGAAATTTTCAAAATTTGAAACACAGGAAAGGTACCTAAATTACCCTTCCCTTTTAAATACAAAAATTCACTCTCAAAATTATTTTATTTTAATTTTACCACAATCAGAGGCTACTAATGATGACATTTGTGAAAGAATATATGCAGCATGTGAGGAACCTAATCTAAAGACTACATTTGTGAACGCATTTGAAAAGCAATTCATTACAACATAGGTGTCCTATAGCACACAAAACTATGAATACTTTTTATATTTCATTAACGTCCATGAGAAGTAAAGGTATCTTACACCCATCAAAATCACTTGGCCCACACATACTATCCAAGGAGTCTTCATTTATGCCTATACTTCATATGTAAGTTGCTATTTCACAAAAATAATTTATATTTTATGACAGTATTTTCCAGTAATAATCAGTAAGGATCTTATCCAAAGGCCACCATGAATAAATTCAGTAACGCCAAACAAATGATCTTACCTCTTCCTAAAATCTACACTAACTTAAAAGTATCTAATGTATTGTCAATTTTCTTACATACATCGTGTGATGTTAATACTCTTCTATATCTGGACTTTTTCAGGACCTTAAAGATTTCCCCATGTTTTCACCAAATACTTCAGTTTAGTGTGTAATTAAATGCATAGAACATTTCGATCAAATAGAGAATGATACTATTTTTCTTCTAGATAGTAAATTAATACAGCTTGAAATATTCAAATGCCTTCTCAGATTTTCGTAATAAATTAAGGAACTTTTTGCTCTAAAGATGCAGTTAGAAACCTCCAGCTACATAAACTCAAAAGGTACAGCCTTACAGTATAGTTTTCATTTAAATCATCCTTTAATTGTCTAGATGTAATCAGAATCTGCACAGGACCGGCAGAAATTAAAAAATTAGGGAAAAGACCACCAATGGAAGAATCATTTTTGCCACTACATAGCACTGGCCATACTTAATCCCATCATAATCGCTATTGATGTAGTAATAGCAGAAATTTGAGGTTCAAAAGTCCATGCAGATTTTGACATATGCACTTTGCATGCCTCCTTTGTATAGGAAGTATATACAAGGAAACAACAGGTATTTCAGCCTATTTGCTCACACACTTGCGCCACTTGCACGTGCAGCTGGGAGAAGCATGCAGGCAAGTCAGCCACACATTTGGAGCACCTCAACTTCCTGAAAAGTGAAGTCCTTAATTGGGATATCTGACGTTGAACCTCCACAGAGCTTATGTCACAGGTGAGATCAGAAATACTCCCTCAGATAGGGTACCTTCCATCAGACGGAACCAGAAAGTACTCGTTTACCTAAATGTTTACCTAAATATTTACCTAAATGTTTTATTGTCTTAAATACAGCAGACAGTTACGGGGGCTTTGTACCTTAGAAAGCGCAGGGTGCTGAATTTGGCAAGCAAGGGACAAGGCTTGTATTTATCTGTGCACAATGTACGGTTTAACTGTATTAAGTTTGACATTCAGTAGTAAAAAGTGCATTATTAACCATGGTAGCTTAAAATGCTTTAAGTGGGAAAATAGGATATTATAAAAATAGATCAGTTAGAGTATTTCTTTTAAAAAATTAAAAACACTTACAACTTTCATAATAGATTTTTCCCATGCTATTGATTTCTGTAACTGCTGAATGCACAGAGCTACCTGTGCAGCACTGCGTGCTTCTGACAACGCCCTTCTCCATACCCTTAGCCCTGGAGCAATATCCTCTTCCGTTCTGTATTGAAACACAGAGAAATTAAGTAGGTCACATCTGTGTTTGCTTATGTTTAAATGTGGAACAATCATCATCACATTGAAAGCCAAGCAATGACAAAACGTACACAGCCAATAAGTATAAGGTTTAAGCAACTAAATTTCATGTAGTGCACAGACTGTGGCTACGTGCCTCAAAGCTTAGTCACAACCAGTTAAATGTAAGATAACTTTGCAAGATTATCAACAAACGTAACAAAAAAATATCTTTACAAAGCACCATGCAGAATAACATGACCCATATGGATCACAGACATACAAGAAAGTACATAGATCACAGGCAATAAGAAAATAGGCTCCAATTAGCAAAGAAGCACAATAATTTTTCAAGTTAATCTCAATAACCTACCCGTCACCATCACCACTAATGGATGGTGCAGGAGCAGGGACAGTAACTGTGCCCACATTATCCAGTTTGATCTGAATGGTGGTACTTAAGGGGCTCTTCAGATACCTTCGCTCTATGTTCCGCTCCAAGTCAGCAAGCCTGGTTACAGCTATATCTAGAGGGTTGTCACTCTTCCGCTCTAGAGAGCTGGCACTGCCTTCTCCGCCTCCAGCACAATCTCCATCGTGCTTCTTGTGCAATCTAGTAATTGACTTATGTTCACGATATACCAAGTCGTCTCTCTCTGATGCAGGTTCAGGACACAGCCAACCCTATGTTAATAGAAAGGTTTGTGCATTTATTGGTTGCTGTTAACTCAGCGTGTAAACAGAGGAAGTGTTTTATGGAATCAAACTTAAGTAACTGAAGCGCCGTTTCCTGTAGATCTTGGTTACTTGTAATCCATCTGTAGAGACAGTTTCCAAAATATCCAGAGAACTAAAACAATTAATCAAAAAATACAAGCATTACCGGACTTTCTGAAGGGACATTCCTGCAACAGTCTGCATTCTTATCTCCTTTTGAAGTATCCTGTTCTATCGGCCGAAACACCAGAATAGGTCTTTCTGTCCAACAGGCTCAGGAAACAGCATCAATTGGTCACACAGAACCAGCATCTATCCCCCTAGAGCAAACTACATCCCAAATATTACATCCGTACTATAACCAAACAGATGCGATTTGAGATCCTTACACCCACCTTGGAAAAATTCCAAATTGTAATGGCAGCCAGTGAATTCTTAACTCTTTCACACTCACAACCAGCACATGTTCTCCATGACTCTACAACACCCAAAGTATTATGACGTACTTCTAGGCTTTTGTGGAAGAATTAACAGCAACAATCACCCAAACCAGGCAGAACTGTGACAAAACCCACTATAATTAAGCAGTCTACATGCAATACAATCTTTGCATTCATAGAAGGTTAACAAAATGTGCAGGTAACTGCACACTGTACAAGGACACTCGCCAGGAGCTGCCTTCTGAGCATCTTCAGATGAAGATTTAACTGCAATAAAATGTTTCAAACATGAATATCCATGACACTGCTGCAGTGGATTTGTTTTATTTTCAGACCATTAGAGATGGAATAAGAAGGCACTTACCAACACCCAAAGGGACTGCTACTATCTACCTTTAAATTCTTACCACGTATTTTAAAGAGGCATTTTACTAAAAGTTGGGTTTACCTTAACTTGTAAACTAGCCGATGCAACTCTCCTCTCTAGATCTTCCACCTGCTGAAGAATAGCAAGATCCATCTCCATTGCTTGTTCTTCTACTGACCAGTTTTCCACAACATCTCGAGTTACCTGGTTATCTTCATTTTCACTGATATCAATAATTGCAACTGTATTTGAGAATCACATTTTTGTTATTTTAATTAGTATAATAACTTCTCTGAGTAAATTCAAGCTGATTTACCTGTCAGTCCAGTCAAATGCTGAAGAACTGTTGTAAAAGTGTATTGCTCTTAAGATACCCAATACAGACAACAAATTCTGTAGGTTTCCAGACTTGCAATTTAAAGGCAAGAAGAGGAAGGAGAGGCTGAGATAGAGTGTTACAGAGACGGAAAGAGCTTAAAAAGGTTACCAATACTTATGCCACGAGACCAATTTAGATTAAACAGGATTTCTCCAATTTTGTAACTTTCCAGAGCAAGGCTGGTAAAAAGGCAACTACAGACAATGAGGCCTTTATCTTTTTTCTCCAGGCGCCACTAACTCTGTATCCAAACACATCTCAAAGAGCTCTACGCCAGTCGCCTTACGCCCAACACCACGCGTTACATAAATATCAGTTACCTACCATCCTTATTTTTGATGCAGGCCAAAGTGATATAATCCATGTGTTTCTGAATTTGCTTTTGTAAGGCCTTTTCTCTTATTCCCCTGAGATGCAGCACTTTAAGCAAAGATTTTAGGTCCTCTGGATCAGTAATCCTCCACCAACCATACTGCATTTCTAAATCAAGAAAACACACGAACACTTAGCAGGCATTTTTCATGTGATCACACACAATCAGAACAGAGACATAAGCTAGCCAAATTCAACAGGCAAATTATAAAAAAAAAATAAATTGCAACATCACAGTGGCACTGTAGAAATTCTCCTTCACATAGTTTCATCTTCTACTTGTATTACCCTTACCTTCTGGTATAGGTTTTGGGTTCGGATAATCTACTGGCTTGGCTACTTCAACTGCTGCAGAAGGGGCAGAAGCTATTTTTTCAGGCTGTAGTGCTGGTGATTCACTTTTACTTGCAGGAACACTAGATGCCAAGAATGAGTTGCCATTCACTTCTGATAATCCCAACCCTGATCCAAGAGCAGGTAAAGGCGACGAAAATGGAACATTTGAAGTCAGAACTCCTGTAGGCCATCCACAAAACTGAAGTCCCATTATAGGTAGTCCAGTCTTCATCTGCTACACAGAATATATCGTTAACACTATCACAACTACCATAGGTAATTACTACCAAGAAACCTGAATTATGACTAGGATGCTATTTGTCAGACAATACTCAAAACATAAGGGAGGCCTTTACCCAGTACTTTTTGTTAGTTTAAGAAAAACTAACAACACAAATGTTGTAATACTGCTTATTAGAGTTCTGTTAATGCTTAAAAAATAACAGCTTTTAAAGGGAGGGTGCGGTATGTCACATTTCTGAAAACTAGTTTTTATTTATTTGCTTTTCACTTAATGCCAGCAGCCAAACTCCTACAAACCAAATGGAATTACTGAAATACTTGTACAAAATATACATCGGCTTACCTAATTTTACCTATCTTAATCATTTGCAAATAACTTCCAGTATTTTAAAACATCCATAATACAGAATTAGTTATTAACATTTAGAAAGAAACAATTTATAAAAGAGAAATTAAGATATATGTTAGCACTTCTGTGAAACAATTTGTCTAAACAGAAATTCTGCCCAAATAAGCACAGCAAATTCAGACTATTCACAAATTCATTTATTTACCTGCAGTGGTGACAATGCAAAAGGGCTCAATCCCATTGGACTCTGTGCAGAGCTTGAGCCCAGAAGAGGCGATGGAACAGGCGAGGGTGACTTGGATGGCGGATGTGACTGGGGAGTGAGTGACGCTGCAGTCGCTGGTGTATCTACATGGGTAACTGACGTGTCGTCACAGGGTGTTCGCGGCAGAAGGCTGAACCACTGTCTGCTTTTTTCAGTAAGTGTCTTTAACAGCTGATCATTTGGAATGAGCGGAGAACTGTAGAACTTTCCCGCCCCGCTTGCATTAGGACTGAAAAGATTATTAGCATCCAACTTCTCCACGCTGCTTTGCGGGACAGTGGGCTGGAGACCGCAGAGGGAGTTCTTTGAGTTGCTTGGATAAGATAATGCGCAGCCGTTTGCTGCACTGCCATTAGGTTTTGGGGACACAACGTCAGACTCAGGTGGCATTTTTGCTACTTCTAACAGTTTGCTTAGTTTTGAAAATGACCCAGGCTTTTGTAAAAACAAATTAGTGTTGTCCTTTTCTTTCAGATCTTCCTTTTGCTCACAGTGAGTTGTATTTAAACAGTGTAATTTTTCTTCTGTCTCAAATTCTTCTTCTTTGATCTGAATACTTTCTATCTTTTTTAACTTCTCTTTTTCTTTTGCTATTTCTTCTAGGCCTAAAAATGTACAAGAAACACAGATGAAATACAACAGACCAACACATTTAAACAATTTTTGTCATCATAGTAAATAGAAAATAACATCACATGCTAGATCACAATGTCTTTTTAAATTACTTTTTTAAAAATGAAATAACTTCTCGCTTTACGGAATACTTTGTGGAAGGAAACACACTTCAAGACACATACGGATTTAAACCCTGCTAAATACCTGGAGGAAAACCCACCTAAATATAATTAACGTAGCTATAGTATTCTCCATTAAGATGCAGGTATGTCTGAAATAGTTTACCAGTGTGATATCTTTGAAAGGGTCACATTTTGGCAGCTTTCTTTTTGCAACACTCTTCATGCTTTATTGAAGAACTCTGTTTATATCAAGAGACTACAATTGCTAAAGCCTCAAAGCTTATTTTTGCAAAAGGCCATTTTATTAAACTTGCAGCCAACAACAAAAAGGAGGACCAAAATTCCTGTTGCGAAATCAAATATTGAAACAAATACTGAAATACAACATAATTTACCTCTTTCAGTAAAAAGGTAAATTACATTAACTACCTTGACTGTGAAATAACGTCAATGTTCTTGAGAGTTTAGAACTGTTTCAAGAGCCACCGAACATGGCAACTGGGACTCAACACAGAGCTAAGCAGGCAGATGCGATCGCACAACGTAACATCTCAGAGAGTTTGAAGTACAAGCAGAAACTGATTGCAAAAGCCAGTTTCTTACAACATATGAGTGTGAAAGATCTACCTTTTATCAAAAGGAAAACCATTTTTCTGTCTTCTTCGCTCTCCTAGTCTTTTGTAACAATTTCTCTCCTATCCTTACTGATGTGTCAACTTAGGACCAGAAGTTTTAAAAAAATGTAAAATGGGATGGAAAAATGTCAGGAAAAGGAGTAGGTAAAAATCCAACATTCCAACTTCTTCAATTGTTTTCATCAGATATTGCAATTGCAAGTAAACAAAAATATTTCTGGATTACGGCCAGAACATCCACAAAAGTTTACTTGCTCGTTCTGGAAAATTGTAATTTCTACAAAGATGATTCATTAAAGAAAATAATATCCCCTCCCATAAAAGCTTCAAAATGTTTCCACTATTATGGTGTGTGTCAAGATATAAACAATTTGAGTATCAACATAAGAACCAAAATGACTACACGAAGAGGGAAGGAGAAGTACTTTTTAAATGAACAGATCATTCAACAGTTCATGTCTCACATTTCTAATGTTTAGATAAAGCAATTAGGAGTGGATAAACTATAGAATTTACTGAAACAGGGAAAACTAAGAGTTATGGGGAAGAGGGAGTAGTTGACAACTTAAGAACTTGTCCATTTTGCCATTCAGGGACATTAAACTTTCATTAAAACAATATATTAAAAAAATAGGGATTTGCCCTAGAGCTCTTGGCCAAAACTTTTGTCTGGCTTTTTATTTATTTGTTTTTACTATGCCGAAACAGGTAGACATATTTAAAGATTTTCTTTGTGTACAATTTCCAAAGTATTTAGGGATTTAGCTAGTTAAACTATAATAAAGTGAACAAAATACATATGTATACACACACACAAATTTAATAAAGTGAACAAAATATATATAAAAATAGAATAAAGTGAAACATATATATATCATAATAAATTACCAGAAGGAATGCAAGCAAGGCAGCATAATATGGTTACCTCCTGTATCCAGCTACTGATGTGCAAAAAAGTTCCTAACATAGAGCATAGAATAATGCAGAACAGGAGACACAAAAAAATTATTTTTTTATGCTACCCAGTTTAGAAAGGTAACCTGAAGATCAAGGTTAGATTTCCAAAAAGTTCTATGACTTATTTCTGGGGCCAAACAGGCCTCAGATTTCATACCATGCTATAATGTTACTTTAATTTTAATTAAACAGCTGTCTAGAATGACACAATTCTCATGAGATCAAGCAATTCTGATGTATATCAGAGATATTTTGGGTTCGGTTTTTTTTTTTTGGGGGGGGGGG
>VZSF01004380.1:392313-416397 GCA_013398295.1 Chionis minor
TTTTTGGGGGGGGGGGAGGGCGAAATTGGGAGAGTAACTGGGTTTTGGTTCATCAGTATCAGAATTAGAATAGATTTTTCTGTGCCCAAAATGAAGGCTTATGTTTAAAAACTCTAATATCCACAAAGAGGTCAGATTAATACGTATTTTCTGCATCTATCTTACTGTGTGAAAAATTAAATCACAGTTGGTATACAACCATCACAACCAGAAAATTACATTTTAGCAAAAATAGCTTCAGCATTTGCTGGATTGGAAGAAAGATCATTTGGTAAAATATAGAGACTAAATCATATTGTTGATTAAAAAACACAGTACGTTACTGACTGAAAATAATTTTCATATTTTTGCAGACATATAACAAACGTTCAAGCACAGAACAGCCTGTGTATTTGCACAAAACATAACAACTGAAGATAAAACCAACTTTTCCGCACTGTACGGTCATCCCTGTTTCCATATGCAGAGTTCACTGCCATAGAGAAATGTGAAACAGTTCAGAAAGAGCCAAAAAATATCCCAGGCAGATAAATATGAAGGCACGTAACATATAGAACTGTAACAACTGAAAACTTCCAAAATATTAATCCTCATTTTGAAAGACGTTAACTGATTATTTCACGATCAGAAAGAGAGCTCTGTCTGAATACAAAGGTGTAGTGACAGTCGCCTATTAAGTTTTGGTTGAACTTGAAGGCTGAAGACCAAAAAAGCAAAAAATTATAGCCTATAGACATGGGGAATATGTCCTGGTGTGACGTTATTCCCTCATGTTTCTTACCTTCACCACTTTCCATGCCTTCTACAAAAATGCCGCCACACTGGGGGAGAATCCAGAACCGGCGCCTGTAACGATCCTGACCAAACATCATCGAACGCAAACAGTGTGAGGCTTCAAACAACTTCTTTCTGTACTGGCTTTGTTGCTGTTTTAGAAAAGGACAAGTGTTATAATTCAACAGGGGGAAAAAATCCGTTGTAACAGAAAACATCGCCTGGCTGCCAGGGTGAATAAAAGTTCAAGGGTGACATGAGGAGGGTCTCTTAGAGACTGTGAGTGTGTGTGATGTGATATTCCACTCACAACTGTTGCCTCGATGATCTTATTTACAGAACTCCCTTTAAAAAAATCAATTCAATCACTTCCTGGTTTAGCTTAAGTTTATCAGTCTTCCTTAAAAATACATTTTGCAATGGTAAGTCCTGCCTTTAACACTGACTCTGAATGGAACAACAGGATCAAAGATTTCATTGCACAAGAACAGCTGAAATCCTATCAATTGTACAGTACCAGCAAATGGGAAACAGGGCACTGAAGATAGCTGGTACGGCAACTCCTGATGGGAAATTAAGGAGGTATTTTAACTGGTTCATAAAAGAATGAGAACAATGTCTGAAAATAAATTCTGTATTCAAACACAAACCAATCTTGGGTGGTCGGGGGTGCCGGGGAGTGTGCCAAAAAGAATTTCAGTTTGTTTATTCAATTCTTGCTCTGCTAAATTGACACTGCTGGGAGTCAGGTGCAATTCTGGACTGCTAATTTATTGCAGTTTGGAACATGAGAGAAACCAAGAGAAACCAAGTCTCACATAAACACTTGCTAACACAAAGAATAAAACATGGGCCACAAGGACTCCTATCTACGGCATTTTATCTTTCGCATTTACGTTTCTCCCCCTATTCCATTGTTTCCTCTTTCAAAAGCTGAAGCAAACCAGTTCTCTGCACTGGCTGGAACACATGCAGAAAGCAGCCAGCTGCAGAAGGGAATGAGAACTGCAATCATTTCTTTAACAGAAGAGCCATTGCTTCTCACACAAAACATCACCGCTTTCTGAGATCAACACACAGAAGTATACAATTAGATCTGGCTAAAAATTTTTATCACCTTTTATTCTCAGATGTGCGAATGTATTATCAATAGCTTTCTAACAGCATTTCGAGTCCCATCCACTTCCTGCCGCTAGCCTAAACTCACAATTCAGGTGCCATGAACAGCAGCAGCATTCGTATTTCCACAAAACAAAAGCTGATCCGTATTTCAATTTACATTAAGTTGGAGCACTGAAAATCACAGTTAACGTTCTAGCTCATGACATCCAGCGATCAGATCTGCAGTGTAACAAAACCAAATGACCTCTCACCTTTGTCAGTCTTTCAATCTGCTTCTCTAGTTCTTCAACACTGGCTGTCTGGTCCCCATCATCCTAGAATCACCAAAAATACTGTCACGCCAAATTTATTTCAGGAATAGTATCATACTATCACGTCTTACTAATATTACAGTAAAAAGATGTGACAGAAAATGAGACGCAAATTCTAAGGCCAAAAAAGTTCAGATTTTGTGCTTGTCCAATATATTTGACTGGGAACAATGTAACTGGAAAAAGACGTATCCTGAATCCTTCCAATCCATCCCAGATGCATACGAAGGAGAAAGCTTGTGGCCAAACGTTTGCTGAGAATATTCTTTTACTGCTAGAAATAATTCAGTTTGTGCAGGAACACTTAAGACTACAGAATTTAATCTTCATTTCTATAAAGCTTTTTGGACATTCAAATTCATTTCTAAGTGTTTTTCATTCATGAAATAATGGAATCTGTCAAAATCTTGTCAGTCTTTGGTCAGTGCACATTTGCATTTTATTTCAATGTTTACAAGAAATTGTAGAGCCACTTTAAATTAGAAGTCATCTATAGAAGTTCCAGTATTAACCTTGCTGATTTTTGAAGAGGAATGCACCCGTGATTAAGTGTCTACGTTCCCTTCTTGACAGAATTTAAAAATGAGAGTAATTTCCATAAAGAAAGTTTAATTTAGTGCTAAAAAGTCTTTGTGGACAACAGTATGTTTCCAAAAGAATACAACCAAAATCCTAGGAGCTCCCAATCACTTGCACCACAAGATACTACTGGTCTTGTGTTTCTTGGCTCTGCAAAAGTGTACCAGAGTGAACTACCACACGCGGTATGAATGCCACGGAACTTCTGTTGTATCAGAAAATTAATCTCTCAACAGGACTTACAGGACTTTTGTCTATGAAATGCCCAGTGCGATGCCTAGTGCATTAAAATAGGAGGTTTTTTCCCAAAGGGGAAAACATTAAGGGATGAATGTCAGACTAGATGCCTAAATTTTATTTATTTTTAATTTGGAAGTATTGATTTGTAAGAACTCTGTGCTATGCCTCCAAGGTATTCTCTTAAATCCACACACATTAGAGTACTGGGAAGAAATCTGGAATAATCACAGAAAGGGCTGTTCCTACCCTAGACAGTAGTTGGGTTTCTAATGAAGAGTGTTTGCAAAGATCTGAGTTTACGTATGACGTTGACACGTGCGTTGTTCAAGCAGCCGTATCCACAGTACCCATAAAACCTTACTCTGAACTTTGATAACCTTGCATAAATGGATCGTTTTCTGGCAAACAGTGCAACACCCAGCACATTAAAACATAGTATTCGGTATTAGTTCTCTTTCCTATCAGGTTTCATCCAGTATTCTACCATGAATCTTACAGGCCCGTGGCACTTCTGTTAAACAGTGTTTTGACTACTGCAGATCCAGTTCAGCTCAACAAGTTAAAAATGTTTCAGTGGTCCTTCCCGTATCTAATCTGATACTGACTAGTAACATTTATCATCGTGTCATCAAATATAGTCCAGCAGCGACTACCCTAGAAAAGTTATGAAAAAATTACACAGGAAGGTCACAGGCAAGCAAATATAACTTCACACGTCTGTCTTATTCCGTTTACTAATAAACGACCTTTATTATTCTCTAAGAGAAAATTACAGTTATGCTCATTTGCTAACAAAGCTGCAGTTCTCTGGATCTGTTATAATCTTTCAGAAGTTCAGGAAAGTAAGAATAAGTCAAAACAAGTAAGCATGAAAAAAACAAAACCAAACACACGTGACACCCCCCACCCCAACAAACAAACAAAAAATAACCCAAACCCCCATACTATAATAGCTATCAAAAAAAGAAAAAAAATACTCTGGGAAAAAACCAACTTATTCCAAAAATTTAACAATATTGGAAGTAAGTTATTCTTCCTTTCTTTTTTCATGAGATTTTGGGGAAGCAATGCCATATTGCAGAGAAACAGAAGGAAAAACAAGTTTTATTTTATTAATAAAGTTTCACTGTACTTAAAATCCCCTACCTCATCCTCACAAACTTCTGCCTTCTTTCCTTTTTTATCTTCTTTGTCCTCTTCATCCTCATCATCCTCATCTGCCTGATCATCACTGTCGTCATCATCATCATCATCGTAATCACTGTCCCCCCCCTTCCGCCTGCGCTTGCGGCCCGGTGTGGGTGTCTCCAGAGAGTGCTGCTCCTCGCCCACGTCACCCCCTCCTGTAGCATCTCTTTTGCCAGTTTTCTTGGCATGAATGATTCTAAGCCTTGAAACACATGACAAGGATTATCTGTAGCATAAACATACCTTTTGTCTTACGCGGCTGAAAGTAAATCATATATTTTAGATTCAAATTAACTCTTTTGTTCTGATATGACAGTGTAGTTTCTCAATATTTATTGCTGTGAGTCAACAAGAAAATTTCAGGTTATAAAAGCCCTTAAGCCTCTTATTCAGTTCTAAACAGAATTTCTGCTTCTCCCAGGTGAATTTTATTGTATAACTGTTTAGAAGAAATGAAACACAAGAGGGATTTTGAAAAGTCAGGAAAGACAGAAGAAAGAACCGTTTCAACTGCCTTATGCTTTGTTTTATGCATTTAAGAATATGAGTACAAAATACCAAGGGGCGGGGGGATGGGGAGGGAGGGAAGCAAAAATCCTCAGTTGGAAGTATGAAATTACTTACATGTGCATGGAAACAGCAAGGTTGGTTTAAAATTTTTTTTATCATTTCATATTTTTATGCATTTTTTATTTATTATGTATTATTTGACTTTAGTTCTTTCACTGATCTTTTTATTCTAGGATACCCTTTCTTTTCTGAGAAATCTTAGCTACCTGAACTACTAGGAGATTACTCAATTGAACTCTCATTTTTCCTTTTATGAAAGAAAAGGGAAACTTACATACCAGTAATTATGGTTGTAGTAGACCTTCTTCTTCTATAAAAACCCTATAAGACAAGATTCCACACAGCAAAAATTACAGTTCCACCTATCGGGGAGCCAGCAGGCAAACATGCTGAATCACAGGAGGTATAAGTAGCCAGGCCTAACCACTCGCTCACAAAGCAGACCAAAAATGCAACTGACTTAGAAGAGATTCATAAAAATGTGTAGAAAAGACAAAGAATTTTGCAAGAGATGATTGGAAGAAGGTAGGATGGGAAAAGTAGAACAGTAACGACAAACACCATTACCAGCACGTAATTTTTCCTTGTCGTACTTCTCTCTCTTCCCATCCTACAAAACAATATTCCATACAGCAAGTGGCTACAAGTACGACGAGTGTGGCACCGGCGCCGGCTTCCGGGCACAAGACAGAAGCAACATCGGCGTCCTAAAACGCTGACGAACAGGGCCAGGACTCGGTGGCACCGATCAAACGAAGCTGTCACTGCTCAACTGCAGCAGCGCTTTTTAAAAAGACCAGTACCGAGAGATCATCAAGGCAACTTCTGTTTGCTTGAAAACAGTTGGGCTTTGGGGTTTTTCTGCGGGGTGCACTGGGGTTTTTTGTTGTTTGTCTGTTGGGGGGGGATTGGTGGTTTGGAGGTTTTTTTTGTTTGGTTGGTTGTTGTTTTTTTAAATGCAGTGGTTAATCCTGGAGGTTCTCCTACTGGAGAATTTAGAAAGTTTTACAACTTTATTTTTCCAATACAAATGTATTTTTAGCTATTTTAGCAATCTAAGACACTTTCTGATTAAAAATATTTCTCAAGCTTCCTAGTGAACTTGGAAGCCACTAACATTTTCAGATGTGGTGCAAAAAGCCTTAGTCTCACTGAGTATCAATACTACTCAGGCTTCCACTGAGTTTTTTAGAAAAAAAATTTTCCTTTTTACTAGGATAACTTCAAACCATCAAATCCGCTTCATCTGGACCAGAAATTCCTGCCTTTACACAGGAATTAACTAACAAACAAAGCCACTAGTCAATGACTGGACTGACTGCTGCATGACTGGACAATTTTAGAAAAGAATTAGACTAAGATAATCTTGATGACAATTCAACAATAAAGCTGGCAGGTGGAAGTTCAACAACGAGCAAACACCTCTTTCATATACCTAAAAGAAACGAGAAGAGCAAAAAGGGCTCTTTTGCTGAAAACAAATGTAGAGATACAATGCTGCCAAAGACCACAGGAAGCCTGCATTCTGAAGCGTGCACTACAAGTTATAAATACGGGAATGAATCAGAGATGCTCTCTTGTAACAGCACCACAAGCACAAGGCGGCAGCAGTTTGTACCTGAACAGAAACCAGCGAGAGCGTAACTTAAAACACGCTCAGGTGTCTCAAGGGGTAGCATAATTGTCCTGCTGCCACCCAGACCTATGGCTCTCACTGAGGGAAGAAAAGCTTCACTCAGAAAACTGTGCCATCTTTCTCACATTCAGATATATACAAACCAACATCTGCCACTGCTGAAAGAATTACGAAGTCTGTTGGCCCATAAAAAGAGTGGGTGACCCATCAGATAAGTAGGTGTGTGACTTAAGCCTGCTCTAATCTAATCTGTAATATTTACTGTATCAAAGAAGGAAAATTCACCTTTTGACTTAATTTCCACACCTTCTTCACAGTTTTTGTGTATAAGTATTAAGTAGTAGCAAGGCAAAGAAATTCTAAACATCACTCTTTTAATGCCCTTTTAACATACTTCAGCTTGGGTCTCAAAGAATAAGTTTCCCAAATCAGCATTACCACCTCCTACCCAAACTCGGGATGTAATTTCTCCCCTCATGTAACACTGCTTTCGATACACCACCGTCATTTACACTTGAGATGGCCGCACTGGAAAGAAATTAGCTTACAAGGAGTATGCCATAATACTGGCATGTTAAAAAGAACATTGCTGCAGTGAAAATCCTTGTTCTGCAGCATTTCAAGTCTTGTAAAGAAACAGGTACTACCTAATCCTTCAAGGAGCTGTATTTCATTTTCATTCCCTTTTGTACTGATCAAGCTACAAAAGGGATGTCAAAGAGAAGACATGTAATGGAAAAGGCGACGCTGAGATTATGATTATCTAGTTATAAAAGAGCTGAATCATCTCAGGTGAGAGTCTTCTGACTGGAGTTGTGATACAGAAAGCACAAAGGAAGATTATTTGATTGCATGAGACAGGTGCCCTTACAAAAATGGTGATTAGTTTCAAGAGTCACATCTAAATGTGACAGAGAAGGAATCAGACACAACCTCCCACTGACCATCAGCCCAGCAGAAACAGTCCAGGCAGCTCAGAATTCAGTTTCCAACCATATACATTATACTCAACAAGGAATTTTGTTCAGTATCTCTAAGAGGGGGAGAAAAGCGGGGGCCCTCGTGGGGCAGGAGGGGCATCACTATAGTTTTTATACAATGATTCCTTTTTCCAGCCTGGTATTTTAATGTTGCTTTTCTGTATCTTCCAGAAACTGGCTGTCATATTATCTTTTTTGCCCTCTACTGCGCTATTCAGTTGATGAGCTAATGTCGTAAAAAGTGAGAATGTAAGTACCAAAAAAACACTGGTACAGGCAGAATCTTTTCTCACCCCACTTTGGTATACTTCAAGACAGTCTGGACATAGTGGTATGAAGATTCACCACGACAAACACTAGTAAACAAGGCTGAGATGAAATAACCCCATTCCTCAGCATCTCTTATTCTACCACTATACACTTCCCATGCGTGACAGGCTTACGCCGAGGGTCGTGTAAAGGTCTGTACGCATAAGAAAGGAGTGCACCACTGCTGATCACATGGTGAGCAGTCAAGAAACCAGATATTCCTGTGCAAAACTGTTTGGAACTGGGATGCTTTAAAACTAGACTGAGCTTTGAAATGGATGGGGAAGATAACATACATAAGAATGAAGTCCAGAAGCGGAAAAAAAGACAAAACGGAAGACTGAAATGGACTGAAATGGACAGATTTCTTTTCAGAAGTCCTAGAGCTGTAAAAGTTTATGAAAAACATCAACTAACATAATAAAGAAGAAAAAATTGTTTAAATTTGATCAAAGGCGGCTATTCTAAAAAGCTTAATCAGAAAAACAGTGGAAAATACAAAGATTTTGAACCAAAGATGAGAGAGATGAATCAAGTCTAAGAAGGAGGAAAAACAATGTTTCTGAGCACTTCTACTTACACTTGAAAATAAGGACAGCACTACTGGAACCCAAAATCCACACACGAGGGGAAAACGCAAGAAATAAAGAAATGATTGTAGAAAGAAAGAGGGGCTCGGGACTTCAGGGTATTATGCCCACTATTTGAAAGGGAAGAAAAGAGAGATCATGAGGAGAAGGGAGGATCCTACATCTACAAGTACTTACAGTTTGATGGAGGGAGAGAAAGACTAAGCAGTCCCTAAGGAGACAGGACAGGTAAGGGTCCCATTCCACTAACGGACAGTTGGCTACAGCAGAACTTCAGAAACACTTTTTAAACTGTATCCCATAGAAGGGATACAGGTGAGGACAGGAAAAGGTATTTGGATTGTCCTAAGAGATAAAATTAACCCTGTGCAGACCGGGATCTGCAGTATTAGTAGAGAAGTTCTTTTTATCGGTCTGAATTTCTCCTCTACCTCCCTCTTGTCCTTCTTCTTTACTTCTTTCCTTCTTCCTTCTGAGATACATTAAAGGGAAAAAAGGGAGACATAAGATTAGAAACACAAGTACCTAAAAAGCAAGGACTAAGAAAGGATTCACCGCTCTTAGTAAGAGGTAAAGATGACTAAGAAAAAAAAGAAAGTAGAGCCTGGCTAGTATTTTTACCCCCTGTGATTCATGAACTTTATGCCTTCTAGCTTCCTGGTAGGTGGAGCCGTTATGCTTGCTGTATGGAATTTTGTCTTGTAGGATGGGAGAACAGTGGATATGAAACTGACAACCCTTAAAAAGTTCCAATTTTACCTTAAATAAAAATATAAAAAATATCTAAGAGTTTTCATTCTATATATAATCCCTAGCTATAGGGAACACACAACATTGACAGATGGGAAACACTAAAGTAACACAATATGAAGTAGCAAAATTCAATTGGTAATTGTTCTATGAAAATCTTGTCTTCTTAAAACACCTTTCAAAATGACACACTGGTCATTATGGTAAGTCCAAATAAACTTTCATAATGTCAATAGTGATTTGATAGCTCCTGTAATATTCCATTGAAATTTTTTTTTTTACTTTCTTCCAAATACACAATGGACTTGACTCTGGTCCAATTCTGAGGGATACTAACCATCTGAACCTCATGCATCTTTAATACACTGTAAAAGACTGGTGCTACAGCATTCTAAATCCACATCCATCTTAATTAAGCAGTTCAGTTACTAATTTCTTGGTAAACCTGTATTTGCACCAGCTGATTTTGTCCTTAGAACAGATTGCCTACACAGCAGCATATCTGTGCAAATGCAAAAAAGCAGTATGTTGTAATATTTAAGGAAATGAAACTTACTTCCGAAGTTTGCCTTCAACCATCCATTTATCTCTCCTCAAGTTTGACATATAATCAATGTTTTTATCAATTTCACTGTCAAAGACAAAATAATCCATTAACCGTGAACTTACATATCTTTTTCTGACAGACATTTATGTACAGACACACTGTCTCAAAAAACTATCTTGGAGAAATGTTTAAAATTCAAAATAAATAATTTTAAAGCTAGGAAATTCCATTACTGGGAATGCCGATGTAGCATGCTGCTGTACCTAAGTCAGGCAGTCTTTATGTACGGTGTCATGTAAGCTTTCTTTCCATAAGAAGCATGTAATACAAGAAATTCAACACTTCTTTCCGTAGTTCTAACTCAGCATCAAGTCTCTAGATGTATTTGCCACAAAGCACCTAGCGCTGTGCTGAAAACAAGGTTACCACTGGTACATCTACGGTATTCTAACCAGGATCCATGTGATCTACAAAATAATGTTCCATTTTCACTGCAGAAACTGAAAAACCAAAAAAAGTGCTTCAGGATCATGACCACTTGCGAGCACACCTCTGAGACATCCCAGCCTCCACAGTTCAGCAGGTTATACTTGTTTCTATGATGAAAACACAGAAACTCAAGTTCTGAATGATCATTTCCACAAATCTGACTGAAAAGTTAGTTGTCTGCAATAAGATCAAGCTTCTTACTATGATGAATTTGATTAATACACATGAACTCCCTTGCACAGCACACACGCAGCACTTGCGCTGCCCTCTTCTGCTGTTTTTCAGCTTTGGTAAACATGACGCGTCTCCTTCATCCTGGCCTTACACAGGGCTGATTCCCTTTTGCAGCACAGTGCACCAAAAGCAGCAGAATTCACCAGGAACAAACCAGCACTCAATCAGGCGACCTTCACACCGCGGTGGGCGAGCGTGCGGAGGCACAGGTAACCCACAGACAGACATTTCCTACGTTTTTACTGCATGTTGTTGGACTTACGAAGTGCTAGACATTACTGACCACAAATGAATTAAACGTTTGGTTGAATTACTACCATGATAAGTCAGGCTTGCCACCTCAGCTTATGACCCTAGCTGCAGTATCTGGGCGACAGAGGTCTTAAAAACAAAAGAAAAAAGGGGAAAACAGAGTACTGCAGAACCCCATGCAACACTTTTAAATTATTCCTAGAACAGTTAGTAAATTTCTTTGTAATCAAACTCATCTTTACTTCGCAAATAGCTGGAGAAATTTTGGTGCAAGCTTTGACAACAAACTTACAGACCAAACATGGAAAAGTTTTACTCTTCCATCATATCAGAAGTACATAAAAAAATAGCAAATTTCAGCTCTCATTATGAGAACATCAAGAATCCTCCTGTAACAGAACACAGTGCATACAATATTTTTGAACAGTAACATTTTTATAATTGACTTTTTACAGACCTGTTTGGGAAAAATCTTACCTTACTACACTTTTGCTGCACGCTAACTCATTGACAAGAAAAGCAAGTACTGACGCCTTCTGAGCTGGCGTGTGTGCCTGAAATGCTTTTGTCTTCAAGCTCTCCGTCAGCGCGGTTTGCCCACAGTTAGCCTCCATGAATATCTGCAGAATCTCGGACACATTATCTCGATTGATACCAACATTCAGTAAGTGTTCCCCAAGAATAGTTTTAGCCTAAAAAGAATAAAGACGTTTTGAACAATCACATTTAAAAATATTTTTTTTCCTCTGCAGGATACAGTACTGTTTCTAAAAAAGAGGGGTGGGTTTGTTTGCGTTTTTACAGAAGGACTTCAATCAGGATTTTTAAGTTTTTAAGAAGAGAGATAATATTAATGAAATAGCTTAAATGAAAAAAGACATGGTCCAACTGAACTTGATGAATACTGTTTCGTACAATCATGCTACGTAGAGTTCTAGACTAGAAAAGAGCTATGTTGACTTGAAAAAGAAGGATAAGAAGAAAGAGAATCATGAATGAATCAGAGTTTTGATGAAGTGACGTAGAGAGCAGACTACGGAGAGAAAGAAACGTCAGGATTCACTGAGAGTGTAACATGAAGGTAAGAATGACAGAGGAGGAAAAAAAAGAGTTAAAAGATGTGGCCACAGCTGTGATGGTGCCATACAAGAGGTCCAAATAAAAATGGGTGAGAAAATGCCCGGAAGTGTATCAGTTTTGGAAAATGGGAAGGCTGACAGGGAGCAGAAAGTCTTTCAGTAACACCAAAGAGAAGAAAAAGGGAATGAAAATTGAAATCACAGAGGCGTCAAAGACACATTAAGAAGAATATATTCATGAATACAGAGTTTATTATGGAATTTTTTCCCCTCTTTTTTTACCTTGTATCCTGTAACAAGTCCTGGATCACAAACAGCTGCTGAGACAAGCTTTACAAGCAAATCTTGTACTTCTCCCATGCTGTCCCCTATGTTGAGCAAACCCTCTTGAAGAATGCTCAGGGAAGGGACATCCACATTCACATCAAAGCCAAGAACTTTACCAAAGTTACGCAGGAACTGCACTACCATGAGACAATCTGAAAATGTGCTTCCATCAAGAACAAGGCCTGGGATGCGAGGCAACTCTGGCAAAGGCTGAAAAGTAAAGAAAAACAATGACAGATTCAGTAGTGTACTTCAAAAGAAAACTTTTTTGATACTAACAAGGGAAATTGGCCAGTACTTCCATATGACTGACAGCATGACGATGCTAGAAGATAAAAGCTATAGAGAAGCTGCCCCTCCACATCCCATCCAGTAAATTTAATTCAAGGCTGAAGCACGTTTACCATTTCACATATTGTAAGAGGCAAGAATAATAAATACTTACTTTTTGACCAGGAGATGATCTCAGGGTCTACTCTGAGGGTAAATACTATAAAAAGTGGTGTAAAAATAAATATTTGGGGGACATAGGGAGGGGAATTCTTTGGTCAGACAGGACTTGAACCTGAGGTATTGTAAAGTCCTGAACAACAAGAACTAAGAACACAGAAGACTGGGAAAGTAATTGTTCTGAATAAATGCTTAGAATAGTTGCACATATGA
Organism: Chionis minor; assembly: GCA_013398295.1. Taxonomy (NCBI): domain Eukaryota; kingdom Metazoa; phylum Chordata; class Aves; order Charadriiformes; family Chionidae; genus Chionis; species Chionis minor. Next base: position 404,954 of record VZSF01004380.1, read on the forward strand.
GAAAAGGTCTATTTAGGGTCTGTGTACCAACGCACGATACATACTCCTGCTGTAAAAAAAACTCAAGAGTCCTCGGTTGGTTTTTTTTGAAGCAATCATGCAAGTGCTTTTTGGGAAGCAGGCCACTTTTAAAGAAAATGTTTCTAATTAACTAAACACACACTACTTTAATGTTTGTAGTATCTTGCATTTGTATATATTTCGAATAGTTATCTAATTATCTAGACCAAAACTTTGGGAGTGGCTGCAAGAAAAAAGTTATTGTCACAGTGGCACAATACAGAAACAAGAGGCAATAAAATAAGTTTACGTTATTATGATTACCTTCTGGTCTGCTAAGCACATATCTTCATTAGGCTTCTTTAGTTCCTTTGCCATTTCTAATTCCAATCTTCGCTGTTCCAGTTTACGTTCTTTATTTAATCTTTTCTCATCACGTTTCTCTTGCTTTAACCGCTCTTTTTCCTTTAATAAAATTTAAAAAGCAGAAAATAAAACCTAGGTATTATACTTACAATGGAACAATCTAAGAACTTGCAAGTATTACTTACGTAATCTTAATAATTACCACAGCAATTAAGGAACCTGTGTTCAAGTAAAGGGAAGGGGAAAACTACAGAAATAGAATAAAACCATCAAGTTTGTGAGCAAATCTAAGATTCACTTTTTTCTCTCCTGTCCATGTGGAAATGGGTACTGAGTACATTTACACTGAATGATTCTTTGGCGTATCGTTTCAGAAGATGACTGAAAAGATGACTGGTAAAGAACTGCCATACATGGCAGCCACCTGATTTCAAAGACCCCACTCACCCACTAGTACCATCGATCAGAGCCCACTCAAGAGAGCAGTAGCTGGGAAGACCTCCCTGGACAGTACATGATTTAAAAATTCCCATAATACATAAACTGGCTGTGAATAACTTATAGAACCCAACCAATCTTTTCAACACACACCACGCACTTAGCATGCAATCAGAAAATCGAACCGTCATTAATGTCTTATTCTGTACAACAAAAAACCAGGGATAACCAAGTGAGAAGCCAAGCATCTGTTATTTTTCTCTTCCGACACGCCCTGGGCTGATGTCACACAAACACTATACTATCTCCCTCTAACCTGCCAAGACTGACTGTGGATTTGGAGCTCCAGTTGCCCTTCCTGTCCCTGACACCAGGAGTTCTACCGCCATACGCCCCGCGTTGATACGCTGGCCTGCCTGCACGATTCGTTACATACCTCCGGTGCAACCAGTACTGAATGCAAAATACTGAGTAAGAAACAACAATTTAACAGCACAGAATGGGTATTTAATCTTTAGCATTAATCCTCATAATAAGCAATTGTTATTAGGTCCTTTTGTGACATATTAACTTATATAAATGAAAGGAGTCACCAGAAAAAGAAGCACTCATAAAAAGGGAGAGCAGCTACTTTGAAAACAGTCTTATTTTCAGAAACAAAACAGAACAAAAGATCTAGATGTTTAGGTGATCGGCATCAAAAGAAGCCTGACATTTTGGAAAGTGAAATCAACCAGTTTTTTGTTATCAGCTTAAAGTTACTAGGTTCAAAAAGGAAAACAAATTATGACTAGATTCAGAGTCGGACAAAGTAAAATGACTACACAACATGACACACACACCTTTAGGACTTCAGTCTTCTCTATCTCTTGGTTCAGAATTTCTGACAAATATTTTTAGTAAATCAAAACAAGAAATGAAGGAACTATTTTCTATAGCACAGCAGTACTTTCTACTGAACGAGAAAAAATTATTAAGGTATAATAGTCCTTTGTGCGTGGTTTAATCACGGTCAAAATCTAGACTCATCTACAAAACCTGCAAGTTCCAAGAAGTGTCGACTGCAGTAAGATTTGTATTTTTACCCCTGGGTAAGTATCGATGAAAACCTGTTCAGCAAGTCTGACATGTCAATACAATGAAGTCCTTACTCTTCTTATACACATGAACAACGTCAAGAAGAGAAAATAAAACCTTCTTTCCAGGAAATACTAAGGACTCTGAAATGACTTCACAATTATTCGCTTCTCACGAGAACCACGAGTGATGGAGGATGGAACCCTCCTGAGATCATCCAGCCCCCATCCCTGCGTGTCCTGTCCCTGCTGCCGTCTCCCCCTAGTATTAGCTACAGCAGGTTGCAACTCCACAACCCACCTGGGCAATCTGTGCCAGTGTCCAAGCACCACCATCCCAGTAAAACAGTTTTTCTTAACTTTAATCTGAATTTCCTGTATTTCAATTTGTGCTTATTGCTTCTTGTCCTGCCTCTGCCACGTATACAAATGAAATTATACCTACAGGTACACCAGAGAGTGCTCTTCTACAAATCACTGCAGAACGAAACCATGAAAATGTGATAATACTCACTTCTGCTTTTTTACGTGCTTCCATGGCTTTCATAAGCATCATATGTTGTCTTCTCCTTTCTCGTTCCTATTGAAGCAGGTAAGATTAGAACAAAACTAATCCACATTTTCAAATCAGTGAAAAAAGCTGAGTAACAAATTTAGCATTAATAGACAAGTCACAGTAAATACTAAATATAGGACAAGAATGGCCAAGTCTGTGCATGTTTTAGTTCAGGTTTAGAAAGCAAATACAAGAACAATCAAAAGCAAAAAGGTAAAGCAATGAACATGGAGACAGTGTAAAAAAAGAAGCATACAGATTTACTTATGGTCAGTTGTGATGCTCCTTCATAAGCTGGCAGAACAAAAAGCATAATGGTTGGCTGGAACAGGTCAGTTACCTTACATCTGCTATGAGGGAACTTGTAATTTACTTCTTCAATCGCCAATTCAGCAGAAATTTTAAACTGGTCATTTTCAAACATTGCAAATATTAACATTTTTGTAACCAAGAAACAAATTAATCTCATTATTTTCTCAGCTCTAGATCAGTTTTAATCAAGCTAGTGGTGGCGCATATACATATGCAATGACACTTGCATTTACTGATGCCTGTCCCTCGATAAATTATGTCAGTAACTCCAAATGCATAAAAGAGCTGTATTCTAGAGCATTAAGTATAGATTTTTTTGCCTTAAAAGAGGTGGATTAAACCTTGGCCCCAGTAAAGGCTATGGGGATTTCATCATATAATTCAGTGAGGCTACAATTACATTCTAACGTTTCGTTGTATACTTCTAACAGTATGTATTTACCACCAACTGAAAGCTAATTTCCTCAGTACCCTAAAAACTTAGGAATGAAATCATCCTGATTTCCAAAACAGGTCAATTGAAATTTTATTTAAAATGTCTGGATTTATTCCCAGTGAATGGGACAAGGCTTGCAGAAATTATCCAAGTGACTACCTATAATTTTGCATTAATTAATCCCTGTTTTTATACAGTAGTCCAATTTCTACTAGGACATCAGTAACAAAGATTTATGGCTTACAACCTCATTTCCTTATTGCCATGTTCAATTTATACACATGTTCAAGACATGTCTTTTTTTTCCCTAAACAGACAAGACAAGCAGATGTATGCAATGCACTGTGCTGTAAAGCCATGCAGCAGTATGTAATATGACAGCAGCCAGTGCTACATTTTATGCATTGCTATGACAACCATATCACAACCAAATCACAATGCGGTGTTAGATGTACAAAAATAAACATACCCATACCATATCTAGTCTATGCCTCTCCAACTCCTGGTAGAAAGAGTTGGCACAACATTATGAAACAGAAATCACAAAGTCATAAAACCACTTTATAATCCCCCAAAAGACCCCAATACCAAAGCAAAGCAACAAATCACAAGGTGAAAGAAAATTTGTGCAGGAATCAAACCCAGGAATTTAAAAGGGTACATTGTGAAGACACCCCCACCCCATATAGCTTAAGCAGTAAGTTCACAATTGGCATTCTGTCTGTTCGGTCGACTGAAATGTATACCAACCTGGTGTTTCAGAAGAACAGCTTGCTGCCTTCGCATCTCTTTTTCCTTAAACGAAAGAGAAAAAATAAAGTATCTATCAAAATTTACTTCCAAGTTGCACATTTTCCCACACTAAAAGAGCACATCTGAACTATATTCTTACTTCCCCACCCCTCATAAACTGACCACAGAGAAATAGACATAGTGTACATGACAGCAAGTTTATTGAGTTGTGAGTTTCCTGTTAAAATACACCAAGAATGCCAAAGCAGTAAGAGAAGTACATATATAAACCGTTATTTTCCAACATCTGTACAACAGTTCTGTAGTCTGGTATAGATACAGCCTAGAAAAGACTACACCTGTTGAGAAGCGTTCAGTGTGCTTAAAAGAATATTGTGAAAAATGTTACTGCACAAGTACTTTAAGTCGCGCAAACCAAGCGTCATGTAAGGAAAACTCCTGGTAATAGCACACTGAGGAATTGCTGTCTCTCTATATATTCATGTGCGTATGTATGAACGTATGTATGCATGTGTGTTTATGCACATCACATACACAACCTTCTCCCTGCGCATGCTTCGTGTATTTATAGAAACAAAGATACACATTTTTCATACACCATCTCCATTTACAGTTTCATTATCGATTAAAATCCTTCAAAATGTACTGCTTTTATACGTCAACATGTATTATGCACCATAACACAGTTCTTGTTTTCGGAGCTCCTCTAAACTAACCTTTATTCGTTTTTCGGCCTCCAATAATTTGGCATTTGCTGCTTCTTCCTTCTTTTTCTTTTTTGCCTGTGCATGCAAAACAGGTCACACAATAGCACCATCACAACTTGAAAATAATCTGACTAGAAATAAAGTTACGTGCCTTTTAAAGTTCAAAACATCATCATATATTGTGTACATTGCAACAGTTTTCTTCCCCAATGCAACTTTGATAATCAATCAATTCACAATTCATTTACTTCTTTAAACTTAAGGCAGAATGTCAAGTCCCACTCAAAGCTGCTTTACCTGGTTATTGCAACTAAGAATATGAGTATACACAGAAACAATAAAATGCAAATGGCAAAGGGACTACCATTAATTTTTCCATGAATGGCTACTTGAAAACTAGCGAATTATCTTTGCTAGCATACTCGTAAACTAGTGTATTATACCAGTATATTCTAGCACATATATAAACCTAGCATTTTAAATCCACTGCACTTCATACAGAGCAGAGCATGATCCTGCTTTAACATCCTATTACTGCAAACTTGGTTGCTAACAAAGGAATAGTTATGCTGTTAACTTTAGCAAATACAAGACTATTTGTCTAGAAAGTGAGGATCTCAAGCGAGCATTTGCAGGATTTGGGTCGCAGTTAATATAGATTTTTTATTTTTAAAAGAAGAATATTTTAAGACATATTTTTGAGCTGGCCATTGGAAGTCCAGGTTGTTAGAGCTGTTATATTTACTTACATCCTAAGTACATGTGTGACCTTCTTTAAAACGGATAAACTGAAGTTACATTTGAGCCATTGTTTTTACCTCCAGAATTTGCTGAGCTCGAAGTTCTTTCTCCATTCTGATTTGCTGGATTCGCTTAATTTTTTCCTACAAGGGGAAGACAGTTATTTTGTTTTAAAACAATATAGAGAAAGTACATTTAGTTTTACTTTAAAAAAAAGACCAAGTTTATACATATATACTTTTTGTCATCAAGTCTCCCACCCATTGTAGTCAATTGTTCCCATATAACAATGTAAGTTCACAATTTTTACTAGCATTAGAAATTGGTATACCCCTGAAGGTACCAACAATAAGTTACAGGTAGGTGCTCATGTTTAAACCGTCAGAGTATTTTTTTTTTTTAACAGGTTTAAGTGGACCAGATTAATGATAATGTAAGTAAGCTAGCAGCATTAAAATTCTAATTATCAATGCTGGAGCTACTTAGGAATGAATGAAATTGGGAGCTGTGACATGAAAACCATGCTGCTTTGATGTGATCTCCTTGAATAAGAAGCACTGGGCTCTGTCAAAGCACTGTTTGCTGCCTCGGTTCTAGCAGCCTTTCGGTCCATTATGGCACCACAGGCAACGTGGAGAATCTGAGAAACCCAAAGCACAAACTCTGTCAGCCAGAGACAGTCACCCACATGCAACCTGGATAAGATACTCACAGCTAAGTATGCTTCAGTGTTGCCACATTTTTAGAGCATTCAGCTAATTTATGATGAGTCTGGATGCCCTAGCACGTAGTTTAGGGGACTGAGTTTTATATATAGCGAAGGGTGAAATAAAAAAAAAAGTAACCGAAACAGCAGCCACAGGCAGTACCACATATTTCAACACGCTTCATCATGGTAAGAAGAAAACGACCAAGCTAAGCACTCTACACATGGATGCTGTGTAACCCTATTCCAATCTATTCTTTTTCAGGAATCAGTTCCTAAAATCTGAATAAGGTCTTATCACAGTGATTTAGAAACGCCTTCATTGAAAACTTTGGGATTAAGTTTACATTTCCTGTGCTGCATGGGTTTTGTCTGTTAAACAGTAATAACCCAAGCTCAAATCACAAATTTCTTCGCACGCGTTCTATTATCTCTAAAGAGCTGCTTGAGCCACAGTGACTAGGAAGGGACCACTATGAATAAAAGTGGTGCAATACATCCCGCTGGACTTGCTGTAAAGTTTTAACAGCAAAACTTTGACCATGGGAAAAGCCCTGCAAGCTGGGAGGCCTAAATCAGAAGCCTGAAATGGAGCTCAATGTTCCTCTCTGGCACAGCAGATGTTTTCCCAACAGCCAGGGTAAAGCCCATCTGCATGAAGTCATTGCTCTCTTGTCAGCTGCTCTGACACTCTGCAGCCTCTGCTCTAACATCTTTACTTTCTAGAGAACACATAGTGATGTATATACTTTATTGAAAAATAACTAAAACCAAAACTAAGACCCTAAGAAAAGATAATCTAAAATGTTTAACAGAAAACCAGCGATCAACGAAACGACAAGACATACAAAGGTTCCTGAAGAATACAGCTTGAATACAAGAAGACCTGATGAGGTCTTGCAAACCTCAGTTTAAAAAAACTGGGGAGAAGTCCAGCAGAAGACTACCTTATCCAGCAAATTCACTGGGGGCCTTGCTTATACAGCACTGAACTTTATTTTAAACGTGCAAAGCTCACAGCACGGACCTTAAGCCTCTTATCTCCCCCATTATACTTTGCAAACAAAACAGAAGAGAATTTGAGAATACGAGCTATACTCTCTCAACACCACAAAGGCTAGAGTTAATACACAACAAACCTTCCAGTAGAGATCAGGGTAAATAAGTAACTCAGAGAAGTATTCTACACATTGGAATAATGAAAATTTTATCAGTTCATACATCAAGAAGGGATATGCTGATGATAAACACCATAAACTCAAGATAAACTCAAACCTGAAACCCGTTCTTCCCATGTCCAATTTCAAAATTTTATTTAGAGCTAAAAACACACATTACATTACAAAGTAATATACTATCAAGTGCAAATATTTATAGGATTTCATGGAAATTTCAGTAGAACTTTTTATCACAAATAAAAGGTATTGGTTTTATTAGTAAATGTTCATCCTTTGCATCTCCATGCATTCCTTTAATTTAAGCCTCTACAAATAGTACTATAATATGAATATAAACACTAAACATAAAACAGTTAATTCAAACAATATTTGGACATGCTTTTTAAAAAACAATTAAATGTACTATCTGTACTACTCATACACAAACTAATTCAACAGTAGCACAGGTGAATTGCTCTATCAAAGTCAACTTTTCCTACCTTTAGAAGGTGCTATATGCTTATTCTCTGCCACTGTAAGAGGGTAAAAACCTAAAGAAATAATGGTACTGAATACAAAAAATGCCTTTTCACTGAAAGCTAAAAAACTTCTCCTTTTACTGCTACCAGATGAAGTATTGAATTTCTGAAGTCTGCAGCAAGTTTCACACTGAACAGAAAGAATATAAAAAAACCAACCACGCAAATGTATTTTTGGATGCAAATTATTCGCTCTTAAAAACTTTCAGATTCCCAAAATACATAACACTTTTCACTAATTTGTTAAAATCAGTTGTTAAAAAATTTAAAAGCCTGCTTCTGTAAGTAATTTCATTTGGTGAAATTTATACAGGCTCACTTTATTGGAAGAATTTGTTATGACAGCATTTAACAATACCTGCATGTTCAAAAGCTTGTATTATTTCACTGGCATACTGAGATGCAACCCTTCGCACACAACCTAAAACTTCTGAGAGCCAGCCAGGATTACTGAAGATGCAAACTGCACTATCCCAGTATTACATACGCAGACAGAACACTGGTTTCACAGAACCAAATAAAGGAAGACCGCATGGCTCTACCTTAGTAGCAGTTTTTAAATTAGTTACTGATATTGATAAGCAACTACATATGTTGGGTGGCCTAAATCAACACAGACAAAATGGGGAAGTCCTCATAATATGAACAACAACAAAGTTTTGAATTTTAAAAAATATACGCTGTGTGCTCTTAAAAACTACACTTAAAACATTCACTTTGTAATCAGCATACTTAATAATTTACTAAATAACTAAAACACTCCTAATTAAATAACTCAAAACATAATTTAAAGAGCTTATTTAGTAATCACATAAAGTTTACCTGCTGCTTCATTATCTTTATCTGCTCCTTTTGCTTTCGCTTTTCTTCAGCTGCCATAATAGCTAACAAAAAAAAAAGCAAACAAAATAACTGTCAGCAGAACACTACAAAAGACAGGTAACTTTTCATTAATTCTTTCAAAACATTCTGCTAGCTTGCACAAGCTTTCAAAGGTAATACTTACCTTGCTGTTTTTTCGCCTCTTTGGCAGCTCGAGCTTGTTCCTGCTTCTGGAGTTTTCTCAGTAGCTTTATTTGTGCTGCTTGCCTAGCTATTTCTGTTACCAAAAGAAAACATTAAGTTCATAAAACCAGTGCTGTCCAACAATAAAGATATAGGTCATGCTCCAGATATCTGCGTGAGGTAAAGACAGAGAAAACAGTGGATTTGTTTTGCACACATTTATCTTGATAACACTTGCCCATCAACTGCCTCCAGTGGTACCTCCTGTATCAGTAACTACATAAACAGTGCAAACAAATATAGATTATTTTCTACAGAAAAGAAAATACAACCTTTGGAGAAAAAAAGCTATGAACATTTGTCTCAAGAGGACTAAACCAACGTTTTTTCAGAAAGTGTGGAATTACTGTTTTCCTCGTAAAGTCACCTCATATAATTATCTAATCCTTTGTTAACAATGCAGTAAGAGCACTTTCATCTACATGACACTTCTCTTTACCGTGGCTACCTGTAGCCAGCAATCTTCAGCTAATAAGTGAATTCCTGAAGCATTGTACTATTTTAAGTAAGAATATTTATGAAATTTGGATGAAATGCACATGGGCACACTGAGGTAAGACTGCCGTAGGAAGGTTCTTCTGGAGGCTGAATTCAGCTTGCTATTCAAAGGACCTCTTTGAATACAAGTCCAGGATCTCTTTGATAGCATTCTCCAAAATACTGTGAGCCTCTTGGGCAATGACCAAGACACAAACATAAGGAAAATCCATGTAGAGATAGGATGGTGCTGTAGATAGCAAGGGTAGTGTAAATAGGGGAACCTTCAGGGTCAAGGGGAAACCAGACAGAAGAGTAAGTTACACCTCAATCAAAACAGAACCAGTAGCTGGAAATTAGAATTTAGATTATAGAGGAGAACTCAAACTAGGAACTATGGAAAGGCCAACAGATGCTGAAGACCACTTAGTTTGAATTGACACAATCCACGAGGAGGATGTAGTCCATGTTCAGCCTAAGTCTGATGGGACAGATGGGAAACAAACATCTATGCTGCAAAAAACAGGGATGACAAATCAGACCACCTGTATTTCAACTACTATGTGCTGTGGTAAGTGAAATGTAAAGGTTTCCAAATCAAGCCAAGAAATACTAAAAGAAATGAGGGAAACTAGAATTATTCATATTAAATGACAACCCAGATGTAAGGGACACCTCATAGACACAGTAGAAGGATAATTAATAATACATGGTGTTGCAAGGTACCAATGTTACAGGAATATCAGAAAGAGATGTACAGGCAGAAGATGACCAGCTTTCTATGCAAAGTCACACAGCACAAACACAATGAATGAAGAGACATCAGTGCAGTCCGTTTGGTGTAACCCCAAAAGAAGCTGTACGAAAGCGGTCTTCAAGTAATTAACCTAGTAGCAGTTAAAAAAACCCTATATACTTGTCATGGTAAACACCGGGGCACATTTAAAAAAGGAAAAAGGTATTCCATACGTGGCTCTTCAGAAAAGGAGGCTGTCATAAGAAAATCTTGAGTATGAAAAAAATGAAAAGCTTGTTTAAATAAGAACAGGCAAGCCTATGATGTGCCAAACTTAAAGAATTAGTTAGAAAGGCTGAAAAAGAGCTTGAAGAGCACCTTGCAAAGGATGCCCGAGATCTTTATGTGCATCACAGCAGGAAGCCAACAGGACTTCGCCATGAACGGGGATTTGGGGGGGGAGGCGCGCAAACAACGAAAAACCCCAGAGCCTTAGGAAAATAAGGTGACTGAATTCCCTGTGCCAGTCTCTCCTGCTGAAGATGTTGCGTAGATTCCTCTACTCAGTGCATCATCTACAACAGAGAGGTCAGAAGAGCTAGATGAATTTGAGGTAAATATAACAGAAGTATTAGATCAAGAAGGCAAGTCAGATGTTAACAGATCACCACAACAGGACAGAGTAAGCTGAGAAATCTGAAGGAACACTAACACAAAACCGCAGAGACCCTGCCCTGGGCGTTTACCATACTAACAACAGCCACTGTGTCACAGGACTGGCGACCCTCATCAACCGAAAAAAAAAGCTCTAGCAGAAGTCTTGGAAACTACAGACCAGTTAGTCTGATTTGCCATTCCAGTTGAGATGTAGAGTCCAACTGTACGTAGGTATATGCTGTACACGTATGTGTATCTATTGTACATACGTATTGTACCTCTTACATATACTTACTGAGTGCATTATGAAACACCGTCAGTTCAGAATGGCTTCTGCAAAGGGAAACTCACCCTAATATCAAGTTGCAATGAGAGTGTCAGTAATAGGGAGATAAAGAGAATCTAATGGACACAACAAATTTGGAACTTCAGAAAGTGTCTCACTAGATTCTAAGTCAAATATTTTATGAATAAAACTAAGCTGTTATGTCATTTAAGGAAACCTTCACAAACTGAAAGCTCTTTAAACGATAGCAGGCAAAGGGCAGAGATCAGCAGTCACCTTTTCTGATGAAGAAGAGTTAGGAGAGGATTTCTTCTCAAATCAGTATTAGAACCAGCTTTATTAATAACTTTTTTCATCCATGAGACCGGTAAAGGGGACTGCAAAGTTAAATCCCAAACCAGGAAGATATTTATTAATTTTTATTTATATATGTATA
>VZSF01004381.1:0-65080 GCA_013398295.1 Chionis minor
GGATGCCATCCAGAGGGACCTGCGCAGGCGTGAGAGGTGCGCCCATGTAAACCTCATCAAGTTCAACAAGGCCAAGTGCAAGGTCCTGCATGTGGGTCTGGGCAATCCCAAGCACAAGTGCTGGCTGGGCAGAGAATGGATCAAGAGCAGCCCTGAGGAGAAGGACTTTGGGGCGTTGGTGGATAAGAACCTCAATGTGAGCCAGCAATGCGTGCTCACAGCCCAGAAAGCCAACCTCATCCTGGGCTGCATCAAAAGAAGTGCGGCCAGCAGGGCGAGGGACAGCATTCTGCCCCTCTACTCCGCTCTCATGCAAACCCAGCTGGAATACTGTGTCTGGCTTTGGAGCCCCCAACACAAGCAGGACATGGACGTATTGGAGTGGGCCTGAAGAGGGCCACGAAGATGATCACAGGGTTAAAGTACCTCTGCTATGAAGACAGGCTGAGAGAGGTGGGTTTGTTCAGCCTGGAGAAGAGAAGGCTCCAGGGAGACCTTATAGCCCCTTCCAGGATCTGAAAGGGGCCTACAAGAAATCTGGAGAGGGACTTTTTACAAGGGCATGTAGTGATAGGATGAGTGGTAACAGCTTCTAACTGTGAGGAGGTAGATTAGATCTCAGGAAGAAATTTTTGACTCTGAGGGTGGTGATGCACTGGCACAGGTTGTCCAGGGAAGTTGTGGAGGCCCCATCCCTGGAGGTGTTCAAGGCCAGGTTGGAAAAGGCTTTGAGCAACCAGGGCTAGCGGGAGGTGTCCTTGCCCATGGAAGGGGGGTTGGAACTAGATGATCTTGAAGGTCCCTTCCAACGTAAACGGTTTTATGTTTCTATGATACCAGTGCAACAGAGGTGTGAGGATCTGTGCACCCTTGAATCATGCGGCAACACAAATGTGATCCCGCTCAGAGGTGTGAAGGTGACCGCCCCACCTGGTCTTCACCACTGAGGGAGCAAGACCCACGACTCCATCCTTTGGGGTTTGGAAAGCTGGTGCCTTTCAAAGCTGTGAGTTCCCTGCTCTTTGTGCATATTTCATATATTTTTGGGAGTCAGCCAGAGTTTGTTGCTAGAAATTAAGTTCTGTTTTAAACAGCCTTTCTTCAGATGATCTCAAAGTAATTTAGGTGCCCTCAAGTATGCAGGAATTCATGCACCATAGTGGTAAATTGTGGCCCCCCCTTCTTGTTTGACACCACGAGTACAAGTCTGAGAAGAAGGAACAAAGCTCCAAAGATGCTTTATCAGGCCCCTGCTCCCTCCACATGGACAGGCAACGCAGCACCTTGTGCCTCTCCTGTGGATAAGCTGCTGCTCTGCTCTGCCAGGTGTTGGCTCTCTTATATCCATGGTACAAAGCCGGGATCAGCGGAGGAAAACAAAGTACTAATGCTGCGTTATTAAAGCAAACTGCTGGGTTTGCACTTCCCCCTGTAGGACTGGAATTTTTGTCGGGGAGAAGACACAGCATTTCTAGTAGGGTTTTTGGAGGTGTGACCTCTGCCAGCCTGGCTGGAGAGCCACGGATGGCCGAGCTCCCCACCGGCACTGTTGGAGATGGAGGATTTGAACCACTCGGCTTCCAAAATTTGCCCTTCTTTTATCCTTTGCTTTGTGGGATGTTCTCATGCTAATACTTGGGAGTGCTGGAGCATTATTCCTGTGCTGCCAGCAGCTTCTGTGCCTGCAATATGTAAATTTGTCGTCTCCTGTACTGTTTTCTACGTGAAGTTGTGGCTCAGGCCTATTATCATTATTTAACGTCACTCTTGCAACAGCGTAATAGTAAAGCTTTTTATAAAATATATTATCATTCTGAACTTTGTTGTTAGCAAGACAAAGCAGAAATAACAGTATGCTGTGTTCAGCCATCAATATAGAGGGTATATCATCAATCAAATCCATAAAGCTTTTAAGCTGTCTTGTTTTAAATTAAGGTTTACAATGCATTACAATGGGATATTTAAAACCGTGTACACGTTTTATCAGCTCCTCGTGACTCTGTAAATGCTTTCTGATTAGTAGGTCTAAACACAGCAGACTTCATTCAAAGCTGACTTTTACAATTAATTCCATTCATTTTGCAGGACGTTACCTCTATTGTATGGGGGGACTCAGGGCTCCATTTTCATTTCTCATCAAAGGCAAAATTAAATTGGAACCAACTTTGACATTCATTGAAATCTAACGAGACTTGGTAAAACTGTTGAATTAAAAGTTTGCCATTATATAAAGCCTTTGGGCAGGACGTGGCATTGTGGCAGTGAAAGGGAAATATGTAAAAAGGGGCAATATTTATAAGTGAAGGCATCTCCAGTATATATGCCATCCACTACAATAGTGCCTACATGTCTCAAACAGTGTCATGACTGCACAGTGCTAAATGCCATTTGGGTACATCAGGGAGACATTAACGTGCTGTAAAGATCTCACATTCATACAGACAACACAGAAAGGGATGGAAAGGGAAACAGATGCAAAACGACTTGTCTGCAGTCAGACAGCCATTCCGCAGGAGAACTGTGATTACAACCAAGTCTCCTCATTTACAGTCTCGTGCTCTGAATTCAACCAGCCGAAATCCCCATTCTTTTCCTTATCATACCTGTGCACCCTGACTGACAGCTGTGTAAGGGAAGCTCTACTTAATTTGTAAGAGTAGATGCATCATTGTTAGTGGCAGGAGGGGCTTCATCTGCAGTGGGAGAAGGTCCCACCTAATTCTGCTCCCACACCGCTAAGCATCTGCTCTGCAGTGAGTCGTTTCACATGGGAGGAGGTAGGTTTGATACGTAAGAATAGTTTGGTTTCCAACCTGCCAAGAAAGCAGTCCACCTGCAAATTTTGGTGATCCATGCAAAGGCAAAGAATGGAGAGATGAATTGGGATACAGAGGCTGTAGATGCAAACATAGGTGGCATGGAAATTCAGCTTGGTGCTTGAAAATGGCTTTCTTCTGCCCTTTTCCGTGTAGAAATTTGGCACCCCACTGCCACGCATCTTTGGGATTCAGCAGAAGGGCTGCAGACAAACAGGAGTGGTGGAGTAAAGAGGAATACACAGAGAGGTGAGGATGGAAGAAGGGCTCGATGTGGAAAAGCAGAGCGTACACAGACAGGTGAGGTGAGCAAAGTCCTGATAGGAATGGAGTAAATCATCATTTTCAGGTTCAATCATAACTGTGTTGCCAAGTGTGACTGTTCTTTGAAATCTTGGTTGGCTCTGTTAAACTAAAAAGAATAAGCTTCTAAGTTTCAAATTCAACCCACATCATATTAATGGCTATTTGAGTCCTGTCCGCAATCTGTGCAATGGCAGGAGAAATCAGAGACATAGATCAAAAGCTCAGATCAAACCTAAATATTCTCTTCACAATCTTAATAAAGGTTGCGGTCAAGGCAGGAGCTGGCTTTTAACTGTAACTATACAAGACTGACAACTAAATGAATGGGAAATGAAAAGCCAGTTTAATTGTTGCCTGTTGTTATTGTCAAAATGACCGGCTAATTAAATATTTATTGTTTACTGGTTTCAAGCATACATTTGGCATGTTGGGATACTGTGTAATCAGTAGATCATACATTTCCCTAGAACAAAATAGTAGCCTCACAAAAGCCTGTTGTGACGATTAGCTGGCTAATGGGCTTGACTCACCCCCCCTGCGCACCGAGGGTGCAATTTGCAATTGTGGTTTTGAGTTCCCAGCTGGAAGTGCTTCATGCTCCCATTGCATCTCCCAGTGAGGGGGGGCACACAGATCTGCGCCTCCAGCCTGGGCTCTCTCGGAGCCCTGCCAGCAAAAGCTGCCCAGGAGGAGCAGTGATTTAGTACAGCTGGCTCCGTTCTCCGCTCCCTTTCCTGCCCTCACCTCCCGCCTGGCCATGTCCAACTCCTCTGCTCGACGGCTCATCGACTGCCCTGAGGAATGAGGTTGTGCTCCACTCCCCTTTCCAAAGGGAAGCTTCCCAGCAAGCAGGGACATCTGAGACTCCAGAAAACGGGATGCTTTCTGCTCTGGCTACAAACTATTGGCTTTTTCCATCAGCAGGAAAAAGAGAGATCCTACAGCATCTCACACTTCTGCCAAGCCTTAGATGAATGGTGGTCCTTTGGGGTACAACGGTGACACGTAAGAAACAAGGATAATGGAAAGACCTGCGAAGATGCACAAAGTCTTAAGATGTTCCTTGTGCTCCCAGATGCAACTGCAACTTTCCAGGAATGGTTTTTTAGGGTAGGGCAGAAAGAACATCTGCTCCACACCATGGCCCAGATGGACAGCAGTGGTTGGGCGTCGAACCTGAGAGGTGCTCCTGCCAGCCCCTCCATGGATGGAGACCTGCGAGCTGCTCTGGGGAGGGGGGAATCACGCTCACGGCTTGCACAGCAAAACCCACTTCACGCTGAGGCTCACCACAGAGCCTTTTTTTCTGGTTTCCACCCCCGGGCGACAAGGCTTGGTCTCAGCAGACTGTCAGCCTCGCTGGCACTCGCCACGAGGCGAGGAGGGAAGGGGCAGCAGGGCGAAGGGAGAGCTAGACCACCCGCTCTCAGCCAGCAAATGCTGCAGGGGAAGATTGCCAAGCTGGGAGCGAGCAAGGCTCAGGAACACTCGCGGGCCTGGAGACATCTTTATTAGGAAGGAGGAGGAGAATCCAGGCAAGAAAAGCCAGAAGGAAGGAGGGAAACTCTGCAAAAATAAGAGCGGGCTCATTGCAGGGAGCTTCACTCTGAGCTATTCCCACTAACAATCAGGCCTTTTTAGTAACAAAATGAAAACAATAAAAAGCAAAAGCTGGCATTTGCAATTTCTCAATTAAAATGTAATTTACACCCTGCGCTGTCTCTCAGATAAAAGCATGCTTTGCTCACCCAAGTGTGAAACAATATTTACAGAAGCATTTTGTGGCTTAATATGCCACTCTGACATGACAGCCGCCTGCAGGGGCACAGACACACACCCCGGCTCTCTTGGCCAGGGGCAGCTCCCCGTCCAGGGCTCCAGGCTGGTGTCTGGGGACCATTAGGAGTGGAATTTCTCCAGAGCTGAGCTGGCTGCCCAGGGCTCCCTTTGTGGCCAAGGAATAAAAGCAGACTGCTATAAAGTGCAAGCCATCAAAGCCTGTGCTAGCTGCCGAGATTGAGACCTTCTCTAGGAGCCGTCCCTTCCTACAGCAGCTTCTGGATCTCGACAGAGCATGTTTAACCCTGCCAGCGCCTGATTTCAGTGTTTTTTTTCTCAGTGTAGGGAGCCTTGAGCCTGAAATGGAGTTTTACTGGGCTGGTAGGATGGAAGAGGGGTAGGAACAGGGATGCTCTTGTAGAAGCCTGTATTAAGGAAGAGCTGAACTGCTGAGGGATGCTTTACTTCCAGCAGCTGCTCAAAGATGAAAGAAGATGTGCAGAGAAGGGGTTGCACTCTGCTACATCCTTTCTGATCCTTTTGACTTGCTTATGAAGGCGATCCCCTTCCAGCTCCGTCAATCCCAGATTGTTCTGAAGAGCTTTTGGCATGAAAAGGACAGGAACAGCTTTCTGGTACTTACCTTGTTGGTATGACGTCTTGGCATGAGGCCTTTCGATGCAAGGATTTCATTTCGTGTACAGAATCACATATTCCTTGCAATGGCTTCATTAGAAGCTTCTGGTTATATCAACGCTCTTCTTTTTATTCCAAGTTACCTAGATGCATTCAAGGGCAATGAATATGCAGTTTGTGTTTAGGAAAAAAAAAAATGCATGAAAGTTAATGGAAATCTTATAACAAGCACCCCACTTCCATTAATTGATTCCCTAATCCAGTGAAGCATTAGTCATATGCTTAATTTTAAGCATTTGATCTCTACAATCAAAATTGCTGGCTCTGATCCGAAGCCAATCAAACCACCAGCAGCCTTGCCATTGATTTCCATGGATGAGATCCAAAGGAACTATGCACATGTTAAAATTAAACACATCCTTAATTGACTTGCTGGGAGCCATATTTAGATCTCCTTAAATCACCTGTGCCGAACAGGGCCCTACAAACACTTATAACAAAAGAAAGAACAAAAATGTAGTGACCTCCCCCAAAAAGGTGCCCATCCCTGAGTGTATAAACTTACCCAATGCATTGTTGTGTCTTCCTGGGGTTTGGCTCATGTCCCTAATCCACTTGCTAAATTAGAAAACTCTAGCCACTGAGATATAGGCTGTCTCAGACTGAGAAATATTTGGGACTAAAACCTCCCCTTAGCACCCTACCTGGTCACGGAAGGTTGACCACCTCTCCTTAGCACGGCGACAATGTAAATGCGTGGTGGTGAATGGCTGAAAAATCAAACACAAAAAAAGTGTCACTGGGGGATTCAGAGAGATTTGGGTCTTTTTGTTCAGCAGAGCCTGTTGGCTTAATGCTTCCTTGTGGAACGCCTGTTAAAATCTTGCCCTAAATTTATTATTGAAATTCAGGAACCCATCTTGGATTGAACCCTTCTCTTCTTATTTTTAAACATTTTACCTGTAGTGACTCTGAAACCTTTTCTAGGAGCACATCCTCAGGACCTTCGGCAAGGAATTCAGTCCTGACCCAGAATATCTTCACCTCCTTAAGAAGCCCAATGTTGCAACAGCTGCCTAAAAAATTATTCCAAATTAGAAACACCTCAAATTAGGCAATTAAACTGGAAAAATACCTCCATTCGTGAAGAAATCCAATAGTGCCTGGGTTAGGGGCTTTTTGTGCTTTTCTCCCCTACTTTTTATTATTATTATTATTATTATTAGAATGGATTAGCTCAACACAGTCTTATCTTATTTGCAAGCCAAAGAATTATAGATAGTAATTGGATAATCTCTCAATTATCCCCAGTGACTTAATTATCATCATTAACTGTATTTATTTCACTAATTTGGAGGATTTCTTTTGGGGGTTTCATTCTCCAGGCCTATTAGTTTGACTGATAATGGAGCATACTAGCAACAGCAAGGCAGAATTACACAATTATTTAAAAAATGATCGGTCATATCTTTAAGAGTACAAAGAAAAAGAAAACCCCATTCTATTTCAGGGATATGTCTAAAATAACAACTTTCAGCTCAGAACTTGATTATGCAAACTACAAAATTTCATCTCTATTGCACTGAGTTTCTGAATACACAGTGAAATTTGCTGTGATATGCTACAACAAGAAATGGCTACCGTAAATTGAAAGTCAATGCAAAGAGCAAATACAATGCCTTAAGGAGAGAGTGTCATGATCTGAAACTTCGGAGGTAATACAACTTCTTTGTCTGACTGGTGCACTTGTATTTGAGCATAATTAAAAAGCCCTGGAAGTAAAGCTAATTCCTGCAGCTTTATGCTAGGAGATGGATTGTCTGACTAATATGCAAGATCTCACCCACATAGTCTCCATAGCAATGTCAAGTACAAGGGAGCTTTGAGCCCCATCTTCCTGCTGTTGAATCACCAAGGATGGCTTGGGCTCGCTATCCAACACTGTTAACTTCAATATTTAGAACACACTCGATAGCTGGTCCAACACCAGCAAGCAATAGATGACATTTCTTGTTTCTTTCCACCCCAGTTTTCTGTGTGGGTTTGGTTTTTGCTTTTTTTTTCAAAGAGCCTGGAGCAGAAGAATATAACTGTTGGAAATTACTTTACATTAGTTGATTATCTCTGGCTAAGTTGAGAGCATTTGGCCTTGCTTATTTGAAATAATTTAACATGAGAACCCCACGGAGGGTGGTAATTTACAGGGGATAGTCTCAATTGTGGTATATACGAATTGCGAGGCAAAGGGTGGGGGAATTGCCAAACATATTTAGATAAATCTTTGAACTGCTACTTATTATTCCAGGCTGTATCTTGTTTCAGTAGACCAAATGCTGTTAAAATCACCAACGTGCTCACATTAAAAGCAAAATCATTTGATGCTCTTTTTCTGATCGGAGCCATGAAACCTAAATTTTCAATGTAGCCGATAAATTCCTTTAAATGTACTGTATACACACGCAGTTTATGTGAGGTGCCCTGTTGGAAGCAGAAGGTTCCTTTTCCCACCCGCACCCCAAGTTCTCCTCGTGCTCCTTGAGGCTAAACTACCCTGTCAGCCATCACCCTCTCACCTCCTGTCTTCAGCAGTCAGAGCTTTGTCTTATCTTTGGTGGCCATCCAGCAAAGCCAAGGCTTGTTACTAGCACTTGCTACTGATGTGGCTTTTGATTACCTGAAGAATTATCCTGAGCTCTGAATGTTATTTTTTTAATTACAAATGGTGAATTGCAATACTGTGTCGGTAACGAGATATCCATTTTATACATAAACATTGGCTTTTTGGTCTGACGCGGCAGGAGCATACTCACACCTCTGCCAATAGCTTCCTCGTATGTCAGTAATTGGTTTTCTCAAGGTTATTTATTTAGACAACTATTTGATATCAGACTGCAATTTTGTTGTCTTCAATACACGTACGGCAAGTTTTTCTCTGTTAATTGCCCTCTGAACTTTATTCCTTCACTCAAACTAGAGCCAAAAGAGCAAGACCAGTCATAGATCAAATGCCAATATCTGGTGTAAATCCATGTAAGCCAATGGATTATACAAGCAGAGAGTCTGGCGCCATATATATTAGAGAAAGAGAGAAATAAATCTTACCTGCGCCAAGAGACTGCATTAGCTTATTGTGCCTGTAAGACTTTGTAAAACCTAATATAGATCCCTGTAGTGGATGAGCATGGGCAGCTCCATCATTTCCTACGTGCATTTGGCAAACCCGACCACTACAAAGTCAAGCTGCTTTGAGCTTTTCTTTTTCTGCCTTGTTAAGACTAGGCAGTTTGCTCACATGGCAAAGTTAACTAGTTAAACCGGGTTTCACCTCGCAGCGATGGGAGCTCAAGTGAAAGCAGCCTGATTTCAATGTAGAGCAGTGATGTTAAAATTTAAATGAGGTTTAGCCAGGGCGCATTTAAATCACAACTCTGTTTAACCCAGCTACCTTTCCTGAGCGTCTCCCAAATAGCGAGGGCACAAACGTAGCCGAGATTTGGTGTATTTTCACAGGGCGTGGGAAACAAGGTGGAATTTAGGCTGGGGGCGCTGGCAGGGTGCCCACCCATGCAGGATCTCATCCCTTTTTCTCATTTCCATGTTTCCAGAACAAATTTTTCCCCAAAGGCAGGCCTGGAGATATCTCTGCTCGGTCTCTTGACGCCCAGTTTCTCTCTCAGACCTGGAGCAATTTGATAAGGTGAGAAGCTCAGCTCTCTGTTAAGATGCTTCGAGCTTTCCTCATTGCAGAGAAAAGCCTGAAGGCATGAAGTGGGGATATCTGGGAGGCTCAAAAGCCAGATAGCAGAATAAATCTCTTGCCTCAAATATTAACACTTCAAGCTTTTTCTCACGATCCTGAGGAATGCGGGCAGTGTCACATTTTTGGGGAGACCTGAGCACTTGTGATTAACCGTGCTGCTCACCCCTAGAGAAGGAGCTGCCGAATCCCACAAGGTTTAGTGGCCTCAGTGGGAAATGAGAGGTACAAATGAGGAGGAACAAAGGTAGCATATTCTAGCCGTTTCCTTGCTGTTGCTGTTACATGGGGTTACAGCACCAAAAGATTGTATTTAAATCCCCCAAAAGGTTTTCAATTTAAAAAAAATAAAAATATTCAGGTTTTGTAAAGTTCACCCTTCAGTGTAATCTTCCAGTGATTTAGAAATGTAATTATAAAGCCAATTGACAGTGCCCTTTAAAATATGTCATGTAGGAAAATTAATTTTAGGATTTCTTTCCCTTTTTTTTTTTTTTTTTTTTAGCTTCACTGTCACATCTTGGGCTAGAGAGAAGCATGTGAAGGTCCAGTGAGCCTTCCCCATGGGGACAGGGAATAATGGGGCAATGATAACACAATTCTCTTTCCTGTACCTCATTTTCATATTTTTCTGTATCACAGGCCAGATGTTCTTTCTTCTCAGGACTTTCAACCAGCATTGAACACGGAGTGGGACTAACCTGCTTAATTTATCAAAAACCTTAGGCAGTGCGGGATGACAGCACAGAAGCGCTTTGGGATGAGAGGATGCTCGTGGTCGATGGAGCCAGGGATGTGGAGCAGGATGGAGCCAGCAGGGAAGCTCAGGTCTCCTACACACACCTCCCTGCACATGGAAGGGAACTCTTCAGCCTCGCCTGGTTTCCATGACCCAAGCGCAGCCTGAATTAAGTTGCTGCAATGCAAGTTGCACAAATACAAGCTAATATAATTTGTCACAATTAGGGCTTGATTGGATGTTTTCATTCAGGGCGATCCAGGCCAAATGGTTACAAATGACCTCTTAGCCTTAGAGCATAAAACAGATTTGCTCAATCGAGGGTGAGACTGGAAGGAAGGCAACGGGAGCGGCCGTCCCTCATGGCCGCGCACCTCTGTTGCCCGGCACCGGTGAGGGCAGAGCAACCGGGACTTGCAAACACTTGAAAGCAGGGAAACTATCCAACCTGTACAATTTAGGAACATTCCTAACTTAGGAGGAGTATTTGAATCTCTCTGAGTATTTTCATCTCTGTGAGAGCGTAATCCACGTGCTTTCTGCTTGGCGATTCTTTCCTTTTGGCTGGAAAGATGGGAAAGGAGGGAGGGGAAATGGGAATTTTGTCTGCGGGGAGGTCAGGGGCAGCAGCCCGCTCGTGTCAGGCAGACAGGGGTCTCGCTGAAAGCGGGGACGGTCACTCACAGCCTGTGGGAGCTGCCTGGTTGGGGCTTGGGAGGAGAAAGGGGCTTTAGGCTGTGCTCCTCCAGCCTCTCCCAGGAAATCATTCCACTTTGCAGGGAATGCTGCTATAAACACTAAAAAATGCTCACCGGGTCACAGGTGGGACTCATCACCTCCACGCCAGGGAGTGCCCTAACGCACATTTCCCCTTCAGACCTCCCGCAGCAGAAGATACAGCCCAGCCCTTCCTTTCCTTCTCACTGCTGGGAAGCTGTTGGAAGATCTGCCAATCCCCAAATCACATCTTTGCTGCAACCAGCATCCGGGAGCCCTCAAAGCTCATTAGAGGACGGCGAGGGATTGGAGTTGGAGGCAGGGTGAGGTGCTACTGAATGTAAATGGAAGTTTGAGGCTGTCAGCTTGGCTTGCTTTTTCAGTGGCCGGGGCTTGAAGCATCCGCTTCACCTTGGCACTCTGCATCACTCACGAAACAAGTGCTGATAATGACGGGATGACCGCTCTGCTTTCCTCCACTTGCAAGCAGTTGGTGGTAATGACGTTCATTATGCATTCAATAGGCTATTTTACAATATGAAGTCATTTAGAAAAGGATAATTAGTCCACAGCTTGCTTTTCATTTTATTTAATTTTCGTTACTTCTGTTTGGGGGAAAAAAAAAAAAAAAGAAAAGAAAGGAAAAAACAAAAAGTATGTAGGGATTGTGTTATTTTTGCAGCAAGCAAAATGGAGCTGTTTGATTTATCCTCACTCGCAAGCAATATCATGAAAATGGTGCCCCGGTTTTTGCTGAATGATTTCTTGCAATTGAGCATCCAAAAGAGCATTTTAATCTCAATGTATGCTCTGCTATTGTATCAAATTAAGAAGAGCAGGCACGGGAGGCTGCTCAGTGAAGAATCCTCTTTTCCATTAATTTGTATGTGTTAAGTGCACTTTCAGAAGCCAAAAATATTCTTGTAAAAACAAGATTGCGCAATGGGATTTCTTTCTAGGGCTTCAGTCATCGACCAGCATTCATCATTGCTAAAATTAAAGAGGGGCTGAAAGTGCAACATCTCCAATTAACAGAGACACATCACTTTTCTGTTTGTTTTGGTAGGGTCTGTTAGTTTGATCCTGTGAGGCAGGTAGCTTACAGAGCTACCAGAGCGAAGGATTTGGGGCTCCAAAGCCTTCCTTGCACTTCCAAATTCCTTTTGTGTTTCTTGCAACGGCCCAAAATAAAGCAGTCCCTGTTAAAAAGGCATTCAGGCACAAACTGACTTTTCAGCCTATGAAATGGCAAATGTTATGCTCCAGGATAATATAAATGTATTCATTTTTATATTGGCAGCTGCAGTGCAATTAATTGATAGCTCAGGGAAGGCAGTTCCCAACAGTTTCCAGAAGCTAAGGAATAAGCTTGGTACTGGGACCCTGGTTGCTTGAAGTGGGGTGGGCTGTTGCCACGTTCCCGGAGCTGTCTCTGCTCCCTGCGTGGCTGCAGCCCCTCTCTGGAGCCAGAGAGTCCCCCTGGACTGGGTCCCTCACCCCGACTGAGTTTAAGGTCTAGTTGAGGAGAGTTTCCTCAGCCCCTTTTTGTGTGATGCACTGCACAGGCAGCAGAGGCAACTTAAGTCAAGAGGTTTTCTGTTTCCGTCAAAGGGAAATGAAATTCATATGTTTGGGGAAAAATACCTGGAACTGCATTGCTGCATGGAAGCACTTTTAGGTGACTGACCTATTTATTGACAGCTCAAGTACTATTTTAGGTAAGTAGTCCCTTGAGTCTCTGGCCAACTGCTATACTAGGAATTTCCTAAAGGTGATGTCTCCTGTACAGTTAGAGTCAATAAGGCATGAAAGAAGTAAGATCTGAAACAGTGTAATGTATGAAATATGAATTGCACAGAAGCCTTGGATTACAGTGCGTCCAACTGAAATGCCTGGTGCTCCCCTTTACTTTTATTTCTATTAATATTCCTCAAGCAACAGCAAAGATCGATTTGAAGTAGAGAGCACAGAGAGTCATGGGAGCTTCATTAGCATGCAAATCTCAGTGAATTCATTAGCCCTGCAACTGATGCTGATGCTCCTGGAAACTAGTAAAAGAGTAAAGTCTGCAGAAGTAAATCAGGCCGTGCTAATGAGCCTGTTAATAAAGCTTTTGTAAGCCTTTTCCAGAGCCAAAGTGACAAAGCACACTGTCAATGTTAAACCTCTGGTACTGTGCCTTAGATGAGGGACTCATATTTTTTTATGGTTTTTTTTGGTGATGGGGAAGAAAGCAGAAAACCGTGCAAAGGTAGAGAATGAGACAAAAGCAGTTACAATATTTCCTCATCAGAGATAAAAGTATTGTGTGGCGGCAGAAAAGAGACAGAATGACAAATGCAACCGTGCAAATAAGATCCATTTGACTGAAATTATATTTTAAAGAAAAACAGGAGACCAAATTTTTCATAATGGGGTTTTCACCTTCTGGCTGTATGTTCTCATTTTCCCTTCACCTTATTAGGCATAATTTCAGGATTGCATTTTGTTTCATCTCCTCCTAAACGTGCAGAAATGCTTATGGCGCTGATGCAGCGCCCGGCTCACGGGGGGCCACTGCAGCCCACGCAGCTCCTCACCGCGCGGGATGGCTCGTGGTGAAGCAGAAAGATGCGACCGGCCGGCCCTGGGGCTCTGACCCATTTATTGTAGGGACTAGGACAACCCATACCAGGGCAGTCTCTGGTGCTGGCCCCTCGCCTGTGGGACATGCTGGTCTGGGGCAAATCTGGTGGGCTCTGGCAGACCCAGCCCCACAGAATCAGGGGCTCCATGGTGCAGGGAAGGGCTCTGCTGGGGGCAATTTGTCCCAGCTGGGTCCGTGGCTGCTGATGCAGAAGGGTGAGGGAGCTGATAGCACACAGGTTGGGAGCAGTGAGTGGTCTCCAGATAGCGCTCTGACTTCCGCTAAAGGCAACGCTGAGGAGGGGAGCACAGTGTATTTAACAGACTGGAAACTCCATTTCAGTCCACACCACCTTAAAGTGGACCCATTCTCTGCACACATATTGCTGGTTTTGGACCCCCCTAGTTAGAAGTAGGACAGTGGGTACCTAAGTGACGGGGTCTGCAGATCAAAGCTTAATTGTAGTGCTGAAGTTCCTGTAGTGCTGTAGTCCTTTACCTTCTTCCATTTTGCCACCATTTCAGGTGTGGCAACGTTAGAGACCTCCTTTCCCTGCTGTCACACCAAGGCTTTAAGTTTGCCAGGTGGGAAATAAATCACGGTGCCCGATCCACCAGCCCTGCCGAGATCGGCTGGGCTCCCCCACCGGCAAGCCACGATGCTGCTCCCAGCCCTCGACCTTGTGTCTGCTTCACGTGGCAGCAGCCGCCGCAGCAAGCGAAAAGGCTGCGGGTTCACCGGGCTCCAAGGCAGAGATAAGGGGCAGGCCAGTTAGAAATCTATTTGGTTTCTTTTTGCAGCAACCTCTTTGTGTAAAAGAGCTTGATGCAGGGGGAAACTGATTACTGCTTTCTCATCAAGGGGAAAAAGAAGTGCTTTATACACAGGCTGATGGAAAACTACTGGAATGCTTTTCAGTTTCCCCTTCTAACCTTTAGTGCTTTCTGGTGCCTTAAAGGGAACAAAACTCTGGACTGGAAAAAGGGGGAAAATATATCAAAATATATTTGGAGATAATGGCAAGTAATACAATAGACAATGCAGTTGAGCAATAAAAAGAGAGGCAAGGGAAAGACATCAGAAATATCGTCAGAGAGTGGAAGGAAAGAAAGAAGACAGGGAGAAAAGCTAAAAGCAAGGAAATGAAGAAAAAAAGCCACTTGTATAATGGGGTGGCAAAGGACAAAGAGGAGATGAAGGGAAGGTAGAGCGAGAGCAGTGCAAGAAAAATGAAGAAGAGGCACTCGGTGAATGACGGAGCAGGGTCACGGGCAGGCACAAGCAGGGAGGAGAAATGGAGTGGAAATGAAGCAAAGGGAAGTGTGGAGTGGAGGTGATGCTGCTGACCTGTTTTTCTTTTCACTGCAGAGTGATGGCAAGTGTTTGCATTAATAAAGCTAATGCTCCGTTACCTGAGGGAAGAGGGAGCGGTGGCTAGCTGGTGCCAGGGATGCCGTTTGGTCAGGGCTATGGGTTGAGCTATGCTGGGTTGAGAACCTTTTCCACAGCTTTCTTGGACTAAAAGGGGAGGGAAAGCATTAAGAGGTAAAGGATGCCAAGGTTTGGGCTAAGACCCATTGGTCTGACAACCCACCTATAGATTGCACTTCTTCCTCCAGAGCTGGTAACCTGCCCACCTGCCGGAGGACATTTGGCTCCCTGCCCCTCACCTCCAGATAGCTGCATTTAATTTGGTACAATATCAGAGATCTTTCCGCCCTGTTTTCGTACCCAAGTTCACCCAGGTAGTTCATCCTGCCTATAATCTCATAAGCACAGTGTCATAACGCTTGTGCTCAGCTGCATTTCTCACAGCCTGCTGCATATTTACATTGCGCAGCGATCGCAGCACTCAACATGCCACACTTTAGGTGCAATCACACTGGCGCCTTACATACCAACGGCACCATCTGTTTTGATCCCTCTTCCTTTTGTATTACATCGCAGCCTCGCGTTTTCTTTTTTTTTTTTTCCTTTTTTTTTTTTTTTTCTGCAGCTGCAAAAGCTTTGGGAACATTCCTATAATAACTTCTATACAGCTTGGTTTAGCTGATATTTGGGCTCTTTCATTCTTAGCTCCTGAATTACATTTGGTTATCAACATGCATTATATCTGCTGTCAATTAGCTGTTATCTAACACCGTGAAATGACTTAACTCCTTCAGCCTGTTCGGAGATCTGTCCCCTACCAGCACACCGCACAGCTTGTATCAGCTTGCAAAGATCCAGGCAATTTTGTCACACTTATTTTTTTACTGGTGCTCATTACAGCTAAAGGTCAGTTGTGTTTCCATTGTAAGCCTAGGGATAATGGCGTGATCCAGCAAACTCTTTCTTGTGTAAAGTTAACAGGACTATTTGCATAAAAATCCTTACTCAGGGAGTAATTTGCAGGATCGCACCTTTAAAACCTTAGCCTCGGGAGCAAGGCAAAAGGTGGAACCTGGAACAGCAACCTTCCAAAGCCATATTTTATCAGAGAAAATGATCAAAATTTAATGAGGAGAAAAAAGTGCTTAATGGCTGTAGATAGTGTAATTCCACCCATAAAAATGGGATCATCTTGTGAGGCATCTTGCCGCGGCTGTTCAAATCAATGGTACCGCTGGCAGCAGCCTCAGCGGTTGCAGGGTGAAGCCCTGCGAGGTGTTGGGCAAAGGTCCTAACCCGCCGCAAAACACACGTGGTGCGTCTGTAGCTTTTAGCCGGACCCACAACTTGTTTGACAGGGGCTTTTGTCCTCCACGAAATCTGCACTTGGCTGCAAAGTCATTGCGTGACCACCTTTTATAATCAAAGCGCAGTGAAACCCCGCTGCAAGGCGCGATGGCCTTGCTATCATGGCCGAAGCTGCTCGCATCTCGGGGGGGTTTTCATCCCCTCTCACAGCGCACGTTTCAAGTGTTTCATCAGCTCAGTTGTTTATAATACTGGAGACCCCCAGAGGCTCAAAGCTAGCCTTGAAAATCTGTTTACATTTTTAAATATATGCCAAACGTAAGCTCTGGGACAATTAAGAGAAGTTATGTAGGCAAAGCAACCGAAATAGAATCAAAAAAAGGCCTTTAGTAAGCCTTGGGTGGATATGTCTGCGTATTTTCTTGAACAGCCCACATGACAAACGCTAGCCTTCATATCCCAGGTCACATCTGAGAAAGGCAGCAGATGGGTTTGGCCATTGGTGAGCAAATATTAGTCCTGGACAAAGGCACTGCTTTATTTTCCCAGTGTACCAAAATTAGAGAACCCCCTAGTGCTAAATAATTTTGTTCTGCCTCACTGTGAAAATTCCCGGTGTTCAATAGCCCTCCACAAGTTCTCATTTTATCCCTGTAGTGTAGGGCTCCTGTGGTTATATGTCAGCTGCAGTAGTGGTAAACATGTACACACTACTCATTTAAGAGCTTTTAAAAGACTTCTTACTGTGCCCAGAAATTACACCTGTGCTTTCTTACTTACCCATGCTGTTGTCTTTGTTTCTCAGGCTATATTAAGCCTTTTTTTTTTTTCTCCCCCCTTTGAAAGAGCAGGAAAGTACAAACACCTTTAAGTTCTGGCTTTCTTTCTAGCAAACAAGTTGTGCAGAGGGACAGAGACAGTTAATCTGATCAGAGGGAAAAAATAGGGGTGCGTTGCAGTAGGGATGGCAGAAGATGTCTGCCCCTCCTGAAGACACTTGACTTTTCAGGAGCTCTGCGGTGTTAGCTGAAATCCCTGGCAGCTGCAGCGCTTGACTTCCCCGAGATGGGGACCTGTGATATTCTGACTGCGTTTTCTCTATCTGGAAATGATGAAGGGAGACAGAGCACGTAGAACCCGGAGGAGCTGCGTCAGCGGAGGGGAAGGTGGACACAAGGGTGCGATGAGGCACTGGCCTCTGATGAACTTTTCCATCGTAGGAGAATCTTTCAATATTAAAGATTTGATGTAACCAAGAATAAGAGGAGATGCGGTACGTAATGTAAAATACCGTATCTAAAAGACTGTTTGATCTGTTTGTGTTATGCTGCTAAAAAAGTGGAATTGAAATAGAGGTTCTGCTAATGTCAGTGGTCAAATTCTACATTGGTCTCATTTGTCCAATATTTAATGTGGGAACTGTCACTGAAACAAAAGACAAAAACACCCCAAAAACCTCAAAAAATGAATCCACTTGAACTGGATAAATACCTCTGATAGCACCACGGTACTTTGGACAGTGTGGAGTTGACATCTGATGGGAGATATGACTAAGAAAATAACTTGAAGACTTGTGAAGCAAAGGGCTAGTGTAGGACGTGGTTGGTACCTCCATTCTGGTAGTGACATGACCACTAACAGTGAACCTTCACTGAACTGATCTGATCCAGCCCATCCCAGTGACTCTCCTGTAAGAGTCTCTGTGTGTGCGTGGTGGTGGCTCCTGGCAGGTCCAGACTCAGGTCTCAGCAGGCTGCTATCTTCTATAGTTTTTAATGGGTTTTTTACAGGGACAAACCCAACATTTTCCCAACGCATGCCCAATTTTCAATGCCAACATTAGGTTTTACTGTCAAACACCTACTGATGCACCTCTGTTGAGAACTTAGTCTTCATGTTTTAACCAATACATTTAAAAATAAGAAAGCTCTTGCTCTGTATTTCACAAATGTTAGAACCAAGCCTTGAAGGCATCCACATTAATTATGTTTAAATCTTAAGAAATACTTCTCAAACTCCCTCCTCCATTCATTGCAGCTCTTGAACCTCTGACTGATCCTGTAGGGAGTGATCAGCACATCTCCTCTCGAGCTCAGATCCAGCCTCTCCGTTCTGCAAGTGAAATTATCTCTGTGTGTCTGCACCCATAAAGTGAAGAGCACTTGTGCTTCCAACTTCCGCAGAGTACCAGACAGTTAGCTGTGCTAGGGATCCCATTAATGCCTGCAATTAGCACTGACGAAAGTGCTGTTCCCCCCACTCCCCGAGACTGTGCTTCCTTGATTGGTTTTTTAGAAAATTCCAGTGCAGTGTAATATCTCCCTGGTAGTTATGTTTCAACAGAACAGTGAAGTTAGTGAGGCGTGACAGTGCTCTTTTTTCTGAACCTATACTCAACATCCTTAATCAAGCTTTGCTTTTTTAAAAATAATGGGTCTAATTCTCTTTTGGCTTACAGTATATTCATGCTTGTGTAATTCCATCAGGCCGTATCCTCAGCTCCTGTAAACTGGCAGAGCTCTTTCAACTGCATTTAAACCCCAGGAAGATTGGTAATAGCTGAAGATTTGGGCTGTTGATTTCCAAGCTATTCCTGATTTATGCCAGTTCAAAAGGATAATGTGTTCAAGCTTTTTTGCTTTTTTTCTTTTTTTTTTTTTTGCCATTAGATCCACACTCTTTACCTCATTTACGTCAAGCAATACACAAAGTACATCCAAGCAACTGCTCATTTCTTAAGGTCTTGATCCCTCTCCATTCCTGCTGTCCCTGTTGTAAAGCTCATACACCCAGCAGCTCCTAAAAGCATCCACCAATCTCCCCAAGGGCCCTCAGGAGGGTCAGGCCAAACTATCAGGGATAGTTGCCTTGTACTGCTACATATATTGCGTTTTTGTGTGTTCTCTAAATTAGGTGTTGTCTTCCCACATGCAGACAAAGAATGACATATTGCCATGGCTAGACTATACTGTCTCTGGAGATCTCCCAGGAGGAAAGCTCATGGATGCTTCAGCACATGTTTGCCACAACCCAACAGAGACAACATGTCCTCGGCCATTGCACTTAGCGGGTCCTGCAATGAAGTCGTTGTGTTTTGTTCTTCTCCCTCCCTTTTTTCATTCCTGTGTTCAGTAGTCACACGTCTGCTGGCAGTAGTCAGCATCCACAGCTCTGGGGACTGCAAGAGGCAGGTAACGAATGCAAGAGGCAGGTAACGAAAGTGAAGAGGACAGAGACAGCGTGTTTCTTCTTGGTGGTGTCAGACTTGTCTTTGGTAAGATCCCGGCCAATCTGAAATGCAAGAAATACGTGAACCAAGAAAGAAATCTGTTGAAGGGCTGCTGGTTGCAAGTCCATTCCCATGATCAGAGAGCACATATTTATACTGGCAGTACAGTGGTTTGTCTGATATTAGACTGACGTTTAAATTAGGTACAGACTCGACGATAACTCTGATTGCACCTGGGACTTCTGAGTGCAGCACAGGGCAAATAAATAATGATGTCTGTAGCAGTAGATAGAGGTGCCGTTACTAACTTTGATGCAGCAATGTGAAACACTGGGTGAAACATCACACAGGCTGACAGATTAGAGATTTCAGTGGCTTCAGGTACAAGAATAAAGAAAATAAAACTTGAAATGGACTTTCTTTGATAAAAGTAGCCATGGAGGAAGCTTTCAAACACCTGTAAAACTACTCTGTGGTTCCCACTGGTGACTGCACTCAGTACTTCAATGCAGAAATACAAACTGTAGTGACTGAGCTGCAGTTCTTCGATAAACTTCTTATAAACTTGGGTTCTTATGGATCTGGAACACTACATAATACTGCATGCAAGCTTTTTCAGAGGGAAAGTGCCTAATTGCAGGCTTTGCACTGACTCACTGCATTCAGAGACATAACTCGTGATCTATACTGTACTATACTGGCCATTCGTACCTGCAAAAAGAGTCAGACTTGTATATTCAGTTCTGAAGTACCAGTTGTTTAGTCCTTCCCCATCTCCCTTCCCAAGGAGTGCCTCTGCAAGGACAGAAGGGAGAGAGACATGGTGAGGCAGGTACCAGAAAAGCAGAGGAGTGTTTGCATATGATTTGGTGACCTATTACACTCTATAAAACACTAAGATGACTGCCAATACATTTTTAGGACTTCCACATAATGATCTCCGATACAGGGAATCACTTCAGTATTCTGGCACTCTCAAAGTTGTGAAGTCAGTTGCTCACAAAATGCTTCGCTTCTCCCAGTTGTGCTTTGATGTCTTCATTGTTCTGAGCCTCCAGGAACAGGACACTTCTCCCAGATTTAATTAAAATGCACTCAGCCTTCTGAAGCGCTTAATTTCTGCTTTGTGTTTGGGGCTTGGCTGCACAAGTCGGAAGAATTTGGTATCATCTTTTTTGGAGGACAAACCCTGGCACTTCAAACGTTTCCTTTCCTGTAGGTTTATTGTCATCATTTATCATCCTGTATATGCAGTACATTTGATGGCATGAATCCTTGCTCCTGACCCCCCCAATGACATTAATAGAGAGAACACCACACTTTTCTTCAATTGTTTCCTCTCAACTGCTGCTCAGATTTTGATAGTGATGCGGATGAGTAAATCAGCACAATTTTATGGAGTTCTGCCAGTTGTGACTCACTGATTTTTCCAGCACTTATGACACTGATGTTTTTGTCCCCCAGTGAGAAGCCTTTCCCAGCATCACTCCATGCCCGGAGAGAGCAGCCGAGTCCCTTCTGCCACCCCAAGCAAGGCTCCCCACCCTGCCGTGTCTGCCACGGGGGCTGTATGAGAGAGGTAAGGAGCCGGGTACGGGCTCAAACCGATGCTTATTAATAGTGCTACTTATTAAAAGCTAACGCAGTGCCTTCCCTCCATCCTCTCCCCAAAGCTTTCATTTCCCCATGATGTGAACAAACAGGATTTGATGTTGTTTTCGATTTTGGTGTGGTTTCTAACCTATGTAAAAGCAGAATTAACCATGGCTAAAAGATCGTAACCACTTATTTTGTTTGCTTTAGCCTGATTGAGATACCACATCCTGAGATGTAAATCAGAACAGAGATACACTGAAATAAAACTGGCTTATGTTAGAGGGAAAAAACAGGCTCATTTTGGTCTAAACTATCTTCCTACTTGCTGAAGCGCCCATCAGTACTCCCTTCCAGGAGGGCAGGGATTCTCCAGGGCATTAGTTGTTTTCTGTTGTGGATAAGGTACAGTTGCTGAAACTTGCTGCGTCTTCAGAGGCCTCTCACAAGATGCTGGTTCAATGAAATCAAGTGTAGGACAGTGCTCTCCCTCTCCCCACAGTACGTTATGGTTGAACTCATAGAAATAAAACAGTTCTTGAAAAACACTTGGTGAATCTACATAATTAAAAATCTTTCCTGCTGGGGGTTAACGATTTGGGTAGATTAACTTGATAATGTAATGCAAAATGTCGAAATCAAGAGTGTGCATCCAGAAATACTGGTGCTGCTCTGCAATGGGAGACAATTTTAAGTAAATAACCACAGAAAGTATTTTGCAATTAAATTAAAGATGTTTCCAAACTACTGTACTTTGCTATAAAAAAACGTCATCTTGAAAAGTCAAGTTTCATTTATTTTAATTAGCACTGTCATGAAGTATTCTGTTCAGCAAACACTGACTAACAAGCCCTTTTCCAGACACCAATTTGAAACATGTGAGTCAGAAAAATTATCATAGACCCTTCATGTGGCATCTTCTGGGCCCAATTCTCAGGCAGTTGAGATCAGCCTCGCTCCACCGAAGTCAGTGTGGCAAACTGATTCACAGCAGGTGAAAACAGAGGGTTTAATCGCCCTGATACGCCCTTCAAGAGGTGATGTGAAGTCTACCAACATCGGGCAGAGGATTCCTGTTGTCTTCAGAGAAATCCAGGTTCAAAGCTGTGTTTGCCGGAATGAATCTCTGGTCCCTTTCATTGTTCTCACGCTCAAGTTATTTAACTGGAGAAGCATCGGTATCAAATTGATGGAAAGCCAAAATGATCTTGATCCTCCTTTGAGACTTACTGTTGAATTGCATTATATATAAGCAGAGAAGCTTTTTTATTATTAATGGGATAGAAAATCAGAACCATCAAGGAAAATGATATAAGTCCTATTAAGATGGATGAGTTGGAGTTAAGTCCATGTATTCATAACAAGATTGTTCTCTGCGACTCCTGTAAAAGTGTTTTTTCCTCTCATGAGAAGACCTCACCAGGGTGGAAGAATGCTGAGGGAAATGCCACGAAGTTCTCCTGGGGCATCTGCCCAAACTGGTGGGCAATTGTGTAGGCAGTGCCCACACATGTGCGGGCACGAGGCTGCTGTGGGGGATGGTCTGCTCCGGGGTAGTAAATCTGGGGCTGCCACCCAAGGAGCCAACCTTCCTTAGGATCTCTTGCTTAAATCCCCTTCTCTGTCATCCGATTTGTTTTCACATCTGTCAAGTATTGTGGCTCCTTCTGCATAGCCAAGGAGGGGATTATTTCACTACTCTCACTAATTTAATAATAGTAACTCTACTATTTTAGAGTTTAGACTATTTTTTAGTCTACTATACTATTTTACTAATAGTAACTCTACTATTTCACTAATCTCACTACTGCAAAAAGAAAGTTACATTGACAAATACTCGTTGTCTACGCGGGGAGGCTAGTGAGGAATAAGCTGAAGTGAGTGTGAAGGGCACCGTCAATTCTGTAGAAATGCCTCTTATTTCACATGGCTAGTGTCACATCCAGAGCGCTCAAAGCAGTCTTTGTGCAGCATGAGGTATCCTCTGGGAAGCAAGTGAGGAGCAGCTATCCTGGGCTGCCCCCTTTTTTGGGTAAGCCCACGTGTATAAAATCTGAGCATTGCCTTTTAATTTCATCCCATTGCTTATAGCTAAAACCCCTTGTTCCACCTTAATTTATGCCTTCTCTCTGTTAACACCCTTCAGACACTTCTAGACTCTTCCCCCTTCCTTGCTATTTAGCCATGCTTTAATCTCAACTATTTATTCATTCATCATAAATCAATCTCTCCTGCCCCCTAATCAGTGCAGCGCAGCAGCTCTGCTGGGAGCTCCCCGCAGTCCGTGCGCCGCTAACGAGCAGGACCGAGCGCCGGGAGCCTCGTGGGAGGCGCAGCACCGTGCCAAGAGGGATCCTCAGCACCCGACCCTGGGGTGTCATGTTTTCCGGTTGCTGTCCCCACTTTCACCCTTACCACCTCCTAATGCAAAATTGAGATCTGTCTTCCTCCTGCTGGCAGCCCTACATATCTTACCCACATTACTATCATTTTGGGAGGAATGGCTTTGTCCAGATAATAATAATTTTCATTTCCCCATTCAGAATCTCCCCTTTTCTCCTACCTGTGTGCAACTGATTGAGCAATAAGGACATTCCCTCTTTCCTTCTTACCCTATAATAAGTGCCAGCAAATCTCTGCTGGTTTTGAACTCAGCAAGCGTGCAGTCAGCACCTTCAAGTGGATCCTAATCCAAACATTATATGGCTGAAAGCATTTGACTGTTTCAAGGATCCACAGCTTTTCTCCCCACTCCCCAGGGGTAATATGCACAAACCTACGTGGTAGCAGGTCCCTCCTCAAACCTTTACAGCAGCAGCATGACCTCTGAACAGTCTCCATCTACGCAGACTCCCGCACCTGATTTCCTCTCCACTGTTGATCTGCGATCTTCATAAAAATTGCTAATACTAGGTTGTCTTTCACTATGTTATTCCCACGCTGAATGCTTCTAACACTCTCAGCAACTTTCATCTTGGCACCCCAAAGTCAGCTCTGTAGCCCGTTTATTTTCAATTACATCAATCTACAGAATCCTCCCTTGAAGAATATTTTTATCTTTCTTAGTGTTTGCACTCAGTACAGGTGATGGGTGAGCTGGTCCCCAGTTGCTGTCTCTTTGGGCACTCAGGAGCAAGCTGAATGCTAGATTTGGAGCCAAGAGGAAAGCTGTCCTCCAGACCAGCGTGGCAGGATTTTGTTCCGGCTTACTTTTTTGCCTACTCCTTAAGAAAACAGTGCAACCTCTTTCTGATGTTGCGTGGTCTTAGCATCCAGACAAGTGATCTTTCCTGCCCTGTCTGCGGTACTTTACAGTTGTGTCTTTTCATCTTTCACTGCAAGTCTGCATTTGTTACGTGGTAAGGGGGAACTCGCAGCTGGGGGAACAGGGTACATGTTGCACGGACCCCTCCAAATCCAGCTCAGCTCACGATCACCTGCAGTGGGGGCAAGCTGGACTGGACGATTGCTCTGATCTCTCTTGTGTTTCTGCATTTTCTCAGTTTGATTCACTTATGTTTCCCCATCGCTGGATTGTTTTGAATATCTTTTGCTCTGTGCCTAGTTCCCATTGATGGTGCTTTTCTCTTCTTCCATTACTTTCTCTGTATGCGGGGACCTGGTCTTCCCCTTGAATATCTCCTGCTAGTGACCAGGACTACCTACGTCTTCTCCTTTCTCATCACAATGCAGCTTCCAATTATTTACAAACACAGTACTATTTCTGTTCTCCATCTCCTCTTCACCTGTTGGGAGGCTTTGACACCCTTGCTTACCATGGCCACCTGCTCTTCTACCATGAAACTGCTCTTTCCACTTGGCTCTCCTGGTATGACTGCCCGCTCCTCTGACCCCACGGAGCACAGGGCTTTGCCTGCTCCCTGCCTGGTGTCTCCCAAGCAAACCACTCTGCTTTCCCACCTCATCCCGGTTTTCAAGACAGGCCAGCCAGAGCAATTAACTCAGCTGACTCCCCAGTCCATCGCACGTTCAGTTCGGTTAAATGGAGTGAAAATCAGATGAAGTCAGAAACAATTACTGCAGCTGATGTCTCCCCAGTTTCTCACACAAATCTGGAAAATGTACCGGGACAGATACTCGTACCCTACACTAAAAATGTGCCATTTCTCAGTGTGTTAGTAACTCTGCTGCTTTCAATGCCTGAATAGCACAAGATGATTATTTTTTTTTCCTCAGCATGATGGACTGAACTATTCGTGGCAATGTCAGAGGCCAGAGGGAGAAGAAGAAGGCTGGAATGAGAATGGTAGCAGAGCTGGGGCAGTGGGAAGGAGGCTTGGTGATAAAAGAAATTGGTGAGATGACAGCAAGATGAGCTGCGATCGAAGTCCTCCTCATACCTCGTGTTTTTATACATACGCTCAAAACACATTTCAGGGCTTGAGAGTGTTTTCTCCTTTCTGGAGATCTATTTTGTCATTACTTCAGCTGACAGCCGTTGGGGAGAATGAAACACTTTGGTTAGCCTCAAACACCTTGCTAAGTTCTCCTTAGGTTGAAGCTCAGTGATGTTTTATTACAGCTGACACCAATCAAAGAAAATAGACAGAAGTGAGAATTTTGAATTTTGGGATCCACGAAACAAAGGGAACAAGTGAAGCGAATTTGGACTCACGGTTCAAAGGAAGGGGTGAGTAACTCCCAGGAAAAGGTTTATCTTATCAACACCTTCTGCTTTGGGAGGAATAGGCTGTTTTACAAGGGATTCTGCAGCCTCTGCAAAATCAGTTGCGGGACGAGTGCTTGGTACCATCTCTGTCCCTGGGACTTCGTGACTCAGCTAAAGTCATGGGAAACTGGCGTTAGAGGGAGAAAAAGACAAAGAAACCATGAACTTGTCCATCAGAAAAGATTGAGCACATACGAGTCTGGTCCCCAAAGGATTAAATTATTGTGTGTTTGTTCTGAGGTGGCACCTGTGGTTCACAGCAAATCATTACCCTCCTGTACTAACTAGAACACAATGACAGAGAGCTGTCACAAAGATGCTGTCCAAAGGTAAGAGAAACCCCTGTCCTTTCAGCAGCTCCGATCCCAGCCCTTATTGCTCTAAATTCCCTCTGAATATCCTCGTGGGGTACTAAGAGGAAAACATTACGAGGCATCAGTGATTGACCTCAATGGATAGCCAGAACGGGTCCATCGCACACCAGTCCTCAGCCATCAAGGTGTCACCGGGCAGAGGGATTTTAAGGTAAGATGCGATGGGTTGGAGGCTGAACTTGGTTATATGGCAGTGAAGCTCCTGCCATCAGGGACCTCCCCTGGGTCGGCGTCAAGTGGGAACAGCACAGGAACCAGCCCCACAGCACTGACAGGGAGGTGTAATGGGGCTGGGGCAAACATCTACACTGACTTGCTCAGGTTAAAAAAGCAAGACATTTTTGCAATGAAATGTGAAACTGTTTGAAATTCACAGTTTGTCACAGCCCATTGTGAATTCAAGAGCAGGCCTTCTTTCAAAGGAAATTTTTGTGATGGCCTATTAAGAAGAAACAGCCCACTTTCTAGTAAAAATGGCCAGGCAAGCAGCCCTACTCTGGAGCAAGGATTTGATAATATGAGCCCATTTTCCATGGCTCTGGCATTAAAAATACAGAGAGGTGCACTCAGTCCAAAGTTTGGGCTGACAACAGGCATGTTGTCAAAGCTGTGAATGAAGAGAAACAGGAGACACCTGGAGAAAGGCATTTCTATCCTCCTTTAGGAGAACACTACCTAACCATCTGCCTAATATTGAGTGTACGTTTAAGATACAGAAGGAACTGATCCGCATCTCCGTGTACCTGGGAAGAGCCGCCTGAGGACTACACCCAGGTCACAGCAGGATTCGTCGCTCCGATTTAGTATTGAGCCGGTTTTTTTGTGCCAATGAATCACGGTGCTTTCCTTTTTCACTCCCGCGGCGTTAACAGCAGCGAAACCAAGCTGCCTACAGATCCCCACACCTTGCATATCCAAACAAACCCACGTCCTAGGCATGGCTCTGCTGCGGTGATTTGGGTGCGGAGATTTGTACCAAATCAAGCCAATTCTCCCTTTGTTTTCCTGCTGTCCTAAATTTCACCCTGCCTTTGAATAGCTTTGCCGCAGCGCTCTGAACTTTGCATAAAGTTTAAAAATCATGAGCTAAACCAACAGAGGGAAAAGCAGTTTTCTTGTCCCCACTCCAAGAGCCGCCCCTGCTGCTGCTGCGCCCCGTGGGCAGCCGGGGGCGAGGGGCGCAGGGAGCCCGGGCGCAGGGCAGTGCTCGGGGCTGCCTTTCTGTGACTTAACAGTGACATCCAGCGGTCACCCGGCTCCCTCTGACACCGGCCAGCCCGGCGAAGCTGGCAAAGTCCCTTTTCTGGTGTGAAACGTGCATGTATTTGCTCATCAGCAGGAGCTGAGCTCGGGATGGGATGCCCAAAGGCAACCTCAGCCGCCTCCTGACCCAGTGCGACATCAAGTGCGCCTTCAGCTTGTGCTTTAAACCTCCAAGTAGAGAATAATCTTGCCATCACCCCGGTTTTCCTCCATTTTATAACCCCCCCCCCCAATGCGTTTGCAGCATCAGGGCTATTATTCATAATTAAGCCGCTCTAAATGTAAAAATAAATCAAAACCCTATTAAGCATTAAATCAGGGAAACTTTTCCTTCTACTGGTTATTACGCTAAACACAAAAATAAGCAGTTTTCATCTCAAGTTTAACGTTACAGGTGTATTTTTATATGATAATTTGGTTTTCAAAAAAAGTCTAACTGTGAAGTTTAATGATACCACACGAAGCAGCTTGTCAGTTCATATTTATATTCAAATCTGAGCTTTCACAGTTCCCAGTGTGTTTCTTTAGTATTTTGTTGAAGATATTCTGACAGTCTTTCTCAAAACTGTCTCTAGGAAAAGCAGCATGAAAACCTGCAAAGAAACAAAAAGCTTCCCACACTTCTGGCTCGGGGTTTGGATGCTCAAGGAGGAGACTTTTATTTCCTAAACGCACACGAGGCTGATGCTCGAAGGCTCAAATGTTTGGCTGACGCAGGGCAGCCCTTCTGGCTACGCTTGTCTTTTTCGGCAAGCACCAGAGTCCTGGAGGAGCCTCCAGAAGTTAAAAATACAGGAATCTGAAGCCAGGAAAGCTGCAGCCGCCGGAGCATCCCTGAAGCCTCCCATGGAGGTCAGGCACCAGTTTTGCGGCTCCCCTCTGCTTTTTCTGTCCCCTCCTCCTGGCTGCAAGGCAGGCTGGCTATGCAGAGCCATGGGCAGAGGTATTTGGCGTGTCGTTTCTGGTCTATGGTATATTGTTGGTATTTGGTATGTTTTTTCCGAGCGCTGCTCTCAGCGCCGAGCTGGACGCAGCCTGCCAAGCACAGCTTCCACCTCCCAGGTTACAGGACCTGCCTTACCACAGGTAGCAAATCTGAGCTGTTATTCATCATCTGTCGCTACACGGTGAAAAATAGGGGTCACTTCCCCGCTGACAGGGGTTTGCTAGAGAAGGCCTTACTCCTGCCCTCGTCCTAGCTGGGGACACATCACCGAGCCCGGCCTGGCTGCTTTATTTAAAGGAAGATTTCTGTCTGTAGTTCTCACAAAAGCCACACGCACTCTGAATGAGTCTCCTGTCGTTCCCCAAGTCCCTTCTCCTCCTCAGCTGGTGCGGCAAATTAAAAAGCAGGGTGGAAGGAGAGGATGTGCCCGAAATCACAGCTACATCCCAAAACACGGCTGAGTATCAGGAAGGAAAAAACCTGGGGCTGAACCCTGCCTCTCGTAAGTGCATCCTCCTGCCCCTTTGCGCTAGAGATTCAACGGGAAACCCTCGGCTTGTCGGAGAGCTCGGATGGCTCCTCAACCCACCCCACTCTCAGAGAAGGTCACCCCATGTCGCAGGTGGTGCAAGCAACAGCCCCACTGTCAGGAGCCAGAAGATGTATTTCTTTTTAATATAAGATGTGGAGGGTCTAAAATGACTGCAGCTGCCATTGCATTAAAAAATATATGCCTGCTGCCTTCAAGTTTTTGACATTAGATGTTCCTTTCAGTCTCTGCTTAGCTGACAGCTGCATTTCATGGTCTCATGTCCACTCCAGAAACAAAAGCAAACTTTTAATCCCAGCAAGCCAGAGTGAATGACCTGTCTTTGCAGCACCTCCTGATTCATGAGCGTTAATTTGTCCTGGCTTCCCGCTTCTCTCTCAGCTACGCTGCAGGAGCCAGGGGGGACAAGGTGACCGGAGCTCGTGTCCATCCCTCTGCGTGACCTTGGGTGAGTCACTTTGCTCCCTCCCGTGCTCTGCTGTGTAACGGTGGGCTGGGGGTTGCAGAGGTGGAGGGGGTGAAGTGATGGGCACAGTGCACGGGGGTCTCGGCAGCCATCCCCCCATGCCCCCCATCTCCTCAGCTCTGCCAGCGCTGCCACCACCAGGCTGCGCGAGCGCAGCCGTCGCATCCCACAGCACCAACCGCAGGAGGCACGTGCTAATTCCTGATCAGCTTTTAATGATCCCAAACCCCTCTACTGACTCAGGCGACAGCTAAATTTATCCCAAGGTTAGGGTGACTCTGCTGTACTGAAATCTATTTAAAGTCAAAGCAAGCACTTCAGAATAACAAGTTGTTCTACAACTCCAAAGACCAGGCAGCTTCCCATATTCTGTTTTTAATGTAAAAGGTAACATATTTCCATATTTTGTACGTGCTAATTGTTGGGAACACTGTCAGATGGTTCAGCAAATTGAAAATGACAACATCAACCTGTTCAATCCATTAAAATCTCTCCAGGATCGTAAGGGACATTGTCAGCCAAGTAATGCTGGCATCCCTGTGGTAAAGCCATCTTGCCTCTTATTAATGGCTGGCTTTACAAATGAGCAGATTTTCTCAGTGTGCACTGCTGCATCACATTATCCAGGAGGGGCACGGGCACAATGTAAGGAAACCAATAGGTCAAAAGAGAAGACGTTCAAGCCAATGTAGACTTAATGAAGAGAATGGATGAGTAAAATTTAAATAGGTCCCAGGCCACAGTGCCAAGATAAAAGGTTGAGAAGAGCTTTTTCCTTGTCTAAGGACCACTGCGGGAGTTTAGAGGGACTACAGTACAGATTCTGGACCAGCCTTTTATAAGAGAGAAGTGGTAACATTTTTAAAAACTCCCAAGTCCCACTTTCAGGAGAAGCTAAGGAAAACAGCAACCCCAAACGTGCTGGAATTCAGCTCTGGAGAGTCATTTGGAGGAGTCAGGTGTTTAATACCTTGACCTGGACCTTAGCTCCTTTGTGCAGAAACACCAGCCGGCTCTGGTCCAAAAAGCTGTAGAGATAAGTTAGTGCAGTGTTATGCCCAAGCCAATATACCGTGGTATTTATTTCCAGTAGTATTTATTACCTTGGCTGTGGTATTTCCCAAAAGCAGAAAGCAGCTGTGTGTAACTTCCAGACCAGAATTTCCAACTAACTGGGACTGAAGGCAGAGAAAACTTGCATCTGTTTTCATCCATCCTGACAGACACATCCAAAATCTTTTTGCTTTTGAAAATGTTGCCATAAAACTGTTAATTCATTGTAGCCATGAGCCTTTCAGTCCATCCAAAAGCCGAATGTGAGGATCCTGGTATCTTACCCAGCTCATTGTGAGCAGGGTCCGCTCCTCCTCGTAGCACGGTAGCACTGGCTTTGCTGGGGACTGTCATAAAACAAACAATAGCTCATTGTCCTAATACTGACGGATCTCTAATACTAAAATAATAATTATTTTTTCACTTCCCTAGTATTTTCTGCACTCTCTTTGTCTCTGCCATGTTCTTGTGGGCATAAAAATCTGCTGGGATAGATCGCAGATGCCGAGACAGCATTAATTTTAAACAATGATGGAATAATGGCTACGACACGGGGGAGAAACACAGGGCTGTTACTTAAGTTAAGAGCAATATTGCCATTGTTTTGTGTTTTAGGGCTGTGGAACGTGTCCCAGGAAAAGCACTTTTTCTCCTCCAGTATCCCTAGCTGCTTTGCGTTAGTGTCTCACATGCTAAGCTGCTGTTCTGGGAATGTCGCAGACTATTAGCATTTCTTTATCTCTCATTTATGCCATCTTGTTTGCTCTCCTGGGCTGTTCTAAAGCAGGCTGACATTGCCAAAGAGATTTACTGCGTGTACTTTGTATACACTTTAATTAGGTCTCCATTCATGTCTCTTACCTGACACTTACATAAGAAATCACTCATAAAGTACTAGCACAGTACGGAAATCAATACATGTCTGCAACGCACAGTGACTTTCAGGCTGAAATTAAGTGCCTTCACTTACTCAGGTTGTGTCCACCTCCGCTTGGTGGCATGCAGATGTATGGGTCTGCTCTGAGGGCTGCACCGCAGCCAGGCTCAACAGCTTTTGCTCCAGCAGAGGCGTGTGGGGCCCTCAGCGCCAGGACCTCAGCACCGTCGGGATGCTGTATTTCCCATCATCATTTTGACATACAGCAGCTACAGCCACGGAGGTGCGCAGAAATTAAAGCTTTAACAAGGAATTGTTTCTTTTTGTCACTTCAATTTTATTCTATTAGACTGCCTGACAGCTCCAAGCTTCAGACATCGGCGGCAACGGTGGCTGAAACATAGTACTATTATATTATTGTCACTTCAATTTTTGCTTGTGTTTCTAATAGAAATCTAAATGATTAGGTGTTTAACTTCCATGCTCCACCATGGCAAGGCAGAAAAAAACACAACCACCTATATTAAGGTCTAGCGCTCTGGAAATGGCATTTTTTGAGAGGGGATTTTCTTTCAGCTGTTGAATTATACAGCTTTATTTCTCTCTCCTGGGTGAGAGGGGCCTCCGATTCACCGGGCAGGTTACCTCCAGAGAAGGAAGGATGGTTTATTATTTTGTTCAGGGGTGAATACTCGGCTTGTGGCAGCACTATAGCTGTGTGCCCTTGTGCATCCCAGCCAAGACCACTGCTGTCAGCAAAGTTAAGCTAAGCTTCCGAGTGAGGTTACATCCTGATGCCTGCTTTGTTATTCATCTCGCAGCCTTGCGAGTAAAGAATTTATAAGAAAAGGGACTTCTTAAACTTTACGCCCCCAAGTTACGTGGAGGAGAGCCCATCGCAGTCTGTATTTCCAGGCAGTGGGGAGATGGAGGTGAGAACCTCGCAGTTGCCTGGGCTGCTTCACTCCTGCGGGAACAGGGGGCCAACAAGAGTGCATGACACACGAGTCTACAGAGAGAACCAGCATGTGAAGTTTAACTGCCTCCAGAACAATCGTTTTCTTCCATATGACATTCATATGGGAAATTTTTAATAAATCCTGAAAAAAGATACGGCCTATCTAAACA
Source organism: Chionis minor (assembly GCA_013398295.1). Classification (NCBI taxonomy): domain Eukaryota; kingdom Metazoa; phylum Chordata; class Aves; order Charadriiformes; family Chionidae; genus Chionis; species Chionis minor. The sequence goes on from VZSF01004381.1 coordinate 32,225, forward strand.
CATGCTGGCAAAAATATAGGAATGGACATGACAGCTGCTGGGTTTTTATCTTTTTTGATAATAAATGCATAGTAGAACTCGATTTACTCTTTTTTCTTTGTTTTTTAAAAGAAGATTAACTGGGTGCACACATCCAAACAGGCTAAGAAGGCGTCATCAGTCATTTAATTGAGTTTTCCTTCATATTCTTCATTTCATTTTCACGTATCTGTTTCTTCTTGGCTGTGACATTCAACTCCAGAGCTGTTTCTCCTTCTGCTTCCTGGCATCTTGGTGGAGTGACTTATAACTGACACTGCAAGAATCTCCTTTTGAGAAGGGAGGAAACTTCATCAAGGGCAACAGTTCTGACAGCTGGGGGCTACATGGAGACCTACAGAGCAGCCCGTTTACGGAGGTGACTAAATTGGGGTTGGAAGACTAAATTTTCACTCCCGTTTGGACTCCCTTTTCTTGGACTAAAAGCCAAACCCCTTTTTTGGCTTCAATGAATGGTCCCGCAGGCTGTTTTCCCCTTCTCAGAGACACCAGTTTACAAAACCTTTCCACCAAGCAGCACCATTTCATTCAATGTGAAATAATCACACTGTAATCAACAGGATTGCCCCCGACACCACACGCTGTGTGATACAAGCGGCAGCACTGTTTGAAAGAGCAGAAATGAAAGACTACAATTCCTGTACCTGGACATTCAAAATCTACCTTCAAAGCATCAACATCAGGGGCCAACTTTGAAAGTGTAAATCTTCAAATCTGGAGAACTTTGTGGGGGATTCCTATTCTTAAAGTTCAGAGGAAAGAAACCCCTCTGCACGCAAGTACATCCAGTAGATAATCTCATGCTGGAAATTAATTTGTAGGCAGTGTAATAGTCCCATTAATAAGATTAATGCCAGGTACAGCTCTATAGATTATTGAAAAGACAAAGCGGCCTGATCCATGCAATTAGAATGAGATACCTGCATTAATTAGGATGCTCACCTGACAGTAATGATTACATCAAACAGCGCAAGGAACTCAATCTCCTCCTCTGGTCTCTTGTTTCTTCCTGGTTTGTGCTGTCAATAGCCTGGTAGGTTTTCTTATATCATACATACTCAGGAAGAATAATGGTGTTGTTCTGACATGCGAGTGTAAAACCCATCTTGGTTCTCATCTAAGTGATAATCAAATATTCTCCATCGGGTTTTGTGTCGGCTTATCTGAGTTACGGAAAAAGCCAGAGGCCTGGCTGGTGTGAAACAGGGCTGTGATGGCTCACCTTGTTGGGCCACCAGCCACTTTTCCCCTTCAGATGAAAGCAGAAGCTACTGCAGCAGATTCTGTCATGGTGTCTGCACGTCACCCTCCATTAAGTAAATGGAGGAGGTCACATAACAACCAAGGCAGGAGACGACATACTTTCATAAACCAGAAATTCTCCTAAAATATTATTTTAAAAAAAACCCCAAACAAATAACATACTGTGCAAGTCGAGGATGCAGCTCAGGCCCACAGTGTGCTGATGCTTAGGACTTTATTTCTGCAGTGGCCCCACAGCAGCCGTGTGTTCTCCAGCTTTGAGCAAATCTCTGGATCCTGCTGCTGCCGAGCCCCAGGCATGAGTATAGAGGGGGCCTCTGGCAGCCAGTCAGCGTTACCTGGCTCGTGTGCCTCCGGGGCATATCCCTTTTTTCCAAGGAGTTTGCAATCACGTCTGATTCTTTGCTTGCCCTATTCTGCAGCATTACTAGGAGGGTTTCTATCGCGCAGCACTGGAGTGCCACATCACCCTAACAACCATCCTTGGGAGAGGAAATCACTCTGTCCTGCTCTGCTGTACTCATTCCCAATTACAAGCCAAGTATCTCAGTCATGAATGTCAAAACAGATACTATCTGGTTAAATGATACAAGATAGGAGCAGTTAAGCCATAAGCTGTCATGCACCCAGACGTGATTGACAGGAAAGCTGTCTCCTGATGGTACGGGGGAATTAGCTTAATACTTAAGGTGAAGTGATGCCTGCTTAGCAGAGCCCCTGTTGTTCCCACATTAGGCGTAATGCTGCCAGTGTTACTGTTACCACACGCTATTTTCTTTTTTTTTTTTTTTTAAGAAAGATTACCACGCTTTTGTATCTTTCTAAAAATGTGTTGGGCCCTCTAACCTGCTGTGATTAATTTTCAAAAACCAAAGCTACAATTTAGACTAAAGAAATGCTCCGGTTTTTATCTCTGCCTCACATGAACCATGTTGTGTTCAAAACCACCGTTCCCCTTTGGGGGACTGGTACCCTGGGTTCCCTTGAACCTGTAAACGGTGCAACGCTCCTTTGATTTCTGCCTGCGCAGCGTTTTGGCCATCGCTAGTTATGCCCAGCTGTGAGATTAATGTGTCATTCTTGTTATGTCAGAATTACTGGCATGCTGTTCCGCTCGTTTTGCTGAGCTGCAGGAGCTGCTGGGAAGCACTGGATCGTCTCCAACAGAGATGAAAGGAAGTATCGGGCGAGCTAGAATTGGGGAATCTGTGCTTGAGACTTCGATCCTGTGTGCGGATCACGAACGCACGCGCCACAGCAATAGATGAGCGCAATAGCGCAGCAGCATGAGGAAGGCACCCTCGTGCTGGATGGGGAGATGTGAATTTCCACTGGGATAAAGACTTCTAGAATTAGAATAGAAGAAATAACTGAAAACACCCCAAACCATAGGAGCTGGATGTTGAGTTCAGCTTTGAAACCCCTCCAATCAGCTATGCTGAGAAATGTCCTCCTTCCAGCCCACATACTTGTGGTTTGCAATGCCCACCCTGGAAATTCAGAAATTGCTTACTGAGTGGAGGAAAAATTGTAAAGACCTTTGGATGTTTTTCTGCCTAATTAGAAAAAAAAAATCTAAAAAAACAGTTGGGGGAGTTGGGGCTGTCAGCACTTGTTTACAAATCTAAACTGCCATTTCTTGTGTCTTTATGCCCAAGCGTATTGGAGTCACAAATCTGAACCCCTTGCATATTTGGCCAATATGAGGTTGGAATATCAATTCTAATCCCAGCTACAGCAAATTTTGTCATATTTGGCCAATATGAGGTTGGAATATCAATTCTAATCCCAGCTACAGCAAATTTTGTCATATTTGGCCAATATGAGGTTGGAATATCAATTCTAATCCCAGCTACAGCAAATTTTGTCATATTTGGCCAATATGAGGTTGGAATATCAATTCTAATCCCAGCTACAGCAAATTTTGTCATATTTGGCCAATATGAGGTTGGAATATCAATTCTAATCCCAGCTACAGCAAATTTTGTCATATTTGGCCAATATGAGGTTGGAATATCAATTCTAATCCCAGCTACAGCAAATTTTGTCATATTTGGCCAATATGAGGTTGGAATATCAATTCTAATCCCAGCTACAGCAAATTTTGTCATATTTGGCCAATATGAGGTTGGAATATCAATTCTAATCCCAGCTACAGCAAATTTTGTCATATTTGGCCAATATGAGGTTGGAATATCAATTCTAATCCCAGCTACAGCAAATTTTGTCATATTTGGCCAATATGAGGTTGGAATATCAATTCTAATCCCAGCTACAGCAAATTTTGTCATATTTGGCCAATATGAGGTTGGAATATCAATTCTAATCCCAGCTACAGCAAATTTTGTCATATTTGGCCAATATGAGGCTGGAATATCAATTCTAATCCCAGCTACAGCAAATTCTGTAGAGACCTTGCCCTAACCTACCTTTATGAGCGTTAAATCCTGCTCTGGATATTTCCAGATCAGCACGCATTTGGGGTGAATTTGCACCTTTCAGACAGAAAGTGAAATCTGGCCTTTTGCCGAGAGCGCTTTCCCGCAGGCACGCAGGTACCCCAGGAGGTGCCTCAGCAAAGCAGCGGTGCTGGAAGGAGCATGAGCTTTTGCATCCTGCTCTTCCACATTTTCATGGTACCTGGATGCTCTAAGCAGCCACAGAATAAGCCTTGCCCCAAAGCTTCCCGCGCCGGGAACCGTGCACCAGGGACGTGGGTGTTTGTGATGCTCAGCCTTCTGTGTTTCTCCAAGATGTATTTGAACTCTGTCCATGATGTTTGTCGAACAGTGAGGTATTTGGATAGCATTCGAGTCTGCTATGTTTGAAATGTTCTCACTCTGCATAAATTTGTCAGGACTGAAGATTATATTAAACATAAACTCACACAGGGGAATCACGCAGCCAGCCTTCCCTCCCCCATGCACACTTGAGCAGACTTGCTAAGTGCACAGACAAGGAACCCTTTCAGCTCAAGTTCATGATTCAGTGAACCAACCCCAGAATGCAATTCTGGTCCTGAAAGTGAGAGATGCTCTCATTTTACTCCCATATCTGTACAGTTTTACTTGTTTGGTTTGTTTTTTTTTTTCTTGTTCTTCCCTGGTGTTTTGCCCCAATGGAGCTTGTTCTTCATTGCAAAGAATTATATACTTGATAAAAGAAAATCTTGGGGCAGTCTGAAAGATATCTCAGGAAGTCTTGGATGTTGCCAGAAGGCCTGAGGAGGAACAATTTAGCTGGCAGATAAATCGTTGTAATAACTGACCTGACATTTCTTTCATGTTTGACCATGTTGCACCATGAAAATTGACAAAATCCTGTTACGATTGAAAATATTTTCTCCTGGTTGTGTAGCTGGTTAATCCTTAAAAAGACTCAGCTTTTCCATCCCACAGCAGAAGAGCTCAGCTGTAGCTGTGTGCTCATTATTCCCAGCTGGCTGGCGTTATTATTCGGCTGTTCCCATTGTTCTAGTTCACCTTAAACCAGTTACACTAAAAACATCTTTGAGAATGGCAGTGGCACCATTTTCTGGGCAGTTGAGGACTCCAAAGCATGACAGCCAAATAGGCAGATGGAGTCAATCTCCAAAAGTCAGCTCAAAATCAATAAGATGATACACTCCAGGTGAGAAGATGCTGAATAGTTATTTTAAAATGCCTTGGGATTAGACAAAATGTACTTCCCATCCCATTCATGTATAATAAGTCATTGGTGCTTTCTGCATGATTGAATCTCATTTCACATCTATGTTGTATATTAAGGTTCACCTGCACTTGTATTTTTTTTTGTCCACAGGCTATTTTGGAAAGGTTTTTTTGAAATAAAACAGTGCCAGCACAGAGGGCAACCGGAGCAAATAGTTCTCTGGGATGTGCCTCCTGTTAAAGAGCTTTGTTTGCAAAGAGAGTTGTCCTTTTGGGGAGGATGGATGAAATGGGCCAGGAGAGAGGGAAGCCAGAGAAGTTTGCTGTGGGACCTAAGTGGTCTGCAATCTTGACAGCTCCCCTGAGGGCGCAGGAGCAAACCTCAGCTGCTGCTCTTCACTGGATCCTCCAGCAATGTATGGGCACCCACATAAAACAGCATTATTCAGGGGGAAATAAATAATACTAGCGCGCTCCCATCGTAACTTAGCTCCAAGACTAATGATTAATGAAGAAAAGGTTAGCAAGCTAAGTAAAGAGAAAATGAATGGACTTCTTTATTTAAGTTCCTTCCAGTTCATTTAGGCAGTATATGCACACTGGAGGCAAGCAGGTTGAATTTAAAGGGTTTTTACCTTTATCTTTGCCAGACCTTGAACTGAACCAGGTGCGTTCAGGACCTTCTTTAAGAACAAAGTGCAATAGTGTGAAGGAGAAGGGCTGCCGCAGTAGTCCAGGCTTGGAGGGCTCAGTGTCAGAGCACCACGAGGATAACAAACGGCTTCATCTCCTCCGGAAAGGGCATGGACTGTGCAACTTCCCTGCAACTTCCATGCCCAGTCTTCCCCACCCAGCATGTGGGGCTGACCGCTCTCACCTGAACTCAAGAGACAGGGGAGAATTCAGGTGGCGTCTCACACTGCACGCACAACTGCTTCTTTGCAATCCGAACACCTTCGTATTCTCCAAACTCTCCGCTCTCTGGGATGCAAACCTGATTTCCTTGTTTACCGTCAGCTTTTTAGTTTCCCACAACAAAAGTCAGACCATGCTGGGAAAAGCCCTACCACCTGTGTCTGTCAGTCCCACGCTCTTCCAGGGGCACCCTCCCCTGCAAAGAAATCTGTCGGTCTCTGAGGTTACTAATAATTTCAATGCATAATTAGTATAATGATTGGGGGAGGGGGGAAGCAGCATAAAGATATACATTTTGCCTCTAGTAATTCCTCCATCTGTTGGTAGGCCTAGCAGGGTGCGATGCTCAGCCTCTACAGATTTCAAATTAAAGGTTTGCCAAGATACTTAACTGAGTTAAAGGCAACTCAAATACAGCAGCCGTAGGAAATTACAGCAACCGCCCCATTGTTTGACTTCCACAGTCTCTATTTCAAGCCTTCCAATTTTTAAGCAAAGCAAGATTCAGCTTGGTATTTTAACAGTATGAGATTCAGAGTGTCAGTTACGGGTTGGATAACTGGGCCTTTGAGGTCAGAGGGACAACACTGCAACTTGTCAATGCCAGCATACTCTCATACAACAATAGGTGTAGTTCTAACTACACCTTGTAGTTCAAGTAGTTTCTAACCAGCACTTGGGTCCCAGTTATGGGACTTGCAAAACTTTTTTTACACCTTTCAGTTGATATGAGTGAATAGTAGCAATGTATTTTACACATTAATGAATACAGGGGTGGTATAAGTTGTCCAAGAGTGACAAAGAGAAAGTAATGCCGTTTCCTACGTAGTTAATGACTCATGAAATAGCATGTGAATTAATTATCAGTCACAGACATACAGGTAGGTGAGCAATTTCCTAAATGCAATATTGATTTTAAAGATTAACAACATTTTCAGAGCTTGTATATGACCAAGAGTTTTCACCAGATGTCCAAATACCTAGCTGTGTAGCGAGAATGAAGACTTAAATAAGAATCTGAGTTGAAACAAATGTCCTATTTCCTACTCTCTAATCTTGTTTGAAGCTCTGGGAGTCCCACCGTTCTCAACACTGGTTGGTAGTCAACAAGCAAATAAAGCCTATGTTGGATTAGTGGATTTTATCCCCCCCTTAGGACCTGAACATTTTTTCTTTTCTTTAATGTTCAGACTGAAACACTTACTGCATAATAACAACAACCTGAGTCAGATGCAAGATGCATAACTGTGAAAAATATGTTCATTGCTTCCCATGCAGCCTGCCAGTTTGGGAAAGAGAGAGCCTGGCTTACGTTCAGAGGTTTGGGGATTGTATCCTAATTTTGAATGGAGCCCAGGATTCATCTGAAATGGGAAAGTCGAAGCGCCAGGGGGCTTTATAATATTAAAAGCACTACTGGAAAAATATGACACAGACAAAGAAAAAATCAATCAGATGAAAGCTGTAATTAGTCCATGTGAGCTCCTTGCAAGGAGGACCGTGCTGTACTCTTGGTGTATACAGTACTGAGCTGGTGCCAGCTCTGCTCAGTCTCCCCGCGCTGCCTCGCTTGGCAGCCCATCGGAGAGGACCACAGGGACCGGCTTCCTTGTTCTAGAAGAACAGAATAGGGGAAATCAAGCCTACAGCCAATCCCTTGCTTTATTCCTCTCTCTTTTGAGTGACAGACCCCCAACTTGGATCAGTACCTCCAAAGATGTTGGTTTGGTTTTACTTAGGAGACAGCTGACAGGAGAACACCCTTCCTTTTTGGGCTCTGTGGGTGGTTCCAGCCAAGCTCGTCTTGACAGCAAGCAATATGCAATTCTGAAATGTCCCTTCATTCATTTATATAGGAAATCATTACAGATGTATACAACCATATAATGGAGATATGCACAGATCAGCACATTTTGATGCAAACTGTGTCTTTAGTCTGACACAGTTCATCTAAGCTCCAACTCTCCCATCATCTCAACTCTAACTGTGCCCAAAAGCAGGTGTCCCATACAGAGGACAAACAGTCAAGAATCGGTGATATTTTCCAGATGTAAACTCATGATCCCCAGCAGTCTGTCACCACTTTTAGTGATGGAGCCAGTCAATGCAGGCTCTTGACTGAAGGGCTGGCAAGCTCAAAGTCTTCTCCTAGGGGTTTCTTTCTGTAGGCATTGCTATTTACTGAATGTTCTCTGGACTTCCCATGTTTTTTCTCAATGAGGAAAGATCTTCAGTGACTTTTCCTACTGGTTGTGAAAAGACAAAATTCAGTTGTTCGTGCTATTATGGCATCACAACTTCTTTTGCAGCTGTCATCATAGAAAGCCTTGACTCTGCTTTTTGTGGGCTCAATAAAAATAAAAATAGAATGAACTCTTGAAGCATAAGTCTGTAGGACTGCATTTCCCTCTCTAGATATGGCCATGACATTACAGCACTGCAGATTGCCATTCAGGCAGAAGCATCTCTTTCTTCACACGACACACGAATCTCACATTCTCACTTCTTCTGGGAGAGCTGAACCTCAATCCAGGAGTTGGTATCTGAGCCTGTCTACATGCAGACACCCCACTTCAGCATTGGCACCTGTTTCAGCATTGTGCAATGTGCAGATACTGAGCTCCCTGTGACATGTCACCGTCCCCGAGAGTGCTGGCCCCAGGTACCACCACTCCTGCAGCCCTACTGGGATGGGGACATCTCTCTCCTGATTTTGTACCGTGGAGCCAGTGCCAAAAGTCACACTACTGCAAGTGCTAGAGGAGGAAGAGGATTTCCTTCAGCAACATTTGAAGAAAGAAAGTCTGAGCCCTGGCTGTTCTCTGACCAGGTTCTGGTCCCCACCAGTATTCGGTGGTTCAGATCCTCAATATGGCCTTTACTCAGTGATCCTGTTTGTACGTTTTTTGTTGCTTTGCTCCTCCGGTTTGCTTGTCTTCCCAGTGGTTTCATAGCTAGATATTGAGACCATTTATGACAGAAGCCAGGAAAATTTGGCACAACAAGCTACCTATTTTTAATTTTTCTCACAACAGCTAACCCTATTCCATATGCACAGCCTGCTGACATCTCCTCTCTTTTTTTCCTCTTCATTAAGCCATCTTGAACAGCATCTGTCTCATTCTAAGAAAGCTGTGAAGCAGCCTCTTCCCTGGGTAACGCTTCTTTGGTCTGGCTCAACTTCTAGAAGTTATTTTCATATCCTGAATGCGCTAATTCTCTACTTGGAGGAAAAGACTCTCAGAAACGAAGAGATTTAAGCTTACTTATTTTACTTTACACGTATAGCAGCCAAAGAGTATGGTTGGCCCAGCTCTTTCTGCTGGTGCACAGTAGCAACCTGTTGAGCCATGGTAAATTAATTGTGTTTCTAACCTCAGTCTGGTGCTTCAACTGCCTTTGAAGGTGCAGCCTTCCTTCCTTGCACAGTCTTGCAGCTTGATTGTTTCATCAATGTATAAGTGAACTTTTCCTGAGAACTTTCAGCTTTTCACATGAACACTGGGCGTTGTGAAAGGTCCAGTGAAACTGCTACGCATAGATGAGACACGCTATCAGTCAAGGCCAGGCCCTTTTCCACATTTTAGAGGTGAGGAAATGAAGACACCTCCCTGATCTAGCTCATAAAAGAGATGTTCTGCTTCCATTTTCTCCTGCTTTCACCAAAACAAGGGGTTGAGCTTGGTATCATACAGCAGTCTACTCACCTATTCCATTGTCTACACGGAGAAAACAGTCAAAAGGGGGAAAATGTAGAAAAGGTAATTGCTGGAGGAACTCCTGCTCTAGCACAGACAGTGGAACAGACTACAGTGACAACAATAAACACATTCACCCCTCATCTTTGCCACTAGCATGAGGGAAAGTTTCACAAATTTTGTTCTTTTCTACAAAGCTGTTTTGAGAGTCCCCGTCTTCCATGGAGTCACTGAAGGAACAAAGCTAGAAGCCACAGATCAGAGAGGTCCAAACCCACTGCCAGGGTGCGCATGTTCCCCACAGAGTCTTGGCTTTGATCCCTAGTTTAATTCTGAGGATGCATTGGCTGAGATACCTAAGATACCCTCAGGTTTTCTTCCTGTATGCTGTCACTTGGGGATTGCCTGAATGTCATCTAAAGCCATGAAACTGCAGCTGTGTCACCTCTGCAATGGGACTGAAGGGCTCCTGCTCCCCAGAAAGTAGTTTTTCGTTTACACCTACCTGCCTGTAATATTCTCCATGGGACTGTTCTATATGATCTCAGTTTTTCCAGCTGTGCAAATTTCTCACCATTATGTTCCTTTTCCTCCTGGCTCTTGATGGGTCAGGAGCACGTCAACATGGTAATGCTGGCCTGTCGCAGAGTTCACAAAGCGCTGCAGTCAGCATTGCTCCAGCAGAAACTTCTGCTCCCCACCGAGCAGCACCGCCCCAGAGCTTGATCCAGCCTTTGAATATCAGAGATATGAGGATCCTAAGGCTGGACGCTAGCCCAAGTTCCCTCAATAACAGCCCAGCGTGAGCCCAGATGAGCTGTCAAGCTGGCTGATGATACTGTTTTAAATTCACGATAATATATTTTTCTAATTTAATCTCTAAAATGGAAGTGCACATTTCAGCTCATGATTTCCAACTTATCTTCTATTTCCTTTCAGCTTTTCAATGTTTCTGAAATGCCTTATGCTACAGGCAAAACACACTGATTATGATGGGGCTTTTCTTTTAGCAGCTGCCACTGAGCAGTGTCACACATGGAGAAAATGGGAAGTCGACTCTGCCCAGTTGTGTCACGCATTTGAAAAGAAGAGAGGAAAAAGACCGGGTGGTAAAAAGCAGGTGGCAACTATTGGTGTTGAATCCTGCTTTAAGGAAGAGTAGATGAGGGATTTTTTAAGACTTTCAGCATGGTGAAGTTCTACAAGGTGAGTAATCTAATAAAAATCAGCCCACCAGAAATGCATGATATGTTAGGCACAATGATTAACTGAGCTTTGGCTTTATGGCATCAAGACAAATGCATCTGTGTATCTTCGAGAAGGAAGGGGAAGATAGGAATAAAATTAATATCCATAATGTGTCTGAAAGAAGCGTGGCCAAAACCTTATTTATACCAATGCAGCAAATCCCACTCTTTCCACAACAGGGATGATTTTTTCTGGACCAGAGCGCAAGTGGCACACTGCAACTTCAATTCTGAAGTTAAAGTGAGTACGTGGACCCCTCTACTTGCACACTGTAGCCTTCCGAAAATCCTACTGATGTATATGTTTGCTGATCCCATCTTCATCATGCAGACAATCGCAATTAGCATGAGAGCTGGGCGGCTTAATGATGATGTAAAGCACATCGTGCAGCACCGTGGGATGCAAGGTGTTCTGTTCAAGTGTGTCCTCTTGGATACTGTACCTGTATCCAAACAGGGGAAAATGCAGCAAGACGTGTAGCTACTTGTTCAAATAACAGCTGTTCTGAAGCAGCACATCTCTCTGCCTTTTTGCTATCGAGAGACATTGCACTCTGCGAGGGCAACCTCGATTAAAAGCAGCTTGTTGTGACAGCCCAGGGAGAAGTCTGCATCGAATCAAAAACTCCCTCTTTGTCTTTGGAGAAGAAGGTTCTCCCTCTGTTTTTCAAGGTAACCTTCTACTGAACCGTCACTTTGTGCTCTCACCTCCATTTCAGATAAAACCGTTCCCCCTTAGTGAGAGGCTGAGCCCCGCAGGTGAACGGCCAGGAAAGAGGGACTCATCAAACCCAGCAGCTGTGAGTGACTTTCTTCCTGCAACAACAATTTTGCTGCTGATAGGGGGCATTGATTTTCAATGGATTCATTACCCTCAACCTGTTTTAGAGTGGGGAGCTGGAATTTCTCAGTCTAATTACATGGCCAGAGGTTTGACATTTCTCTGCTGCGAAAGAAGGGGCAGGGAACAGCGTTTAAGAAAAAGTTGCCGGAGAAAGCAAAGCCAAGGAGACACTCTAAACACGGGTTCTCCTTGGGGCTGTGTGTTCGAGCTGGGCACCGCCATCGGTGGCCATGCAGACCCAGATGGCACCCAACCATGGGCGAGGGCTGCTGCTGGCTCTGCTCGTGGCCAGGAGGGTGGGAGCCAGGCTGGCACACCTGCAAAGGGCGCCTGGGTAAGAGGCAGCCTGGCAAGCCCTGCTCTGCTGAATCCGTGGCTTTCCAGCTTTTTTCCATCCTCCGCAAGGGCACCTACTGCCTGGCAAAGCCAGGCTGCAGCTGCTTTTTGCAGCCTCTATCTCTTGGCCACTGCTCTCCCAGAGCAGACCCTGCCTCTTTGGTCCTTTGAGCCCATAAACATCACTGGCACAAAGGCAAAAGCACCAAGAGGCAATTTTCAACCCAGCACAGCTGCACCCTTTGCCCACACGACACATTTTGGAGGAGCGAGAGGCAGCGTGTACTCCCAAAATGTTCACATTGCACAAGTTATTTTTTTTTCCCCTGTAACACTTTTGCCCAAAAGCTCAGGTGTTTCCAGCTGGGGGACTGGGAAAAAAGCTTTCCCCACAAAAATAGCGGGAGGACGGATCCCATGGGATGGCCGTCTGCCAGCCCCTGCCTGTGGCGACGAACACGGCAGAGCCAAGCTGTGCCAAGCTGGGGGGCTCGGTGGGAATTCAACCCAGCGGAACCCACCTCCTCTCCCTCGCTTTAACCGCTGTCGGAGCTGAAGTTCAAATCTGTGCCATGCACTCTGAAAATGTGAGGGATTAGTTTAGTCCCTCAGAATATTCCTGCCTTCCAAAGTACACAGAGCGAGCACAGCTCTTATTTAGTGCTCACGCTATGTGAAGAGGTTTTCATGCTCGCTGTGGGGAAGCGGGGATTGTTTTTCTTCAGTGCAAGAAAGAAAGGCACATCTGATGTAGAGCCGACAAAAGATGCGGTGAAGATGTAGTGCTGGGGAGGGAGGGGATGCAGAAGCACTCGTAGCATGGCTTTCAATTAGGTGCCCTATTTTGTTCGCAGGCGTGGGGAGACATTTTAATCTACACTGTTTTGTAGGCAGACGGTGATTGCGCAGGACCAGTGCCCTCCGCGAGGATGCTCACATCTCCACACAAAAGCGAAAGAGAGAGGTACTTTCAAACAAATGTTAAATAATGAAAGCAGCCACACATGCCTATTAATGGCTGACGGAGCACCGTCACATCCACTTTACTGACAGATAGCTGCACTTTCAACTTAATTTCACAATACGGGAGATGTTCATCATGCGCGTGGTTCAGTCGTTCCCCTGGACGACTCTTACATTAGCACGACCTGGATCCGAGACTTGTTTGCTATTAGCAGGCGGTTTTCAAAGTTTTAGAGTGGATTTGGCCTAGAGGGTGGGATTTAAGAGTCTGTTCTTACAAACTTGGTGGAAAGCCTAATAGCATCTTCCCTCATAGCCTTCGTGTATTTTCTGAGTTGTTGAAGACAGCTTTTGAGACCTGCAAATGTATTTCTTATGCACTTCTATTCATAGTTTCTTTACTACAGTATTTCTTTGGATTAAATTTTTACCCCGGAGTGCCCATGGACACTGTGGTTGAACAGTTTGTTGGGATATACTATGGACTTTGTCAATCACACTGCTTTGGCAGTACATCTCCTTCTGGATCACAGAAGCCTAATAAGGCAATTTACCCCCACCAGATGTCACGAGGAAAGGCTTGAAGATGAGAAACTGTTAAAAGCAGCTCTTTGGGCATGGTTCAGAGCTCCAACCCAGCAGGGAAGAAGGTCAGGCAGATGCTGGAGGGAGCTAGAAGGGCTGGTGGGGTGAGAGGCACCTGAAAAGTGGCTGTTCAGTGAAACCAAGCCCTAGTTCCAGTCTCTGCACCCAGTGCCGTGCCGGGTCAGGGCAGTGCCTGTTGCTGTCTGAGATTTTTTTCTTTTTTCTGGAGAAAAAGTTGTGCCTTGAAGGAAATCACTTCAGCTCTGCCTTTAGGCCTTCTTGAGTGATGGCAACGGTTCAACCGTGCTACGCAAATTATAGAAATGCCAAGTAGCTCATAAACACAGATGATGAAAAACAACTTAAAATGTACAAAAGTTCCCAAATTTGCAAGTGTTGTCCCAAGAGAAGCAGCAGTTATCCTGGTACGTTACACAATCCTCCGTGCTTCCTCACAAGGCAAATTGTAGTGCTAACTCACCCCGTGAATTTAACTCATCCTTTATTTCTCTTTGCTTCAGGTTCTTGGCTGTAAAAGGTTATACCTTAGGAAATGTAACCAAAAGGATAACTCATGAAAATTAATGATTTAGGGGAGGCTGGGGAACCTCCCTCTCTGAGGGTCTCAGGAACAAATGGTCTAATGAGGAAGGTTTTTGGCATCACTGATCCTGCCCTGGTGCACAGGCAGGGAGGACTGATCTTCTTGAATTCTCTTTCTGCCCTGCTTTCTCTCAGTGGCCAACCATGCACCAGCCTGAGAGGGGACTTCCCAGGAATAGGTAATACACATTTAAAAAGCACCAGGAGGTCCTCAGTAAAAAGAATGTGTTCCGGAATTGTTAGAATTGTTCTCATCCACTTCTTGGATTTGACCTACCGCGCATCATTGGAGCTTGTTCTTACAACCAGCAGAGGAAAAGGCAGAGAGAGCAGCAGCAGGCAACTGGGTGGAACTGGACCAGTCGAGAGGCAGACACTCCTCCGGCAGAGCCCGCTGCTCCTCGTACCCGACATTTACATTAGCTCCACTGCAACACCATGCTCCGCAGAAGGGACTCACCTTGCCTAACTTCAAATGCCTACAGTGGTGTTGTCTGTACCCAGAGTCGCTCAGATGAATTATAACTTAGCAGCAAATTCTTTGCCCTGTTTACTGTGGAGGGAGTATAGCCAAGGGCTCCAAGGTAGAGCACTGGAAGACACACTAATTCAGGCAGGATGAGTCCCTGCTGCCCAGTTCTGCCTGGGAATGCTCTGCCTGTACAATAAGTTCCACTGAATAAAATTAAGTTTTCGTAAGGCACAGCCTCATGGCAAAAACATCTAACTTCAAGGATGCCCAAATCACTTTGGAACAGCAGAACCCATAAAAACTAGTTATCAGTGTCATGCTCTCCTGAAATTGAGCCCTGGCGTGAATCTTCTGGCACCTAATGAGAGCTAAACTAAAATTGGTTTTGCCAGCAAGCTTGTATAAAAACCTGCAGAAATTAAATATCTCTAAGACTGTCCACGCCAGCCAAATTTGACTGAAATCAGCCCCTACGTTCAAAATGTGCACATGTCCACAAAGCTCAGTGGTGTTGGTTTAATATCTGGTAAGACCAAACTGAAATGAGATTCTGACTCTGCTGAAGTCGATCACGTCTCTCTGCCCAGGAGTTTCCTCAGAGCAAACCTGAAATGATTTCTTTCTACAACAAGGGGACGTTGCCAGCTGAGCTCTTTGAAAATACAAACAATCCCCCATCATACTTTATTTTCCCATTATCTTGAGTGCTTGTAAACCTATTGCCTTAATTTTAATAAGATTTCATAGAGTTTGGTATAAATACTTTCTATCCATCACCGTATTAGAAGAAAGAAAAACAATAATAACTTAATTATCTCTTATGCAGAAACTAATTATAATTCTCTGGATTCATAATCAATACTTTAAAGCTGTTCTATCTCAGAGAACAGTTTGTCAATATTTTATATCCTGTTAATAATTCATGGGTTTATTACATAATCAAACAGGAATCTAACTGCAGAAGGCCTCAGCACAGGAGGAAACAGCACAGGAAAAAATGAAATGGAAGAATGCAAAACCGCAAGGTATCAAGCCAGGGGAAGGTGGACAGCCGCTCGTGCACGCACGGCGTCACCAGCCTGCTCCTCACCTCTCATCCACGAGGGTAAGCCCTAGGTGTTGATAAGACAGAAGAGCTGGTTAGACAAAAGAACATGCCAAAAATCCACATTGAAAGAATCAGTTAGAAGGGAGACCGACATTTTTCAAGCCTGACGTCGAAATTTAGTATTTCTACTGGGAACGTGCATTTGGGAGTGGAGGAGGAAGGGATAAAGACTCCCCCTCTGGAGAGGCAACCAGCATTGTACGGCTCTGCTGTATCACCAGCTCTGTCCTAAAAAAGCAGAGAGGGAAGGTTAAACCACAGTCTCCTTTCTTTATGTCACTCCTTTGGTATGTCAAATACTTGTCCCTGGTTACTGCAATGCCACGAGTGTTGACTCCATTGTCCATGTGCCTGAACCCAAGTCACCCAGGATGACGCAGTTTATGAGCAACCCCTGCAGTGATCATCTCAGGAGATACAAAAACTGCCTAAAACCAATGGGACCCATGGAAGAACTGTCTCTATGACGTGGGGGGAAAAAAAAAACAACAGTAAAAGATGATTTATGATGATCTAATCGGCATTTGAAAGAGCTCACTGTCACCTTTTGAAGAGGAGAGAACCCAAGGGAAATGTGGGAAAAGAGTGCTCTTCAGGTCAGCCTGACATTCATTGTCCCATGCGTGGGAAACCACTTTCGCTGCAAATAAGATGTTACAGTCATGAGGACTTGGAAGCAAAAGGGGGAAACTGTTGGCTGTGATCCTGAGCAACTAGGGACAGCTGCCTCCACTAGCGTGCCAGCACGCGTGTCGTAGGAGAACGTGGAGCCCACAGCAGAGACGCAGTTCTTCTAGACCCTGCCCGGAGATGTGATAAAAGACGACTTCTGCCTCCAAAAGTGTAGAACCTAAGCAGGTGCAGTGGTGAAATCAAGGCTCAGCATCGCTTCCTGACCAAAGAGAAACCCAGCAGGGAAGCAGCAGGCGCTCTCATTGGCACAGGGAGTGTGCAGCTCTCATCTTCTAAGTGCTGCTGCAGCATCTTGCACTCAAAAGCATCCTCTCTATCAGTTTGTTTTACTTCAACAAGGGTGCAATGGGAGTGCTATCTATTTTTTTTTTTCTCTCTTAGCATTTGCATTGCACTTCATTAGGAACAGATTTGGTATGTCTGCAGTACAGAGTAGTTCTCACTGCACACTTACCTTGGGTTTTTTTACCATGTTATTCTTTTTATATCATTATCAACTTTTTATAAGCATCTATAAAATAGGTGCAGGATAGTAGAAGTCTTCAGAGTAAGTAAATGGACATTGTGCTAAATGAGTTATGTCTTTGATGCTATTATCTCTAAATCAGCATAGATTATTCAGGCTAGGGGCTTTTAGAATCGTAAGTGGCTGAGATCATTTCTCAGTTCATCATCCTATTACCCGTAATGAGAAAATACTTCTAAATATGAAGATTACTCTTCCAAAAAGATCCCCTGTGAACAATTCCCCAGGCACTAACAATATTTATTAACTCTTTT
Organism: Chionis minor; assembly: GCA_013398295.1. Classification (NCBI taxonomy): domain Eukaryota; kingdom Metazoa; phylum Chordata; class Aves; order Charadriiformes; family Chionidae; genus Chionis; species Chionis minor. The sequence continues at coordinate 49,421 of VZSF01004381.1, forward strand.
CTTTCTGCATGGAAGGGACTGAGAGAAACTCAAAGTCCTCAAGGATTACCCTGAAACATTCAGCAACTCTGAATTCACTATCACTCTCCTGGGACCCCTTTGGATCTGCACTCCCGTCTCTAACAGCATTTTCTTAGTTTCCACCTCTGCAGCTGCTTTTATGCAGTATGTAAATTCAGTGGCTGGTGCTGAACCTAGAAGGCAATAAAGCCTTTTAAAACTTCATTTCATTATTTTTGAGTGGCTCTGTTTATGCTGGCTTTAAGTTTCCATTTCATCAAGCATAACTTTTACTGGTTCTTCAGCCAATGATTTCTACTTGCAAGCCTGACAAAATGACAGGCTCTCTCCCCTGCCCAAAGTGGAGAAGACCCTCAGAACGCTCCTGATGAAGCTTCCCTGTCATTCCTTTATTTTTTCACACCGTCACTGGCTCATTTCCTTATTGTATGGGTAGAACTACTCGTTTTATTTATTGGGCTGCACATTTCTAAGCACCCATTTAATGCACAGTTTCACGAGACGGTTTTCATGGAATATAAACTTAATATTCCAGCTGTTGAGTAAAGGATTCCTTTTACCTTCCGCTGAGTCATACGCAGGTCTGAAAAGAATACCTTCTTTTTCTGCTGGGAAAGGTGAGATTTCAACATACCACACCTATGAGCTAATCCCACCTGAGGAATGCTGCTGCTCTTGCTGAGTTTAGTCCCTGAGTTTAGTATTTCCAGGGAAGAAGTTCAGGTCTGTGACTGAAGACCTGATTAGGTGCCAAAAGCCTCCATACAGTCCTCCTGCGTGTCCCTTGCAACACCACTTTACATCAGCTTCTGCTAACTGCATTATAGAATTCCCTATAATGTCCATTTACTCAGGTAGTAAAAATCAAACCAGCTACAATAAGGTCAACATCTGGCTTAATTATGAACGATTGGGCATCCCAGAGGAGGTTTCACAAAATCGTACACACTGTAAGTATGGTCTGCTCCACCTTTTCTTCTTTATTGCAAAAATCACCGTGCTTAGGTTTGCCAAATTAGTGCCATATTTTCATTTGTGCAAACCATACTTCAGTAAATCACACATATAATATCTTTTTCCTTTTACAATAGAGGATGAAGCAAACGTGTGTGTGTTTTGCTGTAGGTTTACTGGTACACTTTGCATGTTTTACACGGAGCAACTGCTACTCCCAACTTCTGCCTTGCTTCGCTGTTTTCTCTTTTCTTGAAAAACTACCTGCGCTGGTCTAATTATCTATTGTAATTTGTGTGGTGGTGAGGTTTTTGCCAGAGATCTACATCTCCAAACAGTACACGCTGTTTGCAAATATTTTATTTCAGAATTGTTTGAATGTTTTCATGGGCAGATGCCAGCCTGGTTGTTGACAAGCAGCTCTTTTGTGGCAGTTTATGACAGACTTTTTTTGGTATCACCGCAAAAGTTGAAAGAGTCTCTTGTTAACACCATGTCATGCCAGAAGCCTGAGGTTTACTTGTCGTAATCATTTACTCCTATAAAACTGGAGTGGCAAGAATTTACAAAACAAAGGAGGGCTGAGAGCTAGTGCGAAGGGTGAATTATTTTACAGTTGCTTCCTGTATGATCCTTACATTTTAATCCACTGTGCTTCACATTGGCTGCCGGCAGACAACATACTGGGTTAGAAGGACCTCACATCCAAGCCTGTATGATAGCCAACACGATCCACATTCATAAAAAACAGATACCAGCTATTTGTCTAGTCGTTCATCATGAGATAATTTTGCATTATTCTCTATGTGTAGCTCCATAATTACAGCTAGAGTGGACTGTAAAGTGTCAAAATTTAGAAAAACATCACTGGAACTATCAGTGTCTCCCAGAAGATCTGTTCCCCCATAGCTTTGCAAACACACATATGTTGGATGATGAGAGGTTTATACATTACGAAATACAGTTTTTAAATTAAAGGGGGGGGCAGGGCTTAACACATCTGTTTTACTTTACTGTCTTGTTGCCCTAAGTCTTTGAAATTCTGTGTAATGTTATCCCTTTTTAATTTGCTTAGGCAGGGACAGATGAAGCAACAGGGCCACACATCTCGGGTTCCTCCACCCAAGGTCAGAGCTCAAGCCACGCTGGTGATGCCCTATGAGCTGCTGCTGTTCTTAACCCCCATGGGGGCAGAAATGACCATGCTGACTTTGCGTTAGTCAGAACAGCTAAGGAAGTAGTGCTGTGCCATGATGATGCTGGGCTCATTCCACCAGCCCACGCCATGGCATGTGCCTCGGGCCCCACAGCTCTAGGCAGCTGCAAGCCTTTGGTGAGCCCACAGCTGTTGTGCTTTTCACCAAATTGCTCTTTTTTTCAAGGCCTTTAAAAACTTGTCTTAGGTTTTAGGGCTTAGGGAGTTTGGCTCCTACAAAATGCAGCTGCTGTGTGGAGGGCAGTAGATCAGCAGTATGGGATGTCTGGGGGGAATGTGCAGCCGGATAAGATCCAGAGATAATGCTGGAGCTTTGCTCAGCACCGACTTAGTCTTCGCAGGGACATGTCTGACCAGCAAACATACTGGCTGGAGGCTCTGGAGAGGCTTGGAGAAGGTGCCAGATCAGACCTGAAACAAGTGGTGCCATTGCACGAATGTTATTTCAGTGAGTACAGTATACTGTGTAGGATACTCTGCAGAGCTTGGCTTTTTTTCTTCTTGTGTAAAAAAGCATTTTCCTAAATAGTAAAAGTCCATTTTTTTTTACACTGTACAGGCATATTAGATGACAGTTGTCACAGAAGAGATCAGTGGGTGGGACTGCACAGAAGACAGTCCTGTTACATCCCTTCAAAGGATCCTTTCAAACACATTAACCTAGTCTTGAGATTATTTTTTTTTCAGCCACATTAGTGTTGGTTTCTGAATTTAATGTGACACATAAATCAGCCAATTTCAGCTGCATTTAACAGCCAGCACTATTTCACTTTTCCTGTGTCTTGAAGCCCCCCATAAAGCACGCTAGTTTTTCTTAAAATAAAAAAGCAGTCTGTCTGTTTTCCAGAAGAAATGCATTTTATAATTTCAGAACGTCTTGTTTAATGATCATTATCCAGCCATTTAAAACAAAGTCTCTCAGGAAAGATGTCTTGATCCTAAAGAGGATTTTAAATTGATTTTTCTATTTTTCATTGTTTAAGATTCAGTTCAAGAAAAGCAAGGACTGTCTTTCAGCACAGACAGGCTCCCAACATGTGCTGTCAAAGTCTGTACTTGTCATTCTTTCAGTGGGAATAGCTGTTTTAGAAATGTTTGTATAGTATCAAAATTAAGTTCCAAAATGAGCTGCAGTATCTGTTAAAAAAGGGGATAATAATATTGTAGAGAAACTAATTGGAAACTTGTTTTTGGCTAAAGTAGTTATTATTTCCATTATGACAAGCTGGAAGCAGATGAAATTCACCTTTATCTTCCCCAGCCCGGTGTCTCACACTATTTATTCAAACTGAAATTAAAACCTGGCATAATCCCAGTGAGGCATTTCGCACCAGTTAAAGATTATTCTTCTGGAAAAGAACTTTTGTTCCACAATTTCATTATGTTGTTACCAATGTATCCATTATAAAAGGGTGATACATAAATCAAAAGCTATCTGTTCTTGCATATCTCCCCCCACCTCCAATAAGAAAAAAAAAAAGGGCTTAAGATTCTACTTTTCTCAGGAAACTAAAGTTTTAAGGAAAAAATGACCATCACTCTTCAGAGAGTGGAGAGGGTGTACTACAGCACAGGGAAAACTGCCGTGGGAAAACGGATGCTCTGCAAGTTTTTTGGCACAAACTGGACGCTTGCTAGCCCTATGCAAGTCTGGCTGGGCACAGGCAAGAAAAGAGCAGAAAATAGGGCAGAAAACTCTGCTTGCTTTATGCTGCCTTCATCCTGCTGTGCCAAGCCGCAGCAGGGAAAACCGCAGTGCCCTCCTTAGTTTTGCACTGGAAAGGGAAAGGGGGGTCTGCGCGTCGCATGGTCAAAACCAGCAAAAAATAGCAGCCAGTTGTAACATTTGCCAAGGGCTACGCAGCCAGGCATTGCCCTGGGGTAAATTTAAAGCTTTGGGCCCCGTCCCCACGTGAAAGCGGCCAGCCTAAGGCCACGGCGAAGCAAGCCGGCGGAGCGCGCCGCACGGCACTGGTGTTGGGCAAGCATCGCTTGCATATGGAAGCAATGGGGTGAAAAATTGTTTCCTGCTCTAGTAACTAAAGGATATTAAGAGGGATAGGTTCACAGGGGTGCGGGCTACTTTTCATATTTAGGAGAAATTTTCCAGAAGTGTAAAATGATAATTGCATGAAGAAAGCGCGGTTAATAATTTTCCCTGTTAATTCAAATGCACAGAAGTTAATTGCGGTTTGGCAGGCTGAGATATACAAATTAGGAGAGTTTAATTTTGCTAATCCTCACTTTAAGTTGCAGGGTATTGAATATAAATATGATCACCTCACAAAGGGACGAATCCTGCCTCCGCTGAAGCCAGCAGGAGCTTTGCCACTGACTTTAGAAGGAGCTGGGCTGGGTCCCAGGTGCCTGCGTTTGCTCTGCATGTATGAGTGAACAGGCTCAGAGAGAAGGGAAACCAACATGATTTTTCTCTCAGAATATGGGCCAAAAATTCCTCGGAGATTCTGAAAAACTTTGGAAAACTTCCACAGCCCCACTATTCAACTCATGCAGCTATTTTTGGCTGCCCACATGCCCTGTGGGAGAGGTTGAGTTTTCTGTGGTTTTCCATTTCCCACCCCATTGTCTGACTGATTAAATAACCAATGCCAAAACTCCCTAAAAAAAAAAAAAAAAAAATCAAAGGCTGTGATGCAAACTGTGCTGTTTCATATTCAACAGCCTGCAGCAGTCTGTCTGCTTTACCAAACTCTCCTCCCTTCCCTGTATGCTGTTGCCACCACTTGTTGTCTTACACATCGCGTTTGAGACCGTGTAAGGTTTCGGCCCCTTCCTCCAGTGAGTAAACCGAGGGAGATCAGAAGAAAGCCAAGCAAACTTGCTGCCAGAGGCTGGATATTCTGCTTTGATGTAGGTGAAAATTGTGCTGTTGGCGTCAGGGGATGTAGCGTGAGGCTACGCGTTACGGTGGAGGAAGGCTGCAGTTCGGACCTCTGCCTCTGGGCTAGTACGTGCTTTGGGGCTCACTGTTGTCTTTGAACACCTCTAAAATGAGGATAAAGCTATTTATCCATCTTTGTAAAGTATCAGCGTACCTGCATAGCTGAGAAGTGTAATTTAAGGCTGATCGAATGAGCAGGGCTCAATCTCTTATGGTGCGATACATCTGGGCCGAGCACCTTGCCATCATTCAATTTGTATTCCTGCGTACAAACGACATGAGATACATCGTACAAAGATCAGCCCAATCAGAAATGGATATTGCCTGAAAATACCCACTTGGCTTGAAATATTGCAGGAAAATCAATCCAGGATCTCTGCAGAACTGAATAAGAACATAAGTCACCGAACGTATCTGATGTGAGCCAAGCCTCCTTATCTTGAGTTCAGTTATCACTGACATTTCAGCTATTATTCATCAATTTAGGAGGAAAAGCTGAACCCAGAGCACTTGCAAAACCTGTATGGTATTTCCAAATGTTTCTCCTGCCTTCCTGGTGATGATTATTATATGCTGCTCTAATTAATCAGATTAATTTACATCCCCCATCATGAGGATGTGAGCACCGGCGCAGATTTATCTCTCTGGATTGCTTCCCTCGGTCACCGCTCGCAGCTGTGAGGCTGCAGCAGTATTTTCTCCTTGGACCTTCAAAAACGCAGAAGCGGAGATGCTCCGCGATTCCGAATGAAATAATTTTGATGTCACAAGAAATGTCATTAAAACTACTGCAGTCTTTTAATAAGCTCCTTCTTGGGAGAATGGATTTTCAGCCTCTCTGCATCGGCGCTCGGCAGAGTAACTACAGCGAAGCTGTGTTTGTGCCAGCGTCCCCGTTACAAAATCCGTTTCTCCAGGGTTTCTAATTACAACATGCCTATAAAAATTTACTTTAGTCTGAAACCCAGGATATAGTTTCTCAGACGGGGAGGAAATATTGCCGGCTGAACTTGGTTTAAATCAATTTCGAGTTTCAAGAATCCAAAAATAATAAGGTTTGGGGTTTTATATGCTTTTTCTGTGGGTCTATAACTCAGAAAGAAATCACTTTGTAGGATAAAGTGTCATGTTTGTTTATAAAGCACAGCAGGAATAAAAATAACACAGATAAAAGTTCAGACATTTTATAGTGGCTACTGAAAATTCTAAGAAAATAATTTTCCCAAAGAATTTCCCTATAGTGTCCTCACGCACAAGCCTTGCCCTGCATAGATACGGTGATCCATTTTGCAGGAATTTGGCAGGGTTGCGGTTCACATATTTGGAGAACAGGTGAGCTACTCTTACATTTGTTTACATTGTGTTTGGGGCTAGTCACAGGACAGAGATGTGTTGAGTCAAAAATGTCTTACAGGTAGCTAAGTGCAACAGGCATTTTACCATTTTCCTCATTTCAACATTATGGCATTGAGAAGAAATACAAAATATGCCCTTATAAGGCTTGCTACTAAAAACATCAGTAATTGGGCTGCATACATGGAGAGTTCCCATTTATATTGGCATTGCCAAATGCCTCGCAATATTTGGCCTTTGGCTTTTATCAATAAAGAAAATAATGCCGCTGTTAAACTGAAATATCGATGACACAAGCAAAGCCCAGCACACACAGATGGGGGGGGGAAAAAGGCAGAAAACGAAGCCTATAAATCTTTGTGCAATATTTTTAATTTTGTTTTGAATTCACAATCAGGTCAGTTTTATCCAATTAAGGATTATTCAGTCTGTCTTTGTCAGCTCTTCCCTATTAGACAAAATGTTTCACTTCTCAATATTCTACTTCTGTGGCAAATTGACAGGGTCATTTTTCACATGGCAAGCTGGGATTAAGGTGATATTAAACCATTTTGCATACAACAACTAACAGGATGCTGCAACAAAAAACTAGCTGTTTTCTTTTGTTGGTGTCATTAATGATGCCCTTCCTACTGATTTTGGTGGGTTCCTGAATATCTACACTTTGGTCAGCCCCATAGGATACCAATATGATACTGCAGGTTTGGAAATTGTGTTTGAACCCATAATCGTAACACTCTGATTTTCCCCTTAGCAGCTTTTGGCATAAAGAAGCAAGACATAGCTCATCCCAGGGTCACCAAAGGGCAGTACAGGTGTGCCCCCAAAGTCTTGCAAAAATGCATATTTGCCACAGGTGAGCTTTTTCCTTTCATTATGAGGGAAGGAGGGGAAGTGGGTTTAATTACTTCAGTTAAATTATTAATTTTATGCTTAGCACTATGACTTCTTTAAAGTCAACCTATATGAGGAGAATTATCTCTTTTTAGGTGTGTTATTTCCACCTTGCTATGTATCAGGTATTTGACTCTCACAAAAGAAGACTGAAGAAATTATTTAAAAAAACAAAAACACCTTGTCAAGGCACATGGTTATAAATGCATTTCGTTCTTCCCTCACCTTCAGGCTTTTAGTATTACTGATTCAGATCCCATATGTAAAGAAATATATTGAGTATGTGCGTGGGTATACGAGGATGTATGTTTTCCACAACTGGCTGAAATCCAAATGTATTCCTAAATCCTAAAGAAATTCTGCCTGTGAGTCACCCTGGTAGTGCAGTGTAGGAGTGTGTAACCGTGTGGGAAAGGGTGGGCTCTAATGGAGCGCACAGCGCTATACAGAGAGACTTGGTAATAAGCTTGATTATGATGGTTTACACCAATCTAGTGGTTGCCCAGGACTTTAAAAAGCTTAATTTCCATAGAAGTCCTGAAAATCCTAGTGATGTTGAATAGAAGTTTGAGTAACACAGCCTTAGCTTTCTGGTTTTGTACCGTGTTTGGTTTCCTAACTAGCCCTGCAACTCAGTTCAGTCGTGGCTCTAGGAAGAGGTGCTCTTTGGTGCTAAAAGCCACTAGAGAACAGATTTTACTCTAAATTTGAACCAAAACCATCAGGGCTTAACCATGCAGAAAAAAAAGAAAGGAGCAAAGTCACAGAACTAGTCACTTGGTATAGTCCCACAGCACGATGCAATCCATAACACCATGAAACGTCACCATTTACCTATCATCTCTTTCCTCTTCAACCTTCTCTTTGTAAACGCCATGGAAAGCTAAGCAGTATGATTTTTTTTTTCCTCAGTGAGCTTTTAAAAATACGTTTTTCTTCCATAACAAGAAATTCCTCACGATCACTTCTGTGCTGGCTTTCTTCTACAGTTTATTTGGCAAAGCAAAAAGATACCTATATTGAATCAGTGCTCATTGCAGGAGAACTCGGGAAGAAAAGAAAGAAAAACCTCAGCTTGTACAAACAGTAACCAGATACCAGCTACACTTCCCAAAGCAGGAAAAGTGAGATTCTCATGGCCTTTTTCCCAGGGGAGCCCTAAGCCAGCAGCTTTTCCCATTGTTTTATGTTATTACTCCATTGCTTTTATCCTCCTTTTAGACCCTGCACTTTCTTAGCTGGTATTGCAAAAGGTCAGGGAGGTTCACCAATTCATCTCTTCCCTGTTGTACAAGACGTGCAGACAGGGATTTTTTTTCCCTTTCTCATCTTCATGTAGCTCTGTAATGAAACACTAACTTGGAACCCATAAATCCAGTTACTTCGAAATAAGTTGCAGATAAGCATCAGGACTTGAAGGGACATATTAAAAAATAAATTTTTTTTCCCACGTTTGTCCAGGAGCATCCAGGACTCATAAAACTTTATGTTAAATATCGGCCTCACTTTTCACAATATTGCAGTGATGAAGAAGTAGCTCAAAATTGATTTATTGATCCCTAAAAAGACAGATAGATAAGGTTATCAAAGTTAACACTTCAATATGTGCAAAATCTATTATTTGAGCTTGTTAACATTCATGTGTTGGTTAGCAGTGGCTATAAAAAGGACAAGGCAGACACCTCCCTCCTGAAACAACTGCTCATGGACAAGCATTCAGCATTGTGTCTTTTTTGGAAATTATCCACATCTAGGATGGAGTCACTGCGAAGTGTCAGTTGATGTTTATTTCCTTCAAAAGTTAGGTCATACTTAGTCACGTCCCAAAATTTGTACTCAGTTTTTCCAACTATGGTGTTTATAGTCACCCCAAGGTCTTCGAACTTGCCTAATTCCTTTTCCTATGCAGCTACTTGCAAGATGTGAATGTTCACTGTGTTTGAAAACCAGCCATGAGTCAAAGTATGGATTAAAGGACTGTTGAGTGTGCAGCTATATATATTTAGGGAAAAGTGTTTCACTTCATGGGTGGAAATGAAACATTTTTCTTTGTCAGCCAGAGAAAGCAAGGTTCCTGTGGTCCTTCATTTTGAATCCATTAGAGTTTTCAATAATTTATTCACATGCAGAGTTTCTGTCGCAGTGGGTTTGCGTTTGTCATATCACCTCAATTTTTCTAATGAGTTGCTAATGAGAGGTCAATTACTTATGGAAATGAGAAAAACATTCATTGAGGAACTGTACTGAGGTAAAGTGTGCTACCTCATAATGTTATGATATAAATCATTACAGCTTTAATGAATATTTTACTCTTTTTCATGTTACAGCTTATTTCCCACTCTATAAAATGGCCTCAAGATGATTTTGAAATTAACGTGACCCATTCTCCTAAAAATCTTCTCATATTGTGTTTACTAATAATTGCAGAAGAATACCTTACTTTTTGCTTTTGTCATTAAAAGTTTGCTCATTCATCAACCTCTCGCTGCGAAATCTTCAGCTGATTAAAACAAAGGTGTTAGGAACACCAGATTTGCCATGTTGAATCACAGCACTAATCTGTCATCTTCCCCGGCTCCCTTTACAGCAGTCACCTTCCATTTGGCACTGCGGGGTGGGAAACGGACGTCCCATGAAGCAGCTGGATGGCATCCAAACTGGAACTCACCAAGGGTCCTCCCGACCCCTCTTTTGGGTAACCAGCGCTGCAAGAAACCAGCCAGAGCCTGCAGCACGTCATCCTGACCCCCAATGTCGATGAACTCTACCCCCATCTTTTTAGTGAAACACCTTCAGGAACTGGTGGCGGGTAAGCAGTTTAAATGTTCATTTCAGAGTTTACCCTCTTCCTAGGAACTCCTTTTTCGATTTGTTTTTTTTTTTCTTTTTTGGTTTTGAATGAATGGTGTAGAAATAGAGGAAAAGAGGCAAAAAGAATTCGAGGGACCAAGATGGATAGTGGGTTAGTTGCAGAATCACGCAATTAAATTTAGAGGCCAAGGATATAATTCACTGCTGAAATTCAGCTTTACACTGTCATAAGTTATTATTTCAGAGCAAAAGCCGAAATGGCCAGAGAGGGGAAAGTATACAAGCAGAAGTATAATTGGACTTCAGTATTTCATATTGATACCCTGAGACTTCCACTGCTACGCACCGCTTCAGAGTCCAGCCAGGGTAACACCGCAGTGAACAAACGTAAGATCTCCCATATTCAGACCACTAGATTATTCCACTTCCCCTTCAGGTGCTGTAAATCAAAAGCAAAAGACACCCTGTTATGTGCTACAAAACAGTTTTGTTGGGCTTTCTTTTCCAAACACACATGTTTTTTCTATGAGTCTCATTCACTTCAGCTTTATTGTCTCAAATACAGATTTAAGTTGGGGGGAGGGAAGGAAAGGGGAAAAAAAAAATCAGACCTCGAAACCAAGCAGCTATCCACAGAGAAGTAATGTAAGAGCTGGTTAAATAAAAAAAAATAATTATTGCATCATCACATGGATGTGATATTCTCAGTTTCTAAAGAATTCCAAAGTCTTTGTCCCTTTGAGCCAGGCTCAGTCTAGATTTAGGTGAAAACCTTGCAGTTATTCGACTTAGGTGGGTTCAGAGCCCATCATTTTGCTGCAAAGAAACCCACTGTGGTTATTAAGGGGTAATTCAGTTGGTCCAAAGTACAGTTCTGCCACTTAGTCCTAATATCATCTTGCGCAGCACTCACATTTATGTCTCTAATTCCCTCTCCCTTCCCATCTCTTTGGAAAGATAAACATTTTAACAACAAGGAGGTGTCCAACTACTAATCGAAAGCAATATACTACTGCACAGATCAGCTCCATGATGGAATAAAGAAGAAGTGAGTGTGAATCTAAAAACCTTCTCCTCATATCATAGCCTCTATATTGTTTTCAGGAGCATTTTTTGTCAGGCAGTGATGAAAGGCTGAGAACAAAGTGAGTAAAATTTCCTTTTACTGCTTAAAAATTCTCAGCTGGTTTGCTATATCAAAAAGCTGTCTCTTTAAACAAATCACACAGTTAAAAATGCCAAGTTATAATTCAGCAACTAACTCAGAAAATGACAATTTAATCAATCAGAACCAACCTTCCTGAAAAAGAAAGGAAAAAAAAAAAAAAGAAAGAACAAAATCTTCAAGCTTTCATGCAATGTGAGTGGTTGAAACTATAAAAAGGTTCAATCACCATAGAACAAGCCTGCAGCATCAATGTTTATTAAAGTCAGGGGAACCATTTATTGACCTGGGAAATAGCAAAGCACCAGCAGCACTGCTGGATTGCATTTTTACAGTTAACAAACACAAGGTGGTATTTTCTTTTTCTCCTTTTTAATTGTGATTCCCTCAAATCCAAAAAGTTAAAAGCCTCTTGATTTTTAAAGGGAAGCAAAGAGAACGACGCTCCACAGTGTTCTTCAGTCATTCTGTCTGCTCTGCACTGGGATATAGCAAATCATTGCAACACGGGATCACATTTTTAGGCTTAGCCGTGTGCCAGCAGAATGACAGACTGGTGTGTGTTCCCCCTGCCATTTTAGGTGATGGCAGAAGATAGGGAGCTACCATTATGAAGCTGCTTCTTTCTGTAATCAAAAAGGAATTACTGTATTTATTCACATAAAGGTCACCCTGCCACCGGGACAGCCGGAAGAAGCACTTGGAATGAACTATCTTCTCCCAAACTGACAACAGGCACTTTCTCCAGACAGACAAAGACACATCCTGGTTCTTCTTCAGACTTTGTAAATCTGTTTTACTACAAGCACATTTTTAAGGCGCACCTTTTCACGCTGCATAAATTGTGAACCACGGAAGGCTATTAAAAGGCAAGCAGCAGCAACGTGAGCGGTGCTTACGGATCTGTGTTACCCCAAATCACAGGAGTTTGGCCCGGCTTCATTCTTTCCATATTGTTCCTCATCTGCAGGAAACCTTGGGGTCAGCTGAGGAACAGGGGGCAGGGATTTAAAACACTCTGCGTGTGTCAGCTGCCACCTAATCCGGTGCCAACGCCAGAAAAGGGGACTTCAAAAGCTCAGAGGATGAGTCAGTGCAGTCTGAGCTGACACGCCGCGCGCTGAAGCCGAGAGCTGAAGCTAACCCATATCCTCCGTGGATTAGGTACAAAGCGGGCTGAGCAACGCGCGCGGGCCAGCGGGTTAAACACGCATGCATCAAAGGGTAACGAATATCGTAACAAATCCCCGGTCACCCAGGACCCTAGCGGTTGTCGATATGCTGCGTGCATTAGCAGCTCAGAGCTTGGTGGGAGCAAGAGAGATAAAAAAAAGAGTCTTCCACTTCAAAACCGCGCCTCTCCACCACGTGGAGAATTTCAGGCCATGTCTGTACCCAGCACAGGGTGTAAAACTGCCTTTCTGATCCCAGCCAGTCCTACACAGCACTTCACACCTTCCTTTTAGGTTTGCAAACAGACCTCCGGCAGCTCTACTTCTCATTTGCTTTTCCTCATTCATAGAGAAAAACACGTAACATCCTTACTTAAAACATAGCGGAGGAGTTTAACACAAATTAATGACTCGCCTGTCATACTACAAGGATTTTTATATTTGCAGGGGGGAAAAAAAAAGAGGCTTCAAGTATTCTTAGAGATGTAAAAAGATGCTTCAGAATTCAAAGACAGCTCATAAAAAACCAAGTCAACGGATAGGTTGGTGTAAGGTTTGAGATACCCATTTTGTGCTAAAATCACAATACTGCGTGAATATGAGTAAACAAAAGGTTATCGAAAAAGTAACCCACGAGTTCCCTCAAATTAGATCCCATTGGCGTGAAATCAGTTCACAGCTGTCACTTTGCATTGCTCCAAGAAATATTACATCTTAAATAATGTTAATGACAACTTTGATTTGACTTCTGTAATTACTAGAGGGAGAAGGGACCTCATTGCCTATGAAGAAAAATCTTTTATCTGCTTGTTTAATGTACAATCTTTGATGAGATGGAGCTCCTTTCCCCTGAGTTATCTCCCTGAGTGTTTTTGTTTTGAAAAAGAAATGGATTTCCAGGTCGAAAGCAGAGCTGCCGTGCAGCTGTCAGAGCTGTGGGAGAGGTGTCTAATTGTCATTTACAATGACCCTCGATTCTTCTCTAAATAGACTATCTCTCCTACCTCGTCTCCTCAGCCTCGCTCCGCCTCCCCAGCGGGAGTATTTACAGGGCTGGATTCTTCTCTGAGCTACCTCCACCACCACCAGTAAATCATAAAAATTTCTCCTATAATCAATGGAGTGTCTTCGCATTTACCAGACAGTATAATCTGGTCCACGCGACAGCTGATTGTTATCTATAACCTCTCCCTCCAATTCAAGCGATGGGAGATGTAATCCAAAAATTTCTTTCAGACTTTTTTACTGCCAAAATAGATCAAATTCTGTGGCAGCCTTTTTACAATCTCCACTTTTCTAAATAAACATCACACAGCCTGTACTGCCTTTACTGCAAAACACTTCTCCCTGCCTGTATCGGGCAGGTTGCTAGCTGATGTGCCGACACAGCAGCAGCATCGCCGTGCAAGCCCGTGGTGCGGCACCAAGACGGGGGGCGCAACGGGGCTGTGGACCCCGAGCTCTTGCTCAGCAGGGAGCACTAGGAATAATCCCCATAGTTAGATGAGTTGAAACCCCCTTGCACGGTCCCCCTCCTAGTTAAGACACCACATGGCGTTGTAAATCATTAGACTCGGCTCCCAAAGATTAAAGAGCTGGTGGTGTCACACGCCTTTACATCAAAGGTGCCGGGCAACTGATGCGTGCAGCGTCTGCATCCAAAAAAAGGCTGTAAGCAGAGTCTGAAGGCGGGGGCGGCAGGAACGGATGAGCCAGGTTGTTCCACAGGCAGGACAGGGAGGAAGAGAACAGCTCTCGCAAAGGGCACCAAGCGAAGCTGGGCACTGCCATCGCTCAGTGGCTGCAGAAGTGCTGATGGGTGCGCAGTAATGGATTTGGAAGGAATCATTTCAAGTATGTTTCTGGACTGTAAATTAACTGAAATGGCTCAGAAAAAGCCCTGAGTAACACTGAAGGCCACGCAATTAAACGCAGGGCTCTGATTCGCAATGATCGACAAAAAGCAAACACATTATTAGAATGCACGGCAAACAGAAAATAACACAAGAAATGGTCAGATTATGGCTGTACTGTGCCATTATATTAATTAACAGCTTTCCCTATTGGTTTGTTCACTAAGATTCAAACATACTAATTCTTTGATGAACATTTGTATTCACAGAACTCTGAATTTCTTCTCAGCCTTCTTTTTTTGGGAAGGGTTGATAGCTGTTAATGAGAAAGTGAGCAGAGAAGGAGCAAAACACAATGGGGCCAAACGAAGCGGAATAGCTCCCACACTTACAAAGAGACTTTCTCGCTGGGCCCTTGAATTTCAGAGCAGTTTCAACTAATTTATGGAGCCTGGAAATGAAGGTGCCTTGCCTATATGAAAATTAAATCCTTGCACGCAGTGTTATGACTTTGCCTTGAAGCTGTGGCCGCTCCATGTTTCATTCACATTTGCGGTTATTTTAGCCCTCTGAGTTTAACTGTGGAATAAGCAAGCCTGGATGTGGATAATTCTTCCTCCTCCTTTCCCACTGCAGTCAGGTTTTGCCCTTCATTATACATTTTTGTGGACTCTATTACAGCATAAATCTTTACAGAGTTCTTCAAGCTTTGACCTACACCTTGCGTATAGGGGAACTTCTCTCCCTAGATTGTCTTTTGGAGCACATTAAAGTTTTGTACACCGAACCCGCACTCTTGTTGCTTTATCGCCTGGCTTATGCGCCGAATGTCAAAACAGGCATCAGAAATCTGATTTATGAGGATATATACAGAAATTGTGGCACCTGCTTGTGACTAGGAGTCAGCTGGCAATCTCCCACTCGGAATTCCTCCTCAGCTACCAGGGCCCAGCCTGGCAGCCCAAAGACAGCCCTACCGAGATTGAATTCATAGACTGTGATTCAGGAATAACAGGGCTTTGAAGCTTTTTGTAATATTTTTGAATTTATGTGCTTTCCAGTTTTAATCACATTTGACTATTATGTGGTTGGTTGGCTGGATTTCCCCCCCCCCCCCCCCCCCCCCCCACCCNAGTCAAAGCCAGTCCTGATTTTAAAAAAATGAAAGCTCAACAAGCCAAGCTGTCTCCAGACACCAACCTGAAAGATTTTATACTCTCTTTCCTTATATTTTTGAAATATCAGAAAACTACAGATGAAGCTGTAAGCCAGCAGCACTACAGAACACACCAGCGTTGATAAAACACCTCAGTTTCCCT
>VZSF01004381.1:65347-161723 GCA_013398295.1 Chionis minor
TTGATAAAACACCTCAGTTTCCCTTACTAATCACCATTTCACACCGACTCACATTTACCTCCTGCTCGCACACGCCGCCCCTCCCTCACCCCACATAATCGGCTCTGACCAGGAAAGTTGTTTTTTTTAAAGGGCGTTTTGCACCAACCGCCCCCCACGCCCCNCTGCCGGGGACCCGCCCGCCGCCAGCCCGCATCCGTGAGGCGGCCCCCGGCGGCGGGAGGACGGGGCGCAGGCCTGGGCCGAGCCCCGCTGCGAAGCGGGGGGGTCTCCCGGGTAAACCGGGCCGGCTCGGGTGGCCCTTCCCCGGTGCGGGGCGTTTTCCGTGTCTGCGCCCGGCCGCGCGGGCCGCGCTGCCGCCTGCCTCCCGTAACGCACCTTTTGAAATACAGGTTTATTTATCTTCAGCCTCGCTGGCCCGTCCGCGGGGGCCTGCAGCTTTGTGGGCTGCGCTCTTCCGGCATGGCCGGCAAGAGGCGCTTTCAGGGAGGTGTCTCCGAGTTGAAGAGGCTCCTTAAACGAGAGGCCTCGGGGGGTCGGTGGTGAAGGAGGGTGCTGGAGGGTTTGGTCCAGGAGAGCAATGTCGCGATCGCACCCAAAGCCTCACCCTGGCCGGAGCCCGACTCCTGGTCTGGACTCCAAACCGTTGGAGAGCCTTTTTCTTTTCAGCCGGTTTCTCTGCGGTTAGGTTGCTTATCATGAATAAAAATGGTAAGACTTCTTCCCCCATCACACACACACACGTTGAAATTAAAATATTAATGTTGCCTGCCTTAATGTGAACGGCTTTTAATCTTGGAAAAAAAATTGTATTTTTTTTGTCTGTTTACATTGATGGCTACTGAAATACCCAACCTGAAAGGCCGTGTCAACCGCCTTCCCCAACTCATAAATGCGAAGGCTGTTAGTGACATCGTGACGTGCCCATTACCCTCGGAGTTGTGAATCTCCTGTCAAGACCAATGTGAAATTAGTCTCCGCTTACTGGCTAATGGATTCTGCTTCACGCCACGTACTACAACACCTAATTCAGTAGAGTACATTCTCCTGTGATTGATGGTTCTTTATTGCTGGAAAACAACCAGTAAAAGTTTAGTTGCCATTAATTTTTTAAAAAATGCTAGTATCCATTAAATTTTTGTAACTGAATATGAAGGGGCCTTTGTGGCTTCTTGATTGTGGTGCTTTATTTAACCAATTTTTTTTTTTTTTATCCATATGTTTATATGGGACTATATTTCAGACACTGGCTGAAAGGATTTTAACTAACTACAGTCTTTCACATAAAGTGTACTCTGATACAGTAAGATCGTAGAATATTTACCCCAATTGCCAGATGCTGCTAATGAAAGATTAAAACTCCTGTACAGAGAGAATGGAACACATCTTGCCTTGCTCTCAAAAGGGAGTAGATGTTGAGTTTAGTTAGCCAGCAGCCTATGACTCTCATAACCCAGATAGCAGCATCGTTATTTTTTCTTATTTTTATGTAATACTCTCTTTTAAAGTGAAAATTCTGCTCCTGCTTTTTCCCAGCTTATTAACCCCCTGGAGATTTCAAAAGCCAGTTTTTAGATTTTTTTTTTTTTTTCCCCCCTTGAAAGGCTGTGGAGAACTAGCCTGTGAACACGCTGCCGTGACATTTGCAGGTTTACAGTCCAGGCAGTAGTAACCAGCTTTGAAGAGATGAGTAGGTTTTGAAAAGGTCATACACAGATCTTGTATTTAGCACTTCCCTTCTGCAGATCTTCTTGTTTACAAATGTTTTAATTAATCCTTCAGCAGCTGCTTCTGCAGGTACTGGTAAGATGTATTATCATGATTCAGCCGGCTGGTAAAGTGGCACCCAAAGGTGACACGTGGTCAGTGGTAGCCTTGTGAAGACCATTTGTGCTAAGCACTGGACCATGGGTGCTCACCTGTGGGCGTCGAAGGACAGCTCGTGCTTTTAGATCTTGCACAGTTTGATGCAGGTCCCATTGCTTGGAGAAACTAATCCAAATAACCACTCAGTTTACTGACATACTCTGTGTCTACCACAGTGGGTATATTTTTAATTCATCTGTGTGTGTTTACATTATAGATAAATGCGATCACATATTTTTTATCTAGTTATTCCTGTGGTAATCTTTAGGAACATAATCTTTAAAATGTAATGTGGAATGATTATTCAATCGGGTGCTTGTAGCAGAGTTTTTTTCTGTTGAGATTTCTGACTGGCTAACCAATTTCCTTGAGCAATATGGTTTTCCACATGATAGAGTCCCTTATTTTCCTCAAGAAGATACTATAATTTTAATTGGAAAGCTTTGACATATTTTGGACTGACTCAGAAAACAAAAGTCAATTATTCTTTCATTAAAGATCTTGTACAAATGGATGCAAATAGAAATATAAATGGAAAATGAGACAGTAGCAGTATATGGCCTTTTACTTCAGGGTTTGGTTTGTTTTGCGTGGCATTTTGTACAGACTGAAAGGTGGGAGGTGGTTGTATATAATAAATATTACACATATATTACCTATATATTTTAAATAAGCTCAGTGATGCTGAATTTTTGTGGGAGGGAAGTGTTTTGTGATACCTTCTTGGGCTTTATCCCTAACCCAAGCCCATTTTAGCTAGGACCTAAAAAATGTCTCTGCTAGTGTTCAAGGGACAGATGAGCCCCACTGGCACGTTATCTGTCAGCCTGCAGGCTTACCGAAACACAAAATTGATGTTGCATTAAATGAGAGGGGTAAAATTAGTTGATATGAAATTCCTCTGCAGTGTTGCACATGCAGGTATGCTTTGATAGCCACAAAGCAATTTTTGTACAGGAGCGTGTCTAAACTGTACTGGTAAACTTGCTTCTAGCTGGGAATTGCATTGGTATAAACATACACCTCTGGCAGATACTGTTATTCAAATACTTTCCGTAGACCGTAAAGGAGGTCTCAGCTCTTAGGGATGTGAGAATATAAGGATTACTTCTGTAAAGCTGTGAAGAGTTCTGTTTTCTGCAGCTTCTTTAGTTAACATTGTTGATACCTAAATCACCACTCAATTCAGGCACCTGACTTCAGACAAATGGAATGAAAAGGGGTGTTTCACATGTATCAGGTGTGTAGTTTTGCACTCTCAGCAGTTTTTCATAGGCCATGAAAAATGCCCTCATTTACTACCAGCTCTGAGAGAGGTTACTGTTCCTATCTGCCTATTCCCATCCTCTGCCAAAGGTTATCACAGAGGGAGCAGTTTACAAGACTGTTCTTGTATTAGGCAAAATTCGCAGCCTTACCTAAACTAAATTATTGGTCTCAACTAACTTGGCAGACTGTTCCTGCAGTGAGTTAGCGGGTGGGCACACATACTGCTTGACTCATACTTTGGTGGCTCATCGATGAGAAGGTAAGAGCTGGGAACATCTTCCTTTAGCACAGCTGGATACAGAAGACTTCTTTTTGTAGCCTCAGTTGCTTTTTTCCACTTCCAAAGGCAGGTTCCAGCCTTCAGAGCTACAAACCCAAGTCAGTTGCTTAGATGAAATCTGGGGAAAGAGGAGGATGGTTGAAAGTATAGATGCTTCAAACAATGGCCAACCTGGTATGACCTAGCTCTAGCTGTGAGCTCCAGTGCTGTTTGTATGGGTGATGTTGGTTTCTGATATGCAGCACTATCTTCAACACCATTACGTTCTCTCTGGCCTTTGCTGAAACATTAGAAAAATCCTAGCAAAGTTACAGAGTTGTAACAACTCAGATCCATCAAAACTAACCAGGAGAGGTCTGCTTCTTTGTGTGAGGTACAGGTGTGACTGACTGTTGACTTCCGGTAGGTGGTGGTTATCAGCAGTTGTTTACTTTTCCATTGCCTGTTCACCCAAACAGACTAAACGCGTAGAAAAATCACAAAAAGCATTTACTTTTTGTACCAACTGTTAAATATTATGTAACGGATAATTGGCGTGATGTAATTTTTGCATGTTCAGCACATACTAAGGATGCAAAAAACTGAAGCTGTGTGTTCATGTGTCTTTCTTTTTAGTTCATGCAAAGGGGTTTGGATTCACAAACTAAAAAACTACTAGAAGAGGAAGAAAAGAAGATAATTAGTGAAGAACACTGGTATCTCGATTTACCAGATCTAAAGGAGAAAGAGTAAGCTTGTACCCTTTTGTACTTCTTATCATCATTAGATGGTTGTGGAGTGGGAATAGAATATATATATTTTTTCCTATAAAAGAAGTATTATTAATAACTGATTAACAGAAGCAAAAATAGGGACAGGCTGGCATTACAGCTTGTTCATTTATTTATTTTCAGGGACGTTCTCAAGGTTTCCTAGTGCAGTTTGACCTACTTTCATTTCTTGTGTGTGTTGTTTTCTTTCACACATTCTTCTAGATGCATGTAATTAGTTTCTTTCAGGCAGGAACCAGTTCATTCGTTGGTGCTTTTCCCTTCATTTGAAAAAAGAAGCTTGAAACTTTGTGTTAGTAAATTCAGCTCCAGTCACACAGTTAGGTCCATTCAGGACATTACTCTCTTCGTCAGTCCAGCTCACTTCAAATCCTGTTTTTGAAATAGCAGAGATAATGGCAAAAATAAAGGAATGCTTAGCTACTGAGGAAAAAAAAAAGTCCATTCCTGCTATTTGGAAAGGTGCTTTAAATAGCAAGAGAACTACTTTTAAAATTGCTTGATTTTTGTCCTTTCAGAAGAGGACAAAAATTCCATTGAGGGAGAACATATATAATTTTTTAAAAGCTGGGGTCCAGGGAATTAACTGTAGTTGAACAAGGCCATTGATAAACTCTTTTCCATGACTGTTGGTGGGTATGACAAAAAGGTATTTGAGCTTCAGCTGCAGCAAGGAAGGTTCAAACTGGACATTGGGAGAATTTTTCTAACAATGAGTCTATTGAAGCACTGGAATAGATTGCCTAAGGAGGCACTAGATTCTTCATCATTGGAAGTCTTTTGAGGCCAGGTTAGATGGACCTCTGCTGTTCATGGTGCATGTTTAACTGATCCTGCCTTCAGGCAGGAGAGAGAATGAGGTTGATCTCTTCAGCCTAACTTCGTATGATCGTAGGAGTTTGTTTTACCTGGGAAATGAAGAGGATGAGGGAAGAGGTGCATACGTGTGCAAGGTAAAGAAAGAAGGAACAATTCACGGAAGTACTTTTATCTAACACGTGTATTATGAACGCCCCATGGTCATGTTTCTTTTCTCACTCCATGCTCATTAAAAGAGGGGAAAAAAGGAGGGAGAAAGGGGAAATCTTTCTCTGCTGAACAGAGAATTACACAGTGTTTCATATCCTGACAGACTCAACTAATGCCAGGTCTAACATTACAATGAAAAATTAATTAGAAGCTTTTGCTGGTATAGTAATGCCACCTGGAGAGTGATATTTATGTGGTATTTTTATTCTGGCAAAAGCATTGGTGTAGGTGGAATCATACCAGCAAAGAGTGCTTTTTGTCAGGAGAGTTAATTTTGCTTGTGGAAGTGGCGCAGCTTTACTGGCAAAAAGTATTCCTTTGCACTCCAAGCTTCTTGTATTGAAAGATTTATCAGAGCAATTACGCTTCAGAAAGTAGTTGATGGTTTAAAATCCACTGTGGTTTTGTTTATTTGTGTGGGGGGAAGACAACAAATGCTTTTTGTATTTGTTTAATTTGATTATTTTAAAGCATACCATTTGACAAATGCTGGGTTTGGGGTTTCATGCAGGAGCTTTATAATAGAAGAGAGGAGCTTTATGCCATGTGAGGATCTACTTTATGGCAGAATGTCCTTCAAAGGATTCAATCCAGAAATTGAGGTACTGTTTTAAATGTTCTGTTTTGAAGTGGTCTCGCATTAGGATTGAAGCCCTTGGGGAAGGGGATTTGAGTGTTCACACTGCGTGCTGTTTGGCCTTTGGATCACCTTCCATAAATCCTCCCACATATGGGAAATCCGTGATTCAAACCAAAATGTTGATCCATGCAGCATCTGCTAAATAGAAGCTTTTTATCTCCTTGTGTTGGTGGTCAGTAATTGCATGACTCCTGCAGATTTTCCCCCTCTCAAGTGAGGAAATTGTCCCACATGCTGCTCAGCAAAACAATAGCTCACTTTTCCTCCTGCCATTTAATTTAGAGTCCAATCCCACAAACATTCAACCCTATTGATATTCAATACGTACTTCTATAAGTAAGGGCTTAAAGTTGCAAAGTAAAAATTCTGGGCAAGAGTGTCTTTAATTTCTTTTTGGCATGATTCATGCTGGTAGAACTGCACTGAGATAGTAATAAAAATGTTATCACTGAACTGAAGTAAGAGGATGAAGGTGTAAAGACTAAGGTACGCAAAAAGCTATGCAAGGTCATTTACTAGGGGATTCTTTTAGTTACTTTAAACTTGCTCTCACTGTGACACTGTGACTTGGTGTATTACTCCTTCATGGTTTTTACTAGTAGTTTGTTGTAAATCCTGGCAGACATTTTTCCTTCTTAACAAAACCATTTCAAGGACTATGTGCTAACATCACAATGAAAAATTAATTATGATCTAATTCTCTGATCTCCTGAAGATGTCTGGTGTGCCCGTGAGGATGTTTGAATGGTACAATTCACTGGAAACCCTGTCTCTCTGTTGCCTCTTTTACCAAAGGCAAACTCTAAGCTCGGCTTAGCAACAGGCAGACATGTTGCCTTTTCCTCATCGGTTTTCATAACAGTATGCTCTAGCCTGACCAGGAGCAGCAAATAATTCTTAAATTTGTTTCTTACCTTTTACGCATTTCTCCTACCAGTGAATGTCAGCATAGTTGCCATTGTGTCAGGGTTACATGTTTAATCTATTTCTTACTTCATTTTCAGAAGTTAATGATCCAAATGAACTCTAGGTGCAAGGAAGAAGAAATTGAAGTGGATGATAAAATGGAGGCTGATGTGTCAGATGAAGAAATGGCCAGAAGGTAAGTTATATTTTATGACATAATCAATATTAGCTAGGAATATGGTATGTTACCACATTGTCGGTTGAAAAATAAACCCAAAAAGCAAACAAAGAAAACACAAAAAAATCACCCAACAGATACGGTACTTTGCAGAAGTGATTTTCCAGGAATTCTGGTCTGTATTCACTGGAATCTCCCGTCACTTTTGGGAGTAAAACACCTTGTAGGGATTTTCTGCCCTTTGATAGCCATGCTAATTCCCTCCTTGCTCCAGATTGCTAACAAACCCAGACTATCAGAATGAATAATAATAAGTGATCATGTAGTACTTGTGCTTCTTAAGCTTCTGATGACCAGCTTTTTTACGCCACTTAAATTGTTGATTAGATTTATGGTTCACTCCACGGAAGTTTTCTCTGATTTTATTAAAAGCTGAATTATTTTTTTTGTTATCTTTACAGATATGAAACATTAGTGGGAACAATAGGGAAGAAATTCTTGAGAAAAAGAGACCAGTGTGTACTTCAGGATGAAGATGAAGATGGGAATAGTAATACAAGACCTAGCAAAAAAGCTAAGAAAAAGTTCTTAAAACCTCAGGATTAATGTCAGCTGCACACCTGGAGCTAATAGAAATGTTATCTACCAAATAGAGTACCATGAACTGGAGTTTTTGGTATTTAATGTACAGGATAGATTTGTAAATCTGAGCCTGTTCTTATTGAAATTTCTGCCATCCTCAGGACAAATGTTTTTCAAGGTGGATGTGTATATAATGGATGTCATACATCCTTTCCTCGCTCAGCAGCTTTTTATGTGTGGGGCGCTAATGCCATCAGCCTTTGTGAAAGTTATGCATAACTAGATCAGGTGTCACATGCAATCGAGAGCAGTATTATTTACAATTTATGATAACATCTGAAAGAAGTATTTGTAGTAAAGACAAGCTTTGTCCAATTCAGTAAGGCAATTCAGCTTTCACTGCCTTTTTAATTATGAAAATGAAAACCTTTGCTGTCTTTAAATTGAAAAAAAGTCAGCAGAAACATGTATCTCTTTCTTTTTTTTTACTGTTCTAAAATTAGATGGGAAAAGAAGAGAGAGATACAATCAATGCTGTTGGATTTTATTTTTTTTAAAGCTTATTTAAAAATAGAGGGGTTTGTAGTAAAACTTTTTTTTATAGAGCAAGCCAAATATTGGGTAACGTTTACAGTTTTACACTTGAGCAGATTGTGAGTCTTAATTTCTGGCTTCCAAAAGAAGTTTGCTAATCTTGTCTTTTTCAGGAAAAAAAAAAAGCAATCTTATAATTATCTCGGTCTTGTCATAAAAGCATAATAACAGCTTCAGAAACATATTTGAAAGCTGAATAAAGACTGACTTTTTTGTGGTTAATGATTGTGGTTTAGCTAGTTTAATGTAAAAAATGATGCTTGATACAATCTGATAGGAGAAGTGATCCTGTTTTGTGCTGGCCACAGATGTCCCCAAATATTAGTTGACTGCACTGACTTTCTGCTTAGCGTGCAATGAAGCCATCTGAAGAAATGTTAGGATGGAAACACGATGCCTTTTGGTCAGTGGGTGGCTGGAACTACTGAAAAATGTCAGTGTGGTCGTATCTAAAATCATACTAGTTCTTTGTATCCTGCCTGCCTTTCAACAAGAAATATTTCTCTTACTTCATTGCCCCAGCCGGATATCGAAGTTTTTGCTCATCCTTACTCTCTGAAGAAAGAGGAATTTGTTAAATTGAAGCGAGTAGTGGCCATTCTGTCATGGACACAAGAGGCTTTTTTTTTTTTTTTTTTAACTTAGTAACTCAGTGAAACAAGATGTGAGACTCAATTATATAAGGAAAGAGACTGTGTGTCTGCTGTATTTTGCCTGTGATATATGAACTATAATCCATATATCAAGAGCACCTCATTAGATATTCGAGATGGATCACACATGGAAAGAGAAATATACTTTTAACCTAGTACGGGGAACCTCATACAGGTGGAAAGTCTGTGATTCATGATCCGAGATAGTTTTTTCAGAGCTAATTAAATGCTGCTGGTTCAATTACTTAAAACCTGATCATATATTATTGCTAGCTGAAAAGAAGTTAATGATGGCAAGACATTTTTCTTCCTATGGAAGATGTGACCTGAGCTAAGAAATGATTTATTGTCGGTCATCACAAGAAAAACTCAGAATATATCCCATTATTCTTTCTTGCTTATTAGTAGGAAAATGAGAGAGGATTTCTGCATAGCTGTGCTGGATATTTGAGGGGGAAAGTGTTCTAGTCAACCACCAGCAACCAGGAGATGTCACTGCAATTGCACACCCTTGAGAGACAGCGGGTTGGAGAAGATTCCGGTGGTGGCATGTAAAGGAGCTTTTGGGTAATTTTGATAACAATTAGTGGCTCAAATGAACTCTGTGAAGTCTTGCTTTGCCAAGGCTGTATGCAGAGATCTCTCTTGCATTCCAGAGTTCTGTTCAGTCCAGCGTGGGTTAATGTTGTACAGTTAAAGGGCATTCTGCCATAAATTGGTCCTTAATTTCTTGTTGCTTCCTAAGGGATGGCTGGAAATGTGAGTGGCATGGTGCATGGCTAAGAGCATGAGTGAGCTCTAAACAGCTTCCTAGAAGAGCCATTATTTTGGAATTTGGGAGGGGGGAGGGTCATTGTTCTGTTTCCTAAGCATGCCCAACACCAACTGTGAAGAAAAGATAGATTTTGGTTCATTGTCTTCAAGTCTGGGTGCTCTGCTGTTCACGTTTAGCTGGTGGCTAGGTGAGCTATTGAAATGCTGCAGTAAGACCAACTACTAATTTCTAGCACAATCTCTCATTCATGGGGAGTTTGTAAAACACACCTTTAAAGGCACCATTCATAGTGCATTGTTATGAGCAAGACAAAACCGAAAATCAGCCCTACATGACTTTTTAAATGTACTTTTAAGTGCCCAGAGTTACAAGCAGGCACTTTATGATGGGATCTTCTGAAATACCCGTCTATATTTCTAGACTTATAAATAAATATATATATATATATATGTATTTTAAGTCTGGCTCCAGCTTCTTAGCCAGGGTAGAAGCATTCTGCTATATAAAATCTGTGCTTGAACTACTCTTGACAGAGATGTAAGTGTAGCAGTGAAATATTCATAACCTGCATTAATTCAAGCTTTCTTGGCTCTGACAGTCTCAAATGCAGATGCATTTTAATGTGCAACTGCCTAAGCTGTAGAATTTCCCCGCATGGACGTGTTTCTAAATGAAAAGCATTTCTTCTTTGAGAACAAAATCAAGTTGGGTAAGTAGTAAGCATTTTTGTTAAAGAAAATGGCTAGCTGCAAATTTTAATGGGTAAAGAGTTATCAGACACCAGAAGTGTTTGTGCCTGTTACGCTGAGGTACCCATTAAAGCGAACAAAGCAAAGCGTGCATTGTAGTTCGTGCTCGCTGACAGCTCCCGGTGTTAAGTTTAAGCGTGTCTTTTGTCAGGTGAAGTTTTGTCCCTCCCTTTGACAGGCTGACAGTGTTTATTTCTGTAATAACTGCTGATGTTTGAAACATGGAAGTGTTGAACAACTTTTTCTTTCTTGCTGATGTTTCTCGTTTTGTTACTTTTATTCTGCTTAACGTTGGGTCCTGAAAACTCCTGGACCAGAGTCCAACTGAAGCAAGGCATCCGGTGCCCTCTCTTTAGTAATGCATGAGCTGATTAAACTTTGATTCTTTGGGGAGGGGGGGAAGGAGGCTGAGTGGTGCCACGGAGTTTGAACCATGTTTCTTCTGTTAACTTGTCTTGCTCTGTAATAAGACGCTCCATTATACAATTCTACAATCGCAGATGGCTGTCCTTGCCATTGGACATTGCGTGTGTGCGTCACGGGCAGCTGGGTTGGGATTCTGGGATTTAATCCAGCATTCAGACTTAGAAAGAAATTGTCTCGTCTTTCTGTTAATTGGAATACCATACCTTTAAATTGTATTTGGAATTGGACAAGTCCCGGGTGGGGGGTTTAGAAGCATTTGTTCTGCTTCATTTCCAGAACAGTCAACAACCAAAACTGCACAGTAGCTTAGGTTCTCATTAAACCTTTCTCAGAGAGAGTGGTGGTAAAGCATAGTGGTGGTGAAGGATGTCAGACATCCCGTGCTTCCCTTCTGCATGTGAATACAAGTTTCTCTGAGAGCTGGTGCTTTAAGGACTTGGTTGTTTCTTTTCTTTTCAGTCTGGGAGAGCGTCTCCCTTCTACACTTGCTAATGGAACCCCAGCTTGAGGCCTCTGGGTTTGTTTGGTTTGGTTTGTTTTTACACTCTCAGACCTTTGAGGCGTTTTGGGTCTGGCATTCACACCTCAACAAGCTGCTTTCATCAGCTTTTGGGGAGCTTTAGTTAAACTGTGAAACTGTTCAGCTGTACACGTTGACGTTTCTCTGTGTGGTTTGATGTTGCACAGTGAGGACCTGGTTATAGTTGTCATATCAAGAGGAAAAATCCCATTCAGTGAGTCGTTATCAACAGATGGAGTCAGGGAGATGGTTGAAGCTTCAGTCGTGGGCAGCCTCGTAGATTTTTAGTAACTGAATACTAGAAGGGGGTATCTGGGTTGAGTCCCAACATTGCAGGCACAGTCAAAAATGCTTATATGAGTCACAGACCTCTACCCAAGAAACACTTGCACACCATTACCCAAGCAATTACCTGGGAGCAACAGCACGAGTATCTCTGGGGAAGTATAACAAGCAAAATAACCAGTCTGTTAACGGCTGTCCTCAAGAGGCAGCAGCACCAGAAAACAACTGTAGTTCACTGCATGGAGAAATACGGTTTGGTGGCCTGGGTGAACGCAGATGGGAATTTCTGTTAGCTAGAGTGGTGGTGGGGACTGTTTTGAAGCTCATAATGTTCCTTGGGGTCTCGGGGAACACCTCGGTTTGATCAATCATTTGGAAAGCAGTAAAAACCCTAAATGGGACCTTAGTATGAGAGTGTAATACGAACACAAAGTAGAGAACAAAGTCCTCATTTGCATTATTTCTAGAAAAACTGTGTTCCCACCTCAGTAAGACCATTCAGCATCCCCTGTTGTCTCCTGCTTGGCCCTTGATTCCTCGTCCTTCTGCAAGTATGCATGTACCCAGGCCATCAGCTGCCACCACGGCTGGTCAGCAGGGAAGAGCCGGCACACACCGCGGCCAGCCCGGAGCTGTTGGCTGCTGAGCGCAGCAGAGGAGGGGACTGCTGGGCCTCCTCTTCAGTAATTGTCTTCTTTCTCAGCCTACAAACTCTTTTTTCCAGGAACATGTAGGAACTTAACATCTCCAACGCTGCTGTCAAATATTGGCCTGTTTGGTTCAAAAAGTTGGTGGTGGGGAGGGTTGGCCAGCAGGTTGATACCATGATTGAGCAGACATCATGTGCTTCGCAAGTGGTGTGTGCGGGAGACATGCAGTTGGGGGAGAGGCCCTATTTACAGCAACTCATTATATGCTTTTATTTTCCTTTATTTATTTTCAGGTATACATTTACAGCATTTGTGAGATTTATGATCAGATGATGCCTTTGAGCAAAAATATACACTATCAGTGGGAGGAATCAACGTTTGACCAATACTCAGGATTATCACAGATTGGGGAGAAAGGGTGTTTCAGTGTTACCGCTATATTTTTTTTTTTGCTGCATTTGAGAATGTTTCACCTTTCTCAGTGCTTTCCTTGTTTGGGCTTTTTGGAAAAAAATAAAAGGGGGAGGGGGGCAGAAATGTGATTGAGAAATAATTCTAAAGAAAGGGATTCTTTTAGGTTTGGTTGGCTCCTTGATTATTTGCACTTTGATACAGATGAACTCACTTGTGACACTACAGCTCCTGTGCTAAGTGGTACTCGTTCAGGGTAGCTGTATGGACACCCGTATTTGCTATACACAAAGAGGGTAAAATTAAGATTATAGGAGGGTTAGCTTCATTATTCTATCTTTGTTATACAAATAACTTGCAATGCTAAAACTACAAAATCTCCACCCCTTTTGGGACAGAAGTAAATCTAAGCCAGTGTGACGTTTAAGCACCATTCACCCTTTGTAGAATGATTACTTGTCAGAAGCAAACCCTGTAGGTGTCTCCTTAGAGCCCATCAGCCACAATAATGCTGCAATATATACAATTTGCATCACTGGAAAAATACGTACATACAAAAATTACTTTGGGCAGTTTGCTGCAGTAACGGCAAAAGGGATGCACATGATGATAATTTTCATTTTGTACTGTTTTTGTCTGGGGATGGTGGTGAAAGAATTATGCCTCCTAATGCCCCTTTCAAAGATGACATTGTTTTACTTATATTAAAGGTAGAAAAATGAGATGAACTGCAAGTGGTTAGATCTTGTGAAAAATGAAGTTTTAAATGTGTACTTCATTGTCTAAATGCTCACAGATGACTTTTCTCCCTATAATAACCATAGAAAATATGTTGGCAGCATATCACAATTAATAATCCATGCTCCTATTTATGTGCTATAGGCACTCCAAAATTCCCCAGACGTATTTATTACCCAAGTTTATAACCAGATTCAAATAAGATCCTACATTTATGCCAAAAATTGAACTGCAGCCATCTTACGGCAAATAATTCTATCTACCTGACAGAGAAGTCTTAAATTCCTGATTTTTCCAAGAGTGAAATTCTCTTTAATCTGCTATTAATGTATTTTTCCTTCAATCGCCTGCAAAAGAACGCTATAATCTTACAATAGCGATTGCGCAGACCGTGGAATGTACCGCACATACATAGCATTACTGTAGGTTTTCCTGGTCATCTAGATGGTGTAAAATCCTTTGATGTTAATTGGGACAAGTTTTCTATCTAGGGTTATGTTGAATTTCTCTTTGAGGGTTTTTTCCACCTCTTCATCTTCAAGTGTTACAAATTCCACCAGATCCATGTTTTCCTTGTAGTTGTATGTGGTCTCAGTGAGTGTCCACCCAATTAGCGCTCGAAAGCCATCAGTGGTCTGGAGGGTGCAGATGGACTTCTTTGTAAAGAGCGAATCTGGAGATGTCTGAAGGTACGTGCACTGGGAACTGAAATCTTCCACTGTCCGTGGCTCGAGGCTGAACATATAAACTTTCCGACACTCTTTTTTCTCCAGAAGATCAGAATTAGAGAAATTTTGATTGGGGATGTATTGTTTCCGCCTCACTTTCTCAAGGTACCAGACGGCATTTTTCTCTGTGAAGCGGAAGATGCCGGGAGCCTGGGGCTGGTCTTTGCCCGACACAAGCTCCATCGGTTGCCACATCTGATAGGATACGCCAAAGCCTCCATCAACAATGTAGGCTTTGCCACCAATGACCACCTTGACAAGGAGATGGGTCATAATGGTGGCATATGCGTTTTGGTGTGGATTGAACACGTACGCTCCCAGAAAGCTGGTGTCGTACCCCAGGCGCCTCAGGACCCAGCCCAACAGCTGGTTGTTTTCCATGCACCAGCCACCCCGCTTCCTCCGCACGATTTTGTTATAGACGTGCTCCAACTCCAGAGTGATTTTCTCCCCGCAGTGGATGCTGAGGTTTTCGAAGGGAACCGCGCGGATGTGGTGCTGGAATATATCAGTTAGCGTTTCCAAATCTTGTTTTTCAAGGGAACCTTTATAGCCAGTTCTCACAAAATACTCTTCAAGGTTCATGTCACCTGTAAAGGAAGGAATTGCGTTTTGGTTTTGTTTCTTTACATCAGTGATTTACGATGCTGTGAAAAACTGCCCGGCCTGCTGCCAGCAAAGACGCTTTAATCTACGGACCCTCATCAGAGCGGTTTTTAGAGTAACAAGGATTCATATCAAATGGTTCCCGGAGCAAAGGAGAGAAGGGCACGTGAGGGTTTGCTTTTTGTCTTAAAGCCATCCCGATGGCAAACAGCTGATGCAATTTCAGCTTGATATGCTGTGGCTGCAAAACAGGGATTTGCTGTATTTGCATTGTAACAGCGGGTTTAAGACGAAATGTAAGATCACGCTAGGGAGTGTTCATGAAAAACGGTCTAAATCCACTGTTGAGTGAAAAGAGTGTGAGAGGGGGAAGCAGTGTTGTCTGCCAGTTGGAGGGAGGGCCATTTGAGCCAGGGTTCACGTGTTCTTTTCCTGAGTCTGCCACTGATCGACGTGATGGTAAATGAATTGCTCGTTCGGTACACGTCGCTCTTTCACCACTTACAACAAGTAAGAATGATACTCCCTGCACGTTTTGTAAAGTGTCAAGTTTTATTCAGGTAATTATAACTGAAAAAAACCCCTGACCTTTGCAAGAGTCGCAGACCACTGAGCCTCTTGTCTGCTCTGAGTGTTGCACAAAGTCATTTTGGTGTTGGAATAATGAGTCAAATGGAGACGAGTGACCTACAACACAAAGAGCTCATCTCTATTCCCCACGTCTCGCAGGGGCCCTGAAAATGGACAGGGGCTGCTTTACAGCTCTCTAGTCCTGCCTTCCTCAAAACTCACTTTATTCCTTCCAGAGGCGGTGTAACTGAGAGTTGCCAAAGCCTTGTGCAGTGCATCCCTGGTCTGTCCTGCCTCCTGCAGTGCCCACCTCCTGGCCTGCCTTTGTAGGACTCCTCAGGAGCAAGATTGCTGGATGAGGAGCTACGCAACTTATTTCCTACCTTCTAATACTGTGGCACGTCACGCGCAGTCATCTGGCTTTGGCAATGGCCCATCACAGTCTGCTGGATGCTCTATAGGTATCTGATAGATACTGTTTGTAAAACACACTGTAGATCGTCTGCTTGGGTATGGAGCTGGGCACAAAATGCTTTGAAGGCTTGAACCTTTGCAAAGAAAGCGCTAGGCATCTCGGCAGTCGTGAGTTACTGCAAATATTTAGCTTTTTGACAACCCACAAGATTTCCTACTTGGAAATCTTTTGTGTATGCAGTACGCTTGAGGTTTAGACACTTAATACTAGCGACTCAGGAAGGCTATTGTGCTCAGATAAATTCAGCGGTGAACCATTGAATGTTTACTGCAAACTGGAATTTCTCAAGATGGTTTTTAGTGACAGATTCGTGATGTGCGTATGCATGGTATAGAAGCAGCTGTCCAAAGTAAATGGAAAGCCCCATCAAAAACTGCGTGTTCTCTTCTACAGAAAGGAATTTAACTTTCAGTGATATTAAGTATACTGCTGGGGGATATTCTCAATGTAATATTTGTTAAATAGAATATAACACTACTAGCACTTTTTTTTTCCCTTTTGATTTGCAGAATGCAAGTCTATCCAATCATACCCACACAAATTGTGAGTGCTAAATAGCTCACACCAGCATAAAGCTGGTTCTCAAGTTTATATTATTTGTAATTTCTCTCTGCAGCTCCATAATATGATTGATCGTCGTTAGATCTTGGCTGTAGGAGATTAAAGCTACAGTTCTGAATTGTGAGCGGATCAGATGAAAAGCTAGATACTGAAAGGTAGTCCCACAAATGTGGCTGTGATTTATGCAGAGAAAAACATCAGCAGAACAACTTTAAGGGACTGTTCCTAAATGTGCAAATTAAGGTCTTAATGCAAAAAATATTGCTTACCAGGACTGTACACAGTATCAGCAAGTCCATTGTTAAAGTACGTTACCTACCCACTTTTATCCTAATATGTCAGCGCATGGACTTTTTGGACAGTTTGTAATTTCATTTTTTTAAGCTGTTTTTAAAGGACTGTAATTTTATTCCCATAAAGCAGAATCTATTGATTATAAGACTGCTCTTTTACTCTTTTGCCTTTGCAGTATTTTAAATAAAGTTAAAAATCTAGAAGAGTAACTTCCAACAAGAGGTTGTAGTTCTAAATTTGTATCTACCCTTGTATCTAAATAAAATCATCTCTCTCGTAGTCAAGGGAATCTCCTCCTGAGGAGCAGAAAGACAGAAGAACTGAAATTGCAGTATCATTGCTTTGCGCTCTTTAAGAGCCCATGTTTAGCAGGCGATATTTCAGGTAGACATCCACACATTTTTATAACGTTCTTCCTAAAGAGAATACTGCTTACATTATTGCCCGTGACCTTTACCATCATAAATAAACCAGGTTTGTTGTTCAGGGGTTTCGGAGGTTTTTTAAGAAAATAAACTTACCTCTTAAAATAGCCTTATTTATTTATTGATGTATTCAGCTTCTGGGTTGTTTATTACTGGGGCAGCAGTCAGTAAAGCCAGGAGTGGACACAAATTGCGAGGGTTGGCTTCCTCTTTAAGGTCTGCTGGCCCTCACTCTTGAATCTTAAATGCAGAGAAGGGGCAGAGTCCACCCAAAATGAATGCACATTTTTGGACTTCACTGATCCATGAGCAAATTAAACTTTGTTTCTTCTCTATTAGTAGACGTTTCTGTTTTCCCTTGGTTAAGACCAGACTGGACTTGTTTTCCATGTAAAATAATTACAGTAGACAGTCGCAAATGGCTCCATGGTATTTTTAAATTAAATTGTTATTTTGCAATATTAATATTAAATAATACAAAAATATTATTTTGTGGTGGAGAATAGTCATCTGCATCCTTGTGGGTGCACTGAATTGCCACAGTATTGCAGGCTGCATTTTCCCAGGCTCTGCAGGTGCACAAAATGGCTCTTCTTTGCCCACAGAGGAACTTTTTCGATCTGTGCAAAGCTTCCACTGCAGCAGGTAGTTATTTCGGAGCTGTCACACCTAACAAACACCATGACAAATACTTGTTTGCAAAAAGTAATGCATTTTCTCTCTGAAACTTGGCCTTCTGCATCTTCAAAGTGTTGCAGGGCCGTTCATTCAATTTTCTCCCTGTCAAGCACGTCTCCTCTTCATTTGATGGAGGTGGGAAGTTGCAGGTCCCTTTTGGGAAGGCAAAGAGCCATTAGACTACATCTGGGACAGCACATCAGATGCCCCATGAGCTTCTCTGGTTGACTAATACGAGCATCAAAGTCTTTTCCTTGGTTTGGGACTGATGCTCTTCTGTCGCCTTCTTCCATGATGCATCCTGTACAGTACCTGCCACGGGTATCATAAAGGTAAATGGTTTTTGTGTTACGTGTACCATGCTGTGAAACCATGCCAGCGGCATGTCCTAACTTCTCTGTGTTTTCTTGCGCATCTGCAGTATTACTTATTTAAGTGTTTATTAATTAATTTATTAAGTATTTATTACTTATTGTGCAGAATGCAGTTTGTAATAAATAGGCAGAGTTTTATCTAGAATACTGTCATGCCCACTTGACATCGCAGGAAGGTTAGGTCCCAAAAATTTAGGTCATAGTTTGCAAAGGTTGGTCTAACTTGGATTGTTTCCATTTCTGATACCAAAAGCCTCATTTTTAAGAACCGCTGAATCGTCTCGGCTTCTATTGATTTTGTTTCAATGTCAGAGACACAGAAAAATCAGACTCAGAAAAACTGGACACTCAAAATCAGATAGCTTTTGGGATTTTTTAAGTGCCCTTACATAAATAGCTCACTTTAAGTCAATTTCTGGTAAGGGAATAGGACTCAAGTCTTTCAACTTATTTCACTGTAAGTTAATCAGCAGCTAATAGCGGCTTGTTTTGAGAAAGTCTTAACCATTCTTTTTTTTTTTTTTATGAGGTGTTTGAAAGCCAAATTCAGCTCAACTTTCTATTTCAGACTGTTAAAGGAAGTGAGTAATTTGTAAAACTCTTTTGAGAAGATTGGAAATGATGCCTAAAAAGGTTAGAGGTCGTCTGTGTAAAATGGTAACACAGCTTCTCCTTCTGTATCATTTTGGTCTCCTTTGCCACAAAATATATCTGAAATAAAATGAGATCCAGAGAGGTGGAACAAAATGTTATGGAGTCAAAAAGCAATTTCCGTTCAAGCAAATTAGAGGTAGTAGAATGTCTCAGTTTCTAAAGAAGGAGAAGCTCAAGAAAAAACATCAAATCAGTATATGCAATTAATTAGCAATGTACTTGAATTTACCAAGCTTTGTGTTCATCTCACTAGCTCAACTTTAGAATGACATTAATGCTGCTAATGTTAATTTTAGAACTTTTTTTATTGGGTATTTAAAGACCCATCTAGCACAGCATTAGAATCACATTGTATCCACTAAATTAGGTGGCAAGCCACGAACGTTTACTGGTACGAGTTTGTTCTCCAGCACTATACTGAATTTGTCTTTCAGTGTCTTCTCAACCTCTTCATCTGTAAGAGTTGTGATCTGCACCAGGTCCGCATCCTCCTTGTAGTTATACTTCACCTCAGTGAAGGTCCACCCAACTAAGGCAAAGAGCCCTTCGGTGGTCTGGAGACTGCAGATTGACTTCTTCTGAAGTATGTTCTCTGGGGACACTTGTAGGTATGTGTTTAGCTCCTGAAAGTCATTTATGTGTCGTGGTTCAAGAGTGAATGTATATATTTTTCTGATATTCCCCAGTTCTGCAGTATCAGTGACAGGGACGCTTTGCTCGGGAATATAATGCTTCCTTTTGACCTTCTCGAAGTACCAAGTGCCATTGTCTTCCGTCAAGCGGAAGATGCCGGGGATCTGGGGTTGATCCTTCCCAGAAATCAGCATCAATGGCTGCCACGCCTGGTAGGCACCGCCAAAACCAGCATCTACTATGTAGGAATTTCCCTTGATCACCACCTTCAGTAGGATGTGATTCACCTCAGCAGTGTATGCCCTCTCTGCTGGTTTATAACTATTTCCTCCAAGAATACAGACGTCATACCCTAATTCTTGCAAGGCCCAAAATAAAAGGTGGTTGCTTTCCAGGCACCATCCGCCACGTTTCTTTCTCACAATCTTATTGTAAGTAGATTGTAAATCCAGTTCGATGGTCTCCCCACAATGCATACTGAGGTTTTCGAAAGGAATTGCCTGGATGTGATGCTGGAAGATGACTGTTAAGGTTTGCAAGTCTGCATCCTTGTGGGACTCCTTGTAAGAAATTCTTGTGAAATACTCTTGAATGTTCATTTTGCCTGTGTGAGCAGAAAAATAGCCAGTTACCGTTGTGCAGCTGTCAAAGGGTTCACCCCTGTTTCTGTAGCACGGGTTAACCAGCCTGCAAATGTAGCCTAGGCCATTTTATTGAGGGTTTGAAAGAAGCCTTGATAGGAGATGAATGCAGGCTAGACCTGCCTGCATCCTCTGTTTCTTAAAAAGGAGATGAGGATAGGAGCAGGTGACAATAATGCTTTCCCTCTCTTAGATGTTGCCGTCAAGCCAGGTGGGTCTCTTTCCTGGGGAAAGACGCGGCACGTGGCACAACAGAATTTCTGGCCCTGGATGAGGGTTCCACATGACAAAAAAATTATAAAACTGACAAACAACAGGTTTGCGGAAAAGCTGCTAGACCATAATGGCATGAAAGTCACAGCAATTTCTTACTGTTTCTTTTACTGTAACAGGTAAGCAATTCTTTATTTATCCCACTGGTAATTTAACTGGAAGGTTTTATATTCATGGCTTCAGCTAACTGGGATTAACATCTCAGTGTGTCACCATTTTAGACAGGCTTCCATGTGAAGTAGATTGTTGTTTTGTTAATCTCTTTAGTTTCCCTGTGGAGTTCAGACACAGCTTTGACCCTAGCTGTTGAAAAGAAGAAACTGTTAATTTTTCTAACCTAAGGGTCAGAGGAATTGATAATGATGAAGAATACATTCAAGGCGTATTCATCGGCTTTTGGTTTCTTTTAACGTCTTTTACAAACCAAAGGCCTTAGTTTTAGCTCAAATTATTGGATATATTTTGTATCTTCATGTCTCTGATCCCCTTTGCTTTCATTAGCAGAAAGAAACCGTCATGGGTACTGGCTGCATGGCCAAGATGCAAAAGGTTCCCTGTAATACTTCTAATCCACTGACTCATCTGGTATCTGCAAGGATTTCTTTTGCCTGAAATTTATATTTAATTTGGCTTTTTTTCCATGAAAGGGTATTTGTTTTCCGAAACAATTTCTCCTTGAAATTGGTCACACGTTCCCTGGGGGGATTTTCCAAAAATCATTTGATGTAGATGAGATGAGAGAGATTACGTTCCAGGGACTATTCTCAGCTTTGGTCCAACAGCTCCCCTAGGAGTGACCAGCAGTTTGACCCGATGTCTATGTCCATGCCAGGGCTCAAGCAAGCGCCGGCAGCTTTTGAAAATCCCACATCAAGTACATAGGTGGAAATACCCACGCCCTAGCAGGTGAGCACATCAGATAACCTATTCTCTAGACTTTAACCCCAATTTTGATGCCAGCAGCATAACTCACTTGACTTAGTTGTATTGCTCCTGATCTGTACTGGCACTGGGAATCAGACTGGCTGACGCAAAACCACAGGAAAACGTAATAAAATAGAGGACTATCCCAGTAAGGGAATAAGACAAAACCATTTTCACTTCAAAAGGACCTAAAGAGGCTACATGAAAAAACAGTAATGTGTCTTTGATATGGCATTTTATGGTTTTTTTCTATCCCTTTTTTAGGACAAGGGCACTCATCTCTGGCAGGATCTCCTTGGAAACGCTGGTTGTAGAAAGCCATTCCCTCCCCACCAGACAGTGCACGTGTACAGTGGTCAGCTCATCCTGTGGTCCTCTGCCTCGTTTTTCTTTCTATTCCCACTTTTAGCCATTTTGCGCGGCCAGATAGAAACATCTTGTCCCTGTCACGGTGTCGAGCTGGACCTCTGTGACCAGGAGGGGCCCAAGCGAGTTGGTGAGTCTGATATGCTGGAAATTTGCTTTCAAGCAAAAACCGATCAGTCCCTGCTCTCAGCCAGCAGCAGAAGAGCTGATGCCCTCACTGTAACCTGTCTCCTGGGTCTGGATGTCCCCATCACCCTGGTGAGAGCACCGTGTACGACCAGTTCCCCTCTTCCAGCCATGAGCAACCTCCCCATCGAGAGCCTCCATGGGGTGCCGGCAATGAGGCTTCAGGAAAACATATTTTGGGAAATTTGCAGCCCATGCCTCAGTTTCCCCAGCTGCCCCTTTCTCTGGCCTCATCAATATGAAGCCTGTAGAGACAGCCTCGCGGTGGCTGAGAAAATGGGCTCTGATCTCAATGGATACTTAAAGAGGCTTAAGGATAATAAAGCTGCGATACAGGATTGGTGACATTACAGAGCATTCACATAACCCGGTGTCCACTCCCTCGCCTTCCCGGAGGCAGCATTTCTTCCTGGCACAACTGTTCCCACCGCGCTAGTGATGGGGCCGCAGCAGCGAGCAAGCCCTCGCCCAGGGGGTGCTTTGCCTTCCAAAACCGGGTGGCCAAATATTTTAAGCCCCAGCCCAGATCTCAGCCCTCTTCACTTCTGCTTCCACAGCAGCCGAGCTTTGTTCTGCATTCATCCACATTTGCAGGAGCAGCGTGGTGGGTAGCGAAATTCAGACATTCGTTCTGCCTGTCTGCCAGCGTCCCCGGGGATCACTGCGTCCTTTCATAATTAAGCTGAATAGTTCTTCTCTGCTAAAATTCATGAGAGGCATCCAAGGTTGGATCCTCTTGCACATGCCTATAGCAGTTATTTGATTTTAAGCTACATTGCGAGTCGGGAGCTGGGGCTTTCATGCAGACTGGTTCAGCATAAAGGGGTTAGTTTAAATCTCGAGCACTTGATCTTTGTACTTGGGCAACGTCCTCGCAATGCAGCGCCTGCTGTCAGCCATGGGCTCGCTGTAATTTATACTTTGCTAATAAGCCTGCAGTGCAAAGCACACGGTATGCAGACACACAGGGGTGGGCTTCTCCAAACCGGCTGACCCCCAGCTGCAGGATGAAGTTAAAGATCAGACACGCGGGCACTTACCTCTCGGGCAGCAGCGAGCTCAGGCTTTCCGCTCTGGTTTGCTCCAAAGTTCCCGGGAAGGGTTGTACTGGGAACTGCTGCTCTTAAAGGTCCAGGCTGCCTTTACTGCCTGGCAAGGGGCAGCGTTACCCTCCAGCAGCGCGGGAAAAGAGGGGAGAGAGTTTCTTCTTTTATAATGGTTTATGTTCTGATGGATTTATTTGTTTATTTGTATTCCCATATGTGTAGAAAGCCCAGTCATGCAATTCATTGTGTTAGGTGCTGTACAGGGAGCCTGAAAATGGTCCGGTCCCCAAATTGCTTAAAATATTGAGTAGATTTAAACCTCTCATGTTACTGATGAGAACTGAAGCCCTCCAGGAAGGCAAAGGAGAAATAGAGTATGGGGAGTGCAAGCAACTTGTGCAAGTGGTTATAAACCTACCTATAAACCTTCTACAACTCCCTGAAAGGAGGTTGTAGCGAGGTGGGGGTCAGTCTCTTCTCCCAAGTAACAAGCGACAGGACAAGAGGAAATGGCCTCAAGTTGTGCCAGGGGAGGTTTAGATTGGATATTAGGAAAAACTTCTTTACTGAAAGGGTTATCAGGCATTGGAACAGGCTGCCCAGGGAGGTGGTGGAATCGCCGTCCCTGGAGGTATTTAAAAGACAGGTGGATGTGGTATTGAGGGACATGGGTTAGGGGTGGCTTTGGTAGTGTAGGTTATGGTTGGACTCGATGATCTTGAAGGTCTCTTCCAACCCAAGTGATTCTATGATTCTATGAAACCCACCCTGAACCCCGGATGCCACCCAGGTGCTTCAGTCTCCAGGGCACCTTGGTGGTGAAGCCCATGCTGAAGCAGTAAAGCAATCGTGCAAATTTTGGTACAGATTTTACGTTGTTGACACTCATGCGGCCTGGATTCCTGTAGGAAGCGACTTACGATAGAGAGTAATCCAAGCCTAGAAGTCACTGATTTGTTGGTGGGGGGTGACAGCTGTTGAGTTAATCACACCGCACAGAGCTATTCGTCGTGGCCCCCAAATCAACAAGGTCAGGTTCGCGAAGTCATTTAGTGGTCTAAATGCCCCCGGGTGCAGAGAGAAGCCCTGTTCTCCAGCAGCGAGGGTGCTGCTGCCGGCGGGCACTGCGCTCCCTGAGCCTGCTGTGCCTTTAAGGATTTGCCTCCAAAGTTAGTGGTAAGGAAAAAGCCAACTCGTGCAATCTGAGGTGAGGAGCCTCTCTTTTATCCCCTTCCCAGAGAGATCTTCATTCGATTGCTCAGCAATAAAATCTGCTCCTGCAGGTGTGCTGAGCAGGAGGGCCAGAAGTGCTGAGCTCTGTGCCTCGGCGCGGGCAGCAGCCGGAGCCACGGACGACGGGGCACACGCTGGAGGAGATGAGTCAGCTGGAAGGAAAGTGATTTGTCCGATTTGTCCTGTTATAGTTTGCCCTTCACATGCTGAATCTCTGGGACAACGAACATAACACCTTACTCCTTTCCCTGAGTCTATGAAACAGCCCAAAGCACGAGAAGCACCCAGGCATGGGGCGAGGAACAGGCACGGCCCTTTCCAGGTGTTTCCCATGTCTGTGCCCACAAATGATGGACCTTGTTTGGCTCTGCCACGGTCTTTCTCCCGCCTCACACCTCCGTGAGACCTGGCTGGGCTTTTGCCTGCGTTGTGATGCTGCGCCCCAGCTGCCAGGCTGCTGAACCCCTCCCAGTTCAGCCCCTTCAGCTCTTCCATGAACATGGGGACAAAAGAAGGATACAGCTCGCAAGCAAGCCAGGTCCTGGGACAGTTTCTTCTGACCATCTGCGTTCCAAACTGCTGGGACACACTGTAAGAAACCCCTTTTTCTTTTGCAAGCCACTACAGTGGTTCACATTTCATTTCCCCATCGGACTGGGGAGCCTCATGCGCTCGAAGGGACTGTTGCA
The DNA here is from genome assembly GCA_013398295.1 of Chionis minor. Lineage (NCBI taxonomy): Eukaryota > Metazoa > Chordata > Aves > Charadriiformes > Chionidae > Chionis > Chionis minor. The sequence goes on from VZSF01004381.1 coordinate 90,025, forward strand.
GGCGTGCAGCCAAGCCCCTATGGATGTGTTTGGGAAAGTGGGGATTTGGGAAACTCATTGGGTCTCTGTGAAATACATTGTGAACCTGCAGAATAGATTTTTACTAACTATAAATGGCTAGTTATGTGCTAGCTGCACATATTGCATAACAAATAAAACGGGGTCAGTGAGTTATTGCATTTTTAAAAGCCTTAGCTGCAAAATATTATCACACGCAAATAATCAGGACAACTGCAGTGATTAATGAATTTTTTTTTTTTACTTTGGGGATACATGCTGTAATTTGGGGAAAAAACAGCTGAATACTACTTCACAATTCTTGATTTTTTTTTAATTTAATTGTAATTCACTTATATAATTTACTTAATTATAAGTGCATAGTTCTAAGACTTCCATAATTTGTACATAAAGGAACATCAAGCATCGTCTCAAAGGGCAAAGTGATTACATTTGAGTAATTTCTCATACTAAAAATCTTAGCCTTTAGGTATCTGATTAAGATTCATCGTTTCTCCTTATATCAATATAATTAGTATCACTGCAAACACATCCTCAGTAGAACAGATATGTTTCAGAAAAATACTTTGGCGCATGGGTTTGAGTTCAGCCATGGTAATTAACGTGCGATAACACTTGGAGTCGAGTCTTGCAAGAGGAGCATGTATTCCCAGCAGTCCACTGCTGGGTGGGAACAAACAAATTGGATGGGAGACGCTTTCAGTTCAAAGAAATACTGCTGTTTGGTTATGTCACTGAGGGAACAGGAGTCATGTGAGGTCTGAAACACGACAGAGTTGTCCGCTAATATTTCTCATCATCAATTTTAAGCCATTAAATAGCCCGTCCGTAAGTATTTGCACAGTGTGGCGCAGGCGTGAGACTGTCCGACTGCCACCTGAGAGGGTGTTGTGAATGCCAAAAAGGACAGGCTTTTGGCTGAACTGTAGCAGACTGGCTGTCTTTGTTTTTCTGGCTATTAAATTCCCAAAATAATATGGTATTCATTTAAGAGGTGGGTATGATTTTCCCCAGGTGGCAGCACAAAGTAATAAAGAAAGAGACATACAGCTCCATCACTCTGCCCTGCTACTCCGAGTGTATTTGGAAAAGCTTTTAAGAGATGAAAGGAGTAGGGAACGAGCAGAGTCTGCTTCCAGCTAAGCACAAACAGAAGGGCAGTGATTTGATTGAGCTGGGAAGAAATTATTTGTACTCAAACCAAAAAGAGATGCAGGAGCAGTTGTGAAAAATCAATTTCTTCTCCAGATTCATGCTAATATGTTCTGCCTTACACTGGTGTAGATGGAAAGAGAAAGCTTAACCTTTAGCTGCTTGTCAGAAATAGGAGGAAGGATTGCGTGTAATGTCACTGGATTGAATTATAATTCAGGCAGTGAGTTAAAACAGAGACAACCTGCTTGTATTGATGGGTACAAATTTCTTGTCTAGTGTTACATTGAATTTCTCTTTCAGTGTTTTCTCCATTTCTTCATCTGCAAGGATTCTGATTTCCACCAGATCCATATTATCCTTATAATTGTACTTTATCTCGGTGAGTTTCCACCCCACCAGAGCTCGGATGCCATCGGGGGTCTGCAGGCTGCATATAGACTTTGTCACAAACAGCGAGTCCGGCGCCGTCTGCAGGTGAGCGTTGCGGGCTCTGAACTCTTCGATGTCTCGTGGCTGAAGGGTAAAGAGATAAACCCGACGGCAAACTTCTTTTTCCACGTTATGGGAAGTGGAGATGCTTTGGTTGGGAACCCACTGCTTCCTTTTCACCTTCTCAAGGTACCAGACCCCGCTCTCCTCCAGGAGGCGAAAGACCCCAGGGGTCTGTGGCTGGTCTGTCCCCGAAACCAGCTCCAATGGCTGCCATATCTGGTAGGCCATCCCAAACCCACCGTCCACAATGTAGGATTTGTTGTCGAGCACCACTTTCAGCAGCAGATGATCTATTTCATCGGCATACGCGTCATACTCTGGGACATACACTTTTGATCCCAGGAGAGTGACGTCGTAGCCCAGGGTTTTCAGGACCCAAGACAGAAGGTGGTTGTTTTCCATGCACCAGCCTCCACGTTTCTTCCTCACTATCTTGTTGTAAGTCGCTTCCAGGTCCAGCTCAATGCTTTCCCCGCAGTGGATGCTGAGGTTTTCGAACGGGACCGCTCGGATGTGGTGCTGGAATATATCTGTCAAGGTAGCCAGGTCCGGCTTATCGTAGGAGCCTCGGTAAGAAATTCTGGCAAAATACTCCTTGATGTCCATGCTGCCTCTGAGAGAAGGGTGAAAAAAATGATAGGTTGCGTAAGAAGTGACGGAAGGATCTTCCCCCATTCCTTATAATGGGGTGCTCATCAGTATGGGCAGCCTGCTTGGAAGAGGAGCGGGATTTGACTAATGGCCCTATCAAAGGCAGCTGAGTGGGAGTATTAGCACTGAGGGAAGCCAATGGGACACTGCTGATGAGCACAAATGTTATTTTTAATTGTTTCTTTTACAGCTGTGACGAGAGGCTCCAGCTGTGCTAAGCACATTTCAGCAGAGAGTTCCTGCCCAGCAAAGCTACAAATCTCCATAGGAAGGAACAAAGACAGTAGCAGCACTGTTTCCCCGCTGGAAATTATAGGAACTGAGACTTGCCAGATCTGAACTGCTTTACTCGTGGTTTGACTCAGCAAAGCAGCAAAGAAACCCTCCCACTCTTGCAGAACAATCCAGAGCCTCCTCTGCAACCAAACCTGAAATAAATCTGCCCTGCCGTGGTATTTCCTTCATTATTTGGGCAGCCTGGCACGAGCTGCTCTCACCTGCTCCTGCTCTCCATGCTGGCAGCAGCAGATGTGACCTGGAGTGCTGAAAGGTTTTTTTAGGGCATGAAAGGCTGTGGGAGGTTTTCTGGCTGCCTCTGCGGTGAGCCGCCTCTCCTCGGCGCAGCTTAGCTCCCCAGCTCTGCTAATCACAGCCCTACGCCAGCAGCGGGAGGAGACCAAGGTCTGGGCCAAAATGACGAGTTTTCAGGGGGCCTCACGCTTTCTGACATCATTTTTGGGGGGGATGCATTTGCTCCTTCAGTGCACAGTCTCCCCAGCGGCGGGTGGCTGCCCGTGCATAAGGGACCAGGCATCGCCCTCCCCATCCCAGCCATGGCAGCGGGAGGCTGCGTTTCATGGGAATGGGGGTGGAAGGCAGCCCCAGCCCTCCCCAGCCCTCGGTGTTAAGGAAAAACAAAAGGGATTTTGATGTAGCCAATTACTTTTGTTACTCCTCCCTTGGCAGCGCTAAATTTCTGAGGACGGAGTGATGGTGTTCAGATTATTGACCCGAGAGGTCCCAAAATGTTCTCAAGTTCCCGTGTTGGATTCTTAAGGAAAGTTCATAAGAAAAAGTCCAACTGTTCCACCACGATTTGGTTCTCCATCTGATGAAAAAGGGCACACCCCAAATTGTACAGGAATTTTGGAAAGGTACTTTCAGTATATAAACAAAGCAATGAGAATGAAAAATCCCTGTTTGGCATAATATCCTGGCAGAAACAGAGGGTGCGCCGGTTTGGCTTCCCACATTTCATAACCTTTAGGATAGAAGCATTACAGAAACCTGTAACTAGTGCATCACGGCCACCACCACGTCTCTGACATCCAACAAGCAGGCTGGAATGATCCACCATGGGGTTAAGAGCACTGGACAATTCTTCGGGCGATTCTCTTTGTTCAGCTTTTGGGTCCTTCCTAAGCTTTTCCCTAAAGCCCCAGAGCTACAAGTCTACTCATTTTTGAAAACTTGTCAAAAACTTAATTCTTGCCATGTGAACTTTAAAACAGCGTCACCAGCAATGAGCTGTTCTTCCCTTTCTTTCTCCCTTTCTTTCACTTTGCCACAGCAGGCAAATCACATGTAATAACTTTTACTTAAAGGGAAAACTTGCGTGTGGGGCTTTTCTGTCTGTCTGTCCATCTCTTGCAGGTGTTTATAAGGTCCTTTCAACTGTGGCATCTGAAATGTCAGATGGCATGAATGCCCGATCTGCTTGAGGCTGATAACTGAGTAAATAAACCAGCAAATCTATTACACGGGGCGGCTGAGCATTCCCCGCTCTGCCGTTACACCATTTTCTGCTGTGTTTCATCTTCAAACAGATTTAACTTCCTGGTTGGGAAGTGCTCAGCTACCAAGATTCGGGGTTTAAAAAAAAAGGCTTACCTGAAAAATCAGTTCAATCGCCAGTATATCTCCAGGGTTTGCGAGGGGACAGTTTTAAGCTAAAGCAAGTGGTGTGGCTGGCTGTTGTTTACCTAGCGCAGACAGGGCTCGAGGACTGTTCTGCTTCTCTTCAGGGAAATGGCTTTTCCCTCAACTTGCTTTCACCCGCCTCTGTTAGATTGCAAAAGCTGAAAAAAAAAAAAAAGAGAAAAAAAAAGAAAGCAGAAGGGTGGAGCACGAGAGCTGGAGTGAGCAAAACCAGCAGCACTGACTCAACACACATGCAAAACCTGGTTGTCATCAGGGCAGAGGCTGCTTCACATTTGCACTTGTTTCATGCTTCCTGCAGGAGCGAGCTTGGGCTGGGCTGTGGTGGAAAAGGGTTTGGGTTGTTTTGTTTCAGTAGCTAGCTGAATGCACGCAGGTAACACATTTATTTTTCCCCCCAGGTATTAGGTTACTATTTGTTTGGGAACACGGGGTAGAAATCTTGCATGCATTCACTCTGAGGAGGTGCTCGCACTGTTTCTGAAGAGCAGCAAGATTTTAGCACTGTAATTTGCACCTTTGCCCCAATCAGCACATACAAGAACCTTAGACCTGCCTTTGATTAATTTACTCTGTGTGGTTTGCCTGCATTATTTTAGTACAGCACTGCGACAGGAGTGTGTCTCCTTTGGTCTTTGCCCGCAAGTAGCACCTGAAGATGTGGTGGCGGTGAAGAAGCCATTGGCAAAGCGAGGACTATGGAGTGCTAACACGTAGGAAGCTCCATCCTTTTGGTGCATTTCATACTGATTTTGTATCTACAAATTTTGTCTTATTAATTCTCTCATACAGCTGGATTCTTTCCTGTTAGTTCCCCAACAGCACTTGCCATCCTTCTCATATAGTATCAACAGCAATTTTCATTCAAACACTGATTTACTGGAATAATTAGCAGACGTAATAAATCAGACCAAACAGAGATGTCTGCAGTAACCCATTACACAGCTCCACTCCGATATCAAAATATGTCTCTTTATCATCTCATCAGTGGCCGGTGTTTGACCCCGCAAGCAAGAACCTATGCCTAATCCAAGAGGCACTGAATGACATGGATTGTCTGCTCTCGCCAAGCTCCTCTGGGCAGATCCAACTTGGTACAAAGAGAAAGTTCATATTCGTAGGTGGATCTTGCTGTATGTGAAATAATCCCTTCGCTTCCCACAGGCTGAGTGACGCTCATTTTGCCAAAGAGAAGCCGAAAGCCGAGCAGGGAGACCCGCAGTCCTGGTGGGAACGATACAGAAGAGAAGCCCCCACTGTGCCATGTGGGAGCAGACGTGGCTGTGCTCCTTGCCCAGAGTCATTTGGGACCAGAGATGATGCCAGAAGTGGACACGTGCCATGCTCCCTCAAGCAAACACGTGAAGTGGTAGGGGGAACTTTTCCAGCTAACTTTGAGGTCCCGTTAAGACACAAGTGTGTCCTAACCAAGTAGTGTCCTAACCCATTTCTGCTGGTACTTTGATACTCAGCTTTTCTCAACTCCTCTCCCTATAATACAGCTCTGATATTGAGCATTTTCTTTCAAATTCTCACCCCAATTCTCTGTCCCATGCCATCATTCCTGCATCACTCTCCTTTTTCTCCCCATCCTGCACGTTTTGCTCCTCAAGCCATTAAGACCATGTGCTCTGATCCTCCCCAGGCGTGCCCAAAGCCATCAGAGGGCAAAGCTCGCTCAATGAGTGCTAAAGGTAAGAAAAGGCTGATCTTGACTCAGGAGCCTTGCTGGTGTCTGCATTTCAGCTCTCTGCCAGAACATTGGGGGTAATTTCAGGCTTGATGGGGCAATAAACTGCAATCACGGCTGCTGAGTAATGTGGCCGAGAACTGCCTGCACCTGTCCCCAAAATCAGCAAAGGGCAAAGCCCAGCAGGGGCCAGCTGGATTGCGGGGACCGTGACCGCGGGGCGAGGGTGCAAATGGGAATGTCCTTGGAAAGGGCCTTGCTGTCCACCTGGACACTGGAATGCAGTTTCCCAACTTTGGCAGGAGCTGAAGGTGGTTGAGCTTTTTCCAGAAGACCCTCAATGTCATTGCACTCGCTTTTATTTATTTATAAATTTAAACTGCTGACAGCATTTAATTTGTTAATGAAATCCGTCTCTCATCCTAACTCTCCTGAGAGGCTGCATCAAATATCCCTTCCTTCCCCTTTAACAGAGTATTATATGCTGCAATATTTGCCAAGGGAAACAAAAGCATAGGGTGCCCTGTTTGGGCTAATCATCAAGTGTCTACTCGCTGTTAAACAGCTCCCTACTCTAATGACCTCTGTGATGGGCTGTATAACAAAGCAAGGTACGTTAAGTTATGTTATGTTATGTTACGTTACACCACATTATATTATATTTATTATGTTATCTGGATGCTTAATGTACAAAGTATATGGTATTTTACTTAACTATCTGGTTTTGGTGGGGAGGAGAGAAGAGTAAAGTAATAAAGTAATAAAGCAATCAACATGTTTTAAATGGAGTTAGCATAAAAGCTTAACTTCTTATACAAGGTCAGATTCTCCCATCCTGCTGAGCTCTGAGTTGCTGGAAGAGGGAACGCTGCGCACACTGAGCCAAGTGGCTGGCTCTAGCCTTTCGTTTCCAAAGGGAATTTAATAGAAGTAGGCTGCCCTAATACCAGACTGGTAAATAATATTAATGGCCTATAAACATATTCATAATGTCAGAACTCCCTCATGCTTTATAGTCATTGCTTTCTTTATGTAATTATAGATATCAAATAGCTGTGGCTACATATCTTTCTGATTTGTATCCTCAGCATCCATCCCGTGCACCCCACTGGCCGACGGATGAGCCCGCAACTACAGCAGCATCTTTTGCCACTGGGATTACAGAAGCGAGTAGCTGCACTGGACTTTGCTTGGCTTTTTCTCGGTGAAGAAGAGAGCAGATCTCAATTCTAGTGTTCGCACTATCTCAGGCATCTTCCTGAGGGCTGGTGAGCGTCAAAAATTATCTCCTCTGTTTATCTTTACCCTGCCAATATGAGGTTTTTCACACAAGCCAGCTCCAAGGGTGTTAATGCAGACCAAGGAGACCACACTGGTCTGTAGGGCCTTCCAGTCCTGAGGGTTTCAGCATAAATCTCTTACATGTAAGTGGTCGTAATTCAGTTAAATTCCATTACAAGGGGAACAATCGGCTTTTCTACATGAATGGCTTTATCTCATAGAGGGTTTGAAGCAAAAACCCCATTTTAAGTAACTGCTTTGATGAAAACCTGTCCATACATCTTCTTGGCTGTTATTACGACAGCTGTGGTGGGATATGTCGAGGTGGGATCCTCATCGAAGTATGGTCACAGCGCCATGGGGACACCCTTATAGCTGCTTCTGCCACCCCAGCATGAGGCTCCAGGGTGCCAATTAGGAAAGAGAAGTTGTCTTGCATTTCACAAGCAATAATCACACCCTCAACGTGCTGTTACTGCCTCCATCTCATGGGCCACTTCTCCTGGCGATGCCAGCAGTCTTGTCAAGCTATGAAAACGTTGAGGAGAAAGTCCTGAAGATTGGAAAGCAAGGAATCATGTTGGTTTCTCTGAATGCACCAGTAGCTGGGTCTGTGAGGGCTGGCGAGCGGATGAGGAGGCTCCGAGCCACGGTAGCAGCGGCTTTGCTGGCATCTGGAGATGAGGAGTGGTTGAGAGCACTGAAGGGTGGTGAAGAAGACAAGGAGAGCAAAATGGTGCATATGTACAAATGCTGCTTGTCCTGGTAGCTGGAGAAGCCAGCAGCCTGGTTAACAGCCTGGGAGCTTTACGTATCCAATTGCTCACCTTGCCCAGGGCTGCTGTGGCCAGTGAACTCTTTACCAAATATTTCTGGGTAATTCAGGCTGTCACAGCAGCTCTTTGGTCAGCTTTGCCCTGTCCCCACTAGCTCCCTCCTGAGATAAATGCTGTCCTACCTGGGCTGACATACTTTTCCTGTTGCCCACCTGGTACATCCACAATCCCCATGGTCACAGGCTTTTCTGGTTTTTCCTTCTGAAGGGTCTGGTTCAAGACAAGCACAGCAGTGAGCAGCGGTCTCCTTTGGGGTCTGGGGTGTGAAGGTAACAGATCCTGGAAGCAAATTAAACCCAAATTCACTCTGCCACACTTGGAGACATTTTTCTCATGCAGCACTCGGGCATGCTGATAAGGCAGCACCAGGCGGTCAACTTGTATGGGTGGGCAAGGAGGGGCGTCCCCATCCTTGGCAGGGAAGGGAGCTCCTGCAAAGGGTCAGGAGACCCCAGCCCTTGCCACACTGAGTGTTTGGAGCAGTGCACATCTGCAAGAGACGGCTGATGTTTGCACTCCTTTCTTCTGCATCCGATTTTCCCCCTCCTCAGCTCCCACAAGCGCTGCCTGAAATGTTCCTCACCGGACCGGAGGTAAGAAAAGACCAGCAGGGGCACAGGTCAGTGGTTTCAAACAAGAAATTTGGCTCAGCAAGAACAGGATCAGAAAACAACTCTCCTCCCTGGGGCCTGGGGGCAGATCCAGCAGCCCCCTCCCCAGCCCAGGGTACCTCTGGCCACAGCCTCCCTCCAGCAGCCGTGGGGCCGCCCCTGGTTGGGGCACCCTCCTGGTGAGCAGGAGGTATCTCTTCGTTCATTCCCACCATGAATGTCAGCAAATGGTAGGCTGTTTGGATTTTTTTTTTCCCCTTTCCTGAAGTTCAAGCCACCATGTTACCACACAGCATCGCTGCTTCCTGCAACAATGGGCAGAGCGTGTCCGTTCTGCCGCAGGGCACAGGGCTTCAGCTCCCTCCCAAAATCATCGGGGAGGTAGGGATTGCCTCTCGGCAGCCTCCCAGGGTGCTCGCACACCCAGCACTGCAGGTGCCTGAGATTTTAATTTTGCAGCTTGACTTTGCGAGAAGCACATGGATTTCCCCCCCCCCTCAGCATCTGAGCATTGCACACGCTGCCCCAGAAATATTCTAGTGCTTCCCAGATCTGTATGCACCCAGCGCACCTTTGGAGACCCAGGACATTAATCTTTCTCTCTTTGTTTTAGTTTCCTATCTAGAAATCGGATCTATTCTGTTTTACCGGCTTTTTGTGCAGATAAATGCCCCCATGATTAACCAGTTAGTAATTGCCATCATGTTGCGCTGTCATTGCCAAAGGGAAGTATGACACGGTAATATGTGACGGGGCATCAGCGTTGCTGACTGGAGCCTGAGTTGGGGTCATGCTGTTAGAAGCCTACTTCGGACATTTTCCAAATGGGAAAATTTGGAAAAATTGGGGGCTGACTATTACAGAGGTGCAGCCAGACAAAATGGACATCCACGGCAGAGCCTGCAAACAAGGCAGATTGTCTACAGGGAAGTATTCGGTTGCCAAAGACCAGTTTATCATTCTCTTTAATTTCACCACATTTTCGCCGTTATTGGTAGCCGCTTGGTAATTGCAGGCCAATGCATTTTCCTGTGCAGGGACAGAAAGGCCGCATTTGAAAATAAAGATCTTATGTTGGTCTAGTCCAAAAGTGAGCATAAGTCATCCTATTAAAATTAATTAGCTGTTTGTCTGCAAAAAATCTGTACAGTTGCTAAACCAATGCATAAAATAGCCTGTGATCTGGGCACATATAATTCCACCCACTTAGGTATGACCTGCCCGCACAAAGAGGATTCACAAGTCAACAGTCTCTGTCATTATCAGGCACATAAATGCCTGGGTATTCAAACCTGTGTACCATATCCAAAGAATATTGCTGCGAGATATTTTAAGAGGAAAATTTTGCCACCTAATCAACAGGTGCACTGACAAAAGGAGAGTTGTATGTGTACGAATACAGTGGGAGAAAATGAAAGTTCACTTAGCCCTCTGAAATTCCTTTGGGGAGCTCACATTTGGGATAGCAGAGAGGTACTGGCAAAACACTTGCAATATTTCTGCAACCGGGATATGAAGCAACAGAAAGAGCAGCTCAAAGGTACGTATTCCTTGATTTTCCTGAATCAAAAATATCTTGGCTTTATAATTCATATATTCTCCACATAGTGATCTAATTTATATTACTGGACAATTTATGTATTTTTATATATACACATATATATTAGCTCTGAAAAAACCAATCTTTGTACATGTGCCTAAATTGCAGCAGCAGCAGTCACCAATTATGTGCAGTTATTCTTGCAAGGAACCTACCCCAGCAGGGTTAAATTAGCCTTATTCCACCAAAGCCATGGAGCAATGCTGCTTGGACTCACCTGGCTTTGAGCCTGCTCCTCCAAAAAGCTCCTCCAAAACAAAGCTGTTGTTTCTAGTGAAAAGGCTCTCGGTGACTTCAGTGGGAATTTGGATCAGTCCTAATTCAGGCAATCAGCCTGGAAACATGCAAAGCAGGAACAATTACACGAGTTCTGTCATTCCTATTACTCACATTTATCTTTTTTTTTGGAGGTAGGTGGGAGGGAAACCTTTTATCTCAGAGAAGAGTAGGAAACAGAGAGTTCCAGTGACAGCAAAGGGAAAAAAAACAACTGCGCCTTCGGAAAATACATAGTCATTACAACGCACTAACACGCATCGCAGAAATAATACATGTTTGCGATGACAACGTATTCCCTCCACCCCATTGCTGAATCAGGAGTGTAACTGGGGAAAAGAAAGGACAGATGCTCTGGATTCAAAATGCTGCCCCAGACTTACCTTTGCTGGGGTTTTCGGCTGCATGGAGGATAGGCTGGAAGTTGTGTGAAGATTCAGAAGCAAGAAGATGGTCCTGCGGGGCTCTTCATTGCTTCTTGACAATAAATAGCCCCACCACAAATCTTGCCAGTGTCAGGCATGTCCATGGAGCTGGGTGTTTACAGAGTGAAAGGTTTTTTCCCAGTGTAAAAGCCAAAGGCAGTAGAGTAAGGGTTACTGTGGCAACCCGGACTCTGGAGCTCTTGGCTTTCCTCCCCGCTACGCACTCGCAGGGACACTGGTGCGACTCCTGAGGGGCACTGCAAGGACTTGTGGACGTGTAAAGACCCTTTTCACATGTTTTTTTCCACCTCCCCATGCACCCACAGCTGGCACGTACAGCGCAGGGTAATGTGCACCACGTTTAGCTGTATGGAAAAGGAGACAACGAATTCACACCTGGAGCAGGAGGGGAGCAAACGGAGCTGGGAGAATTGGCCCGTGGTTGTGCAGGCTGACACCCTGGGTGCTGCCCTACCCAAGGAGGGATGGAGGAGGACCGCAGCCCTCCAGGGGTTTGGGAGGGATTGAGAGCTGGGAAGCAGGTTTTAGATACGGTCAGTGCAGGGGCTCATATTCTGCAGAGCAGAGTGGGGAAAGGAATTCACTATTGACAAGATACGTTGTCATAGCTGGTGGCATCTAAAATCACATCCAGGTCTGCATTGCTTGGCTGGGAACTGAGTGAATCTTATAAAAAAATAAATCAAGTTACCAAATCTAACCATCTTCCAGGAATCAAGCCGCAGCCCTTTCCCAAAAACCGTCTCCCTGCCTGCTGGGCTGCCTTAGTGCTGATACCCTAAATTTTAATTTTTTTCCAGCAAGGACCAGTTCGATCCTCGATCATCTGAACTGGTGAATGGCCTTTGCTGTGAATGAGGAACCTGATTACGGTGACATTGACCTTGTGCATTTCCATCCCATAACGTAGAAAGCAACTAATTTCTATGCAACATCAATGGTATTTTTTTTTCCTCATCACACCATTGCAAATTAATGCTGCATCCGGGTCAGTGTTTCCTCTCAGGCGGACACTGAGGATGTCATCATGCTGAAAGATTGTCACCTGCTCTTCCAAACCTTTATTTAACAGGAGCTGTGGTATGAAATGCTGGTGAAATAGTCCTTGAAAAGTAACCACCTGCTTTTGAAGCTGCTGGAGGCACATGTCTGCTGCTCCCCTATTTAAAACAAATAGACCTATCATGGAGAAAAGCCTACTGTTCAGCTGCACACCGTGAAGTCCCACTGAGACCAAACCCAACACTAAATTCGTCGGTTCACACTAATGTTGTTTTTAATTGCTTTCTCGGCAGTTGTGCTCAGAGCCCGCCTAGCGCCGGGCGCTGCGCCTGGCGTTTCACCGCAGCTCCTGCCCAGCGCTGCTCGTGTCTCCCCCCGGGCCAGAGCAAACGGAGACAAACGCCACCTTGACAAATAGAGTGTTGTCACCGGGGCTGGACACCGGGACCCCGAACCCAGGCGGGCAATGGAGGAAAGTGCTTTCAACCCAGGACAGCTTTCTGCTAAAACATCAGCGCTCTGCAAACCCTTTGGGAAATTTCCGCGACGTAGCAGGACTCAGCAGCCAGCCAGGCAAGCAAAGCAGCTGCAGTGCTCTTTTTCCTCTTGATTTCCAGCTTTCACAAGAGGCACCGGGTGCTCCCCAGCCCTGCAGGGAAGACGGAGTCAGCAGGTCTGTGACCCCTTCAGCGAGCGAACCCTGTCCCCTTCACCATCCATGAAGGCACTAAGCAGCCTCACCAGAAGCAACCGCTGGTCCTCTCTCAGCTGTCTTTTGCCAGGTCCTTACCCACTTTGCAATCATTCTTCTAATTCCTGCCTGTGCCAGTGTAGCTAATAATTTCCCAAATAGCGTCTTGTCGAAAGCTTTACTGAAATACAGATCCTGTAGTCCCACTACACGTTTCTTCCTTCTAGAAAGTCACTTACCTAATCATAGAAACCCAGTAGTTAATTTGGGCTACCATTTTCAATAAGCTCCTGTTCTGTTGTTATTGCTCACAACAGTCAGGGTCAGTCACAGCATCAATATGCCTGAATCTGTCTCTCCCATATGCACGTACCTGAGGCATATTCTCCAGCGGCACCCGAAATCAGATGGTGTGAATGTATATTCTGCTTTCAGCTAATAATTGAGAGACTAAAACTGCCTGGCTGCTAGACACTCAAGGGAAGGGCTTGGAAATTGGCTGGAAGCGTCCGTCTCAACTTTCTTTGAAGCAGCTCCTAAATCTTTCATCGTAAGAAAATTTGACTGCATACTTATACGGCCACAAAGATACTCTGTTTAAAACTGCTAAAATTAATTCACCAACTGCATCAGTTATGGCTCTCTGTTGTCACTCCAGCTAACCCAACTGACTTTGCACAATGAGGACATGAATAGCCAATGCTTTGCCTCATCCTCGTCAGAGAAAGCGTTTCGCTTCGTCATTTGCTCAGTAACACTTTGCCTACCTGAGGCTTCAGCTACAGCAGGGTGCTTCAGCAGGACAGCAGAATTTCAGCCCAGCCTGATCAAGTGGGCATGGCTGTGGCCAGACTGCCCGCCCGATATGCAAAACCAGAAGAAAAAGCCTTTTTTTTTTTAAAAAAAAAAAACTATGTCATCAGTCAATCAGTAACCTGGAGTAGAAAACACTCAAGCTAAACATCACAAAACCGTTGAGCTCCTACTGCTGCTGAATGCAAACCCAAATCCTGCTTGGATTCGTGACGCCAACCTGAATTGTAGCATTGATGCCTAATTGCTATTCTTTCTTTATTTGTTTTTTCCTTCGGCGCTGGAGCGGCGCTCAGGCCGAGCTGCTGCAGCACTGCATATTCCTGCCACGGAATAGGGTTCATTTTGCTTTTCTTTCCCTGGGGACTAGCACGTACTTTTTGAAGCTGCACATCATTTTATTAGTTCTATTCCCAGTCTCCAAAACGTCAAGCTTCTTTTATATGAATGTGCTGCAATTTAGTACCATCAGCAAACTCTGCTGAAACAGTCAGGAATACAGACCTAGCAAAGATCCCTGCGGAAACCCACCCACAGCCCTTCCCCAGCACCGGCACTTTGCTCTGTATCATCCCCATAGCACTTTAATTCACATAATCTACCCTCATTTGTAACCCACCTCATTCCCTGGCCTCGGTTAATGATCTGATTTTGTGTGTTATGTGTATAAAACACTGTCTAACAATAAATGTTTTATTTTCTCGCTGGAAGCACCTTTGTGAAATATTTATGATCACTAGATGTCACTGTAATTTTACTCTGTCTCCAGCCCTACTGAACCAGCGTGATTCCTGGGCTCTAGTGAGCTGGCTTTAAAAACCTTTTGAAGAATTTATTAGTCATCAGAAAAAGACCCAGCTGCTCTCCTGATGGAGAGTTTCCTGAGGTGCGAAGGGAGAACCGGCCTCGCTCCGGGCTTTGGCTGAATTTTTATGGGCAGTTGTCAGGCTGTGGCGTTGGGAATAATGCAAAAACGTGCAACTTTGGAGCCAAGCACTCACACGTGTGTGTACATATCATGAGTGAAAGTCCTGTTAATTCTATGCTGAGCCATTAAACCCCTCCGGTGCATGCGTGCAGCAACATGTGTGTGCCGACATGCGCCGCCCTGGGCTGAGAGCAGTTGGCACATCGACCAGGTCACTGCTCAACTGCAGGTTCTCCTGTAGCTTTAGTGGCCAAATGCCCTTAAGATTTTGTTGTTTAATAACGCCCCCACTTCTCTCCCAAACACACAGCCCAAATACCTTCACCATCATCTGAGCGCTCCCTTCTCCTGCCTTTTAGTCCAGTCACCCCATTCCTACTGTGACTTCATTTAATCACACAGGTTTTAGGACTCAGAAATCTCTGCAGAAGCATCTCGCCTGTTTTACTTGCCTTCAAAGATTTTACAGAATATATTTCTTCAAGGCCAACTCAAATCCACACCCCTTATTTCCTGAATTGTTGATTTCTCTGTTGGACTCAGCCTTTGGGATATGACAATTTAAATATTATAGACCACACTCCTGCATAGGCACACATGGGATTTTTAAAATTCTTTTAATTAGAAAAAATTCACCACTGAAATTAGTGGAAACATCTGCTTAAAAATAATTTTCTCCATCCGACGACATTATCCAGATCAGCAGAATATGTCTTCACTCTGTAGGCCGGGTCCCACTGGGGAATATGCCAAAAGCAGGTCTTTCAAGAAAAATCAGTTATCGGGTGTGCGGCACAGAGGCTCCTAACACAGTGCTGGCAGCTGAGCCCGAGGAACCAAAGCTCTTTGCTGGCATCTTTTGGTGAGCGGGGAGAAAGGACCGAGGGCCACAGCTGTCTCCATGTCCCTGTAGTGGCAAGGGATGGATGGCAGAATCTGGCCATGTCCTAGGGACCTCCGCAGCCGGGGAAAACAAGATCTGCTGTAAAATAAGTAGTTACGCGGAGCCACGACAGTATGAGGGATGCTGGGGTGATGGGTAGAAGCCAATTGCGATGTTTGCAGCAACGTATTTCCCTTTGAACTAGTCCACGTTGACTTTGTAGAGGTCTAGTCTGGTGGCAGCAGGTTTTTAAAGGCTCGTGGGTGCCAGCCGCCCCTGTGAGCGGTAGCAGGAGGTGGGCTGTCCAGGCAGGGGCTAATGCCACAGGTGAAAAGCACCTTCTGGCTTGTTACTTTCACCCAAATCATACGGCTGCCCACCTCTATTAACACCTCTGCTGCTCTAATACATTAGATTCCGCTATCGACACCATCTCGCTTTTGATGAGCTTTTCTATTCAGGGTTCATTAAAAAGAGCCTAAATGAGCAATAGCGCTTCTGGACAAGCATTTTGTTTTTCTGCGGAGCCACTAGAGGAGCTTTGTTGGTTCCCATGATGTCAAACACCTTTCATCTTCTGTGCCAGCCACAGCCTAAAAATTCCTGCATTTCCTTTGGATTGTGTTGATTAGTTGAAGCGACACAGTCCTCTCTTTAGAAACTCTCCACAACTCACTCAACAGGATACGCTGCATTTTGCCTAATGAGTAACAGCAAGACACAAATCAGAAGATAAAGACATTTTTAAATGCTTTGCTGCTGAATTTAGACAAATGTTAGGGCTATGCTGCTAATCCTAAAAAATTACTGGGAAGCTTGTTAGTACAACCACGGCTCTGTTAGATTAGTGACCAGTAGACAGAAATATCTCCTTATTAAACGGAGACCCATTAGTCCTGGGTTACAGCTAATACAAAGTCATCAGTGCTTTGCCTGGGGCCGGAGGAGTGGGTTTGGGGTGTGCTGGGTGCAGCACCCCAGCTTTGTATGCACCTACTTGTCAAACTCAGGGCCCGAAGGCCAGTTTCCGTGGGGGACAATCGCAATCACACCAGCTCTCTTTTTGAGTTCCTCTGCCAGGAACAGTGCCGAAAGGTCTTTCATCAAGATAACCGGCAAAAAAGGTAAGGAGGGACAGAGACACCAAAGGACCAACGAAAATTACATCCTGGGTCTGTTTCGGTATATATAGCGGTCTCTTCTTAAGGAGTTCTATGAATTTTCTTATTTGTTTGGAAGGGCTATAAATTACCTAGGAGCCTGATTGTGATAAAAAGTGTTGAAATAGTTTAACTACAGGTGTGACAACTTTAAGCCCCATTTAAACATGGGCACCTCCCTATACATAGAATCTCTCTCCAAGTCATTGACGTATTTCAATAAAATTCTACTCAATCAGGAACCCTTTCAACAAAACCAAACATAAACCATTGTGAAGCCAAAGGGAGGGTTTGTACATTAAGAGCACACATTTCATTTCATCGGTTGAAAAACAGATTAATATTACATGCAAACCAGTTCAAAATGAGACTAAAGTTACCCTTACATAAACATTGCTGTAAATCATATTTTCAAACAGATTTAAACTTTGTTTACCCAGAAATACCCCAGAAGACTAACTTGAACAACACAGGGCTATGAATTCATAGCACAGATTAGTTAAAGCAGATGGAGAGCCTGTGTGGATGCGCTCCGTCAGATAAAATGTGGCCATAATTGGATTTATTTTAATTCACTTATACTTTGACTACAGGAGAAATGCTGGTAAAGTTCCTCATGCAGACAAGCCCTGAGGTTAGGGCTTTCAGGGAGCTGCTGGTTTCCTGGCTCTTAACTCTGTTTTCAAAACTGGACTTAAATGCAAAAAATAACATTAGATGCTTGTAAATGAAAGTGAATCCCCAGTCCTAAAACCTTTATTCATGGTCAGATCTTGCCTCCTTAATTCACTCTGACTAGGACTTTATGCAAGTGGCCCTGAACGAAATGATACTTCCCATAAACAGCATCTCACTTATCAGAGTGTTTTGCACGGACTTGGCTAATGCTGGGCACGGGAGGGTGTATCGCTCACCTCCAGCAGTTTCAATTTTCACATGCTTTGCAGCAGAGGAAGAAGCTGAATTCCCATCAGGAGGTTCCATCCCTGCCACGCAGTGCGGAGCTGGGGGAAGGCAGGCGACAGCCTTCTCCAGCCTCATCTTCTACCGCTGCCTTGGACATGCTGCATTCCCACCTCTGCATCCCACCTCTCTTCAGGCATTTTCTTTCCTCTTGATTTGTAGGCTTCTTGCATTCCCACACAGCCTAGCTGCTACCTGGATGGTAGCTAATCATCACTCCTAAACTGGGTTCTTCTTAAAAAGATCAAGGCTTGCTTTTTCCTTCTAGAAAGGTGCTGGTGGTCCGAGTCCCGACTTGCCGGAGGATGTGCTCCATGGCTGTGAGTGCTGTGCCCCAGCCAGAAATGTGGAAGGGATTCACTTCTCTCTGTACTGAGCTGTAATGGGTGTAAATATAACCAGTAATTACAGGCATATTGCCGTGCAAACATATAATAAACACGGCTCTCATTTCCTTATGAATTCTACGTAATGGGCCACCCACTTCACTAGCTGGACCACACATCGCATTGACTGGCCATGCTGAAACCTGACAACGGCATCATCACCAGCCTCAGTTTCCCTTATAATTTCCCACATGTTCTCGCTTTCAAACTATCCCATGATAGGGATGCGTGCGAGCCACTGACCAGCCGCCAGCGCCCCGCAGCCAGGTCGGCTGGATGGCGGCGGGAGCGCGTGGAGACGTGCGGCTGCAGGGGCAGATGGTGCATGGTGTGTCTGCAGATACCCCTCTGCTATCTGTTTATTTCACCACATTTAATCGATGCTAGCTCTTTTCTGCATGTGCTTATTCTGTGTGTTAATCTGAGAAAGACCGGCTGGGCTGCAAGCTGAAGTACGGCGAGCACGCCGTCAGAAACGCAGCGCTGCCACGCGTGCCAGCCTGTCCCCAGCTTAGTCACTCCGAAATTATTGCTGATTTGTTTGAACGGAACCCAAGCACAATTTCACTTGTGCATCACTACAAAAAGTATGTTTCCCTATTCAAGGCACAGAACGGAGAGCAACGGGGAAAGACCAGGCTGGCATCTCTGAGCCCTGGGGAACCCCTGGGGGAAACAGCTGCCGAGAACCCAATACTGGTTCTGCTGCATCCTTTCTGCATTTGTTTTTTTTTTTCAAACATTTCCTCAGCCATACTTATCTGCATACCTCTGGCATATATCGGCAGTAGCCTGTTCTTGCAGGCTGCCCCGTCTATGCGTTTAAACTCAAATCACATCAATCACATTCTCTGACTCTATGATTCAGTGTTTTCTTGTCTAAGTACTTGGTTCTACTTGGCATGAAATCAGTCCGTATTCCAGCACCCCGCCCCAAAACTTCCAGCTTCACAGAATATTTTTTTTTGTATTTCATAATTAACACATAATGCCCTACTACTGGCCTTGCAATTGGCTTTTCAAAGTATTTCTGTATTTGGCCTAAATTTCTCCCACTAGATATCCACAAAGGAACCTTGCTGTGTTAACATTCCAGCAAACAGCCAGTCTGTGGGGGCTGGTGAGCGCATCGCCCACAGATGCAGAGGGACACGGGAGGCTGCCCTAAAGAAGAGCGGGATCTGGGAGACCAAAGGCCATTTTAGTGACATTACCCATTTTTGGTCTCTCCAAAGCATCCCAGGTGCTGGTGTGACCAAGAATGTGGGGGCAACTGGGCAGCGTGGTGGGACTGCTCAGACAGATGCGCTATTCAAAGAAATCACAGCAATATTGTCCTTGGGCAAGATGGGGAGGCCTCTCAATTCAGGTTGTGTGAGTCTGCTGGTCTTGAAAGGCTCAATATTTCCATCTCTGCTTTGTGCACAGCATGCTTAAATGTCCGGAGCGAAGGTATTCTCACCTCTGCAATCACTGCGAATTCCCAGCAGCCACTAGATGTCACCACGATTTTATTTGGTTTCTAGTCTGTACCCAGCCGGGGACCATGAGAACACAGGAAAATAATTAATCATTAATAATAAAAAATTATTCACCTACCACAATGAACATAGAGCTCAGAGAAGGGGGGAAAGTGCCCTAGACTCCCGCTTTCATGCGTGCCATCCCTGGGAGCATTTAGACAGAGCACCTGCACACGTGGATACAACTTTTAATTTGTCTCTTGATGGTAGGAGGATAGTTTGATATCTTAACAATGGAGTTCCTCCATCAGGCTAAAACTTTTGTTAATGTCTTTATCAGAGCCCTATTTAATTCTCTAACCTTGCCAGCTTTAAAGTTATCCCCCCCCAGCTGTAATCCTGCCCCCAGAGCAGCAGCTAATGGAGAGCAGCATCACCTGGACAGGAAAGTGGACAAGGAAATATCTGGGGATGAGAGGAACCAAATGGTTCCACATGCAAAAAAATCAGCAAAGCCATTTCTGGGAACACTTCTGTCTCCAAAATGTGTGAAGCCGTAGGAAAACAAAGGGCTGCAGTGATCAGTGCAGCTGACACATTCATTTTCATTAACCTTCACCGGTTAATTATTAGCCTGTAACCATGCCATACATAATCTGGAGGATAAAGATTAGAAATTGTGTTCATAAACCCACGAGGCTCCACTTTATCTCTTACCTCAAAGGCGCAAAGCCACGCAAATGCAGCCCCAGGCAAGAGGTAGGATTTTGCCAGCCCCCGCAGGCTCGGGGGGGTGCTGGAGCCCGGTTGCAGTGTCCCAAGTTCCACACCTGTGCCAGGGCAGAATGCAGGAAACCTCCCCAGATATGTGCTCAAACACGGGCTGCACAAAGCAAGGTGTACGTGCCAGTCCTGCCAGGTGCACGCTGAAGCCCCCCATGGTGGTGGCACAGCCCATGCCGTAGCCGCGCCAAAGCCTAAAAGTCCACCTTTGCTTTTGGTAATTCTGTCTCTCTCTAACACTACGGAACTGGCACTAGTTCATGTGTCTGTCTGTTAAATATCGATTGGTTTTAAAAATATTTAGATGCTGAATTGAACAGAATTCTTTCCTTTTTCTTAAAACCCCTGGTCTCCAACTGTTGGGTTTTTTAACACAGATATTTTCATAGTCTTACCCCATTGGCCTAATACTAGCACAAGCCCTAGCGCCTGCCTGTTCCTCTTTGGCTTTTAAACGCTCCATCCAGCTCATCTGTTGGTCATCAGACCCTCCTTGTCCTGTTGTTCTGCTTCTTTGGGTCCACAGAGTGGTTTGTGCAAGGTCACCCCCTTCACTTACACAAAAGCCCAGCAACATAAAAGTCCTTCAAAAGGAACTGAGGTCAATCCCTCATTTCCTAACTCATGCAGTAGTTCAGCAGATCCCTGTGAGGCTTTTTGGCTTTGGATAAGCCCTTAGTGGCATAAATAACTCTAAATAGGGGTCCCTTTCTGGATATGTTTCCTTCTAGATTTCCGCAGTCAACCCTTAGCAGGATGAAAGTGTCTGTCCCCCCGTCAGCCCCAGTTACATACCATTTCTCTGCTCAGCACTAAAGGTACATACCCCACTGCTCGTGTCTGCCTAAAGGATCATTCGGGTCTTCCTGCAGCACATATTCTTTCAATCCGAAGTCCACTGCCTTCCAAGAGAAGTCAAACAAAAGACTTTACAGCTCTATCTGAAGACAGCTTTTTAAGTTGAGTCTGGGGTTATTTTCATTTTTGCTTCATGACACATTATATATTTAATACAAAAGAATATATGCAAGGCTCAGAACTCCAGCTAAAGATGGTAAGTCCAAAATCATCTCAACCTAGAAATATTACTACCTGGGTTATTAGTCTCAGGTTTGGTTTGTCATTACTTCTTCAAACAATGCTGCCACACTTGGGATTAACTGCAGCTTGTGTACTTCCTGTACAGAAGAAGGTGAAACAGAGTATGCATTTTATCACTACTTCTTGCACAAATATAAGAGCAAAGGTTGCACATTTTAATTTCTTCCATGCAAGTACATCTGCAACTTTGTCACTTCTTTGACTGCTACTGGTTATGAAGTTGATGCAGGTTATCTTTCATTTCACAGATTTCCTCAGGAAGTTAATATCCCTCTTTTTTAGGATTAAGAAATTAATTTAAATTTCAAATTGCCTTTTTTGACAAAACATCTTCAGTTCGCTCTGATAGTAAAACATGTATAACACCCAGAGGGACTGGCCAGATCTTGCTTCCATAAGAAAGACAAAAAGAAGTGTGTTTCTATCTTTTATGCTTCTTTTCCCATAATCCTCTCTTTTTTCTTGCTTCCCACACCGCCCTGCTTGATATAGAAAAGAGCCAGCGGACAGGCAAGGAAGGCGATCCTGCACCCTGTGCCTGCCCACCCAGAGACACAGCTGCCACCCGTGATAACCTCTCACAGAAACAGAGTCACAAGGTCTCTGCTTAGAAATCATGATGCTCAAAATACCCAGATTTGGGCACTGTGATTTGCCTTTTTTTTTTTTTTTTTTTTTTGACCAGGCAGATATATCCTTCCAGGGCTATAGCTCCTTAAGGAGTGGGAAAAAACCCCTCTCATTTGATTCCTTACCTCTAACAAGAGGTGATGGATCCCCCCTGTATGTTGATCACACCATCGGGTGAGAGTGGCATCAAGCAATGACGTTTCCAGCATCATCAGAAGCCCCAGGAGATGGTCACCTCAGCAATCTGCTGGGAACTCTAATTCACAGCCAACACTTCTAAAAAAACACAACAGCAATGGGCACAGAAACAAAACTCCTTCTCTAGTAAATCACCCAATCAAAAGCCTAGTGTCCCACTGCCAGGTAGATGATAAAAGCATTTTGGAGCCAAACTTTCCATGACAGCCCCAGTCCCTTTAACAGTTTGTACCCCCTAAAGCAAGTGCCAAAGTGGGTGATGGATGCTGGGGAGGTAGGTGGTGTAGAGGACCTACCGCTGCCATGAATAATGCAATAGAACAATGGCATCTTGCTATTTTTCAGCCTTGTTAGTTTAATACCACTTATTTAACTTGTCTATTTGCATTAAGCCCAACACTTTGGATGCCCTGATGTATTTTATGATACTTTCTTGTTGTTGCTTTTGATGGTCCTATTTGTGATTCAGCAAATAGTACCTAAGTAATCAATATTCTGTCTGGGTGGACATTTTATTTAGCTACAGAGCCACCATACGAATTTAGTTGGTTTACTGAAGGTCAAATGCTTTTCATCTTCTCCACGAGCCAAAGAAAATTGGAAGATTTAAACTCCCTTTGAATTCCTTTGATTAACTCAGGGAAAATATCTCCCTTTTTTTTTTTTCCCCCAAACTCAGAAGCTGAATTGTCTTCACTATAAATCTACCTCATTTTGACACATTGGTCCCTGCATAATGGGTAACATCAAGTGTTGGGCATAAACTGGAAGATGAAGGAAGCTGTAGAAGGGTTATGAATGATGCTGTTATCAATAATCATCCACACACATGCACTTCCTTTGGGACGGATTTTTAAAAAAGCACACATAAAACTGATAAGAGCTGTACAATTAGCTGTTGGGGAACACGGGCTGGGATCCATGCATTTGGGAATCACAGCCTTGTGGCACAAAGCTCCCGCACTATATCAGCAAGTGGTACCTCAAGGTTACGTACGTACACCAGCATCATCTCCCCAGTTGGACCAAATTCAGACCGCAAAAGTGCATGCAGTGCCACTGCTTTCATCACGCTGTTTTAAAAAGCAAGAAGAAACCTGTTATGTTTCAGGCACGTGGAGGAAAAGAGAAGCTGAAGACTAGATTTCAGCTCCTTCACACCACCCTTGCTCAACTCTACAGTGCTCCAGCTTGCACGGCTGGCAGGGACAGAGAAACCCGGTGACTAAACCAACTGAATAATGAAAATAACATCCCAGAGCTCTCTCGTATGTTTTCTCTGCTGGCTTCTATGATTATTTTTTTAATTTGTAAGGTTTAGAGTCAATTGTTTAAGATGATTTTTTAAATGATCCAGGCCTTTTCATGTAAAAGTCACATTATTTTAAATAAAAGCATGGCTTAAACCCCATTTCCTTAAACTGGGAAATCCCTATATAGACACAGTCATATCAGTTTTGGTAACTTGTTCATAGTTATTGCATTTGATCCGGAACTGGTGTAAGATTAATTAAAGTAAGGCATTCTTTCAGTACACTGCGACTTGCACTAATTTAACTAAATTAATGTGAAAAGTGGAGTCAGGTTAAGCAAGTGCAGATTCTTCACATGGACAGGACCTTACAGATGGTTCTCAGTGTGACTTCAGACACTACTGCCCAGGATCACAGAAACTTCAAATACGCTTAGTTTAATCAGCTTATACTTTACGCAAGTGAGAACCGACTTCTTCCGCTACAATCATGGCCTGAGCACCTGGACAAAACACAGAGAAGTTTGTCTTGGATGGTTTTCAGAGAGTCAGACCTGAGATTATGAGAGCCCCAGGGATGCAGGATGTGAAGGGACAGCAAAAGCTACTGGGGTATCACCCCCTGCACTGGGGCAGATTCAAGTAGAAGATGCCCGTACTGTGCAGGAAAAGAATTAAATATATCCTTCGCATTGCAACGCCAAATCCCAGGTTTGGCACGAGGAGCCGGTGAGCTGCCTCAGCCCCAGACCTCCCACCCCATCACCCCCATCTGCTGCCTGCTCCCTGTCGACTCACTACTCACCTCCAGTCATCTTGGGCAAAAAAGTTTGTTATCCCTCCTCAGCTGTCTCCTTCATGGACTAAACAGACCCTGCTCTAGACACAGTTTCTGATAAAGGATTTTTTTTTTTTTAGAAAGCTTATATTATTTTTGCTGGTTTTCCTCTGGGGTTCTTTCTCCCCCTCCAGTGCACTCCCTCCTTTGCGGTGTGTAACTGGATGCATCTTTACCTCTAAATCACTGCAGTGCTTGGACCATTACTCACTGCTTTTTGTAAACCGTCTTTCAGTTTTAATATATCCACCTCATTGCAAATTTTTTCAGCCTGCATTTCCTCTACTGGTTTAAAGGAATAACAATGACAGCATCAAAAAGTCCTGTGAAGATAAAGACAGATCAACACATACTGCAGCTCCATCTTAGAAATAAATTAGATTGGCTTGAAATTATTTGTTCTCAGAAATCTGTTTAGCAATGTATTTTCCTGTAGATGTTTATATATTCTTCAATAAGGCTTTCCAGTAACATGGTTGGTACCAACGAGAGGGAAAGAAGGAATATATGGGAATAAAAGTCACGCTGGTGAACCAGTGGCGCTGGGAGCTGAAGGGTGAGGAAACAGTAGTGGACAACCCTCCATGGATCCCTGCGTGGTTTCAACGGCGTTCTTCAGTTCTTGTTTCATTCAGACACGAGTGATGCTTTCATGCACCTTGGGTGTATTTTTCTAGAGCACTGACATGGGTTTTAACCTTTGGCTCCAACAGGCAGGTGGGTGCGTGCACGTCGCCGAAACACCGTCCCGTGGCGCTCCACCTTTGGGCTCATTCCTACTCCCCGCTCGTTCAAACTTTCTCACGCTTCATTGGCGTCGCTAAATATTTACATGAGGCAACAGTGATTTTGGCTGTGGTTAACAGGGAGTTACGCCTTTGCAGCATCTGTCAGGGTGTTTGTTTTTGTTCCTGTGCCGCTGGCTGAGCAAGCACCCACGCCGCCTCCCGCGCCAGTGGAGAACCAACCCTTTCCTCACGGCCATCACAAATAGTATTTATAACAAATTACGCCAAAGAAAATAAGGATGTTAAATCCTTATTTGGCTTCCCCTCGGTGTGGAAGCAAAATCAGCTCTCGGCTTTCATGTCTCCTTTGCTACACTATGTGACCCTGCTGCCCGTGCAAACACCTCTGGGTCGTGTAGCAGTGATGGAGAGGGGTCTCGTCAGAGCGGAGGAGCTGTAGATATGAAATGCATTTGTCAACTGTATTACTGCATTTGCAGCAGTAACAGGAGGTTGCCACAAGCTCAAGAAAAAAGTGTCCAAAATAGGTGCAATAGGAAGGGGGGCCACAGCAGCCAGCAGAAACTGTCAGAGCTGTGCAGGATGTGGCACCCAGCTCTCTGTGAACGGCACCACTTCACAGGGCTTTTTTATGCCCTCAGAAAACTTGAGTGAATGAGTTTCCATTTCCAACCCACTGCCAGGTAATAACAATTTGTTTACTACCAACCATCTGACACAGAGGTGCTTGGCAGTGCCGCACGAGAATACCAGGGCTTCTCTTTCTGTCAGACACCAAGCTAAAAAGAGACGATCTGCCTCAATCCAATTTGGCCACAAAAATGCTTGTGAGGCATTCACAGCAGCCCTGGCCTGCCAGCAATTTGGCTCTGAAGACCTTCAACAGCGTTTCTGGCCACCTGATTTTCTGCAACTGGGATAAGATGACTGGCTGGTGGTTAAGGAGGGGAAAAAGCTAGAGAGGACTGAAGCAACTTGTGGGTGGTGATGAGTCTCGTCTCAGCGAGCAGAAGAAGGTGACCTTTGTCTTAGTAGCCTGAATGATGTTCTGACAACGTCTGGTTTTGTTTTTTTAAGGGATGATCCTTTACCATGTTGAAATAGTCTTCCACTGAACCCTTAAAAAACATCTCCTGTTGAGCTGGCTCATGGCTCCATGAATCATCAGACATTCAATCAATCATCGACTTTTGTTTTTTGTAATGTTGCTATTGATGTTGTATGTTATTAGTTTCTTGGCACCTTGTACTAGGCTTTCATCAAGGCAAAATGCTGATGCAATTAGCAAAGGATAGCAATTTATGCAGCAATTCACATTATCCCTCAAAGCTTCATTAGCCTCAGAAGCTAAGGCACTGGAGAGAAAATTTGGGGAAGTGCTCTGTTACCTTCTGCAGCTCAGCCCATCTGCGCTGCTGCGGCACCCCGGCATTCCGCTGCCCTTGGCGGCCGGGAACGAGAGCGCGGCAGCACCCGGCTCTGCAGCGCAGGGAGAGGGTGACAACCGCCTCCATCCACCCCAGTTGAGCCTGAGGACGTACTCACATGTTTTGCACAGGTAGAAGCTACTGTGTGGGACCGAGCGTGTTTCGACAGCCAGTCAGAGCAGCCGAGGGCATTGTTTGCAAGGAAAACATAAAACTCAAGTTTCCTGTCCTGGAGACACACTGGAGCTCCTGCTGACGGGTGATGCTCTGCTGCCGTGGCGGTGTGCCCTGACCGACTCGTGCTTCTCCTCTTGTTCCCTACATGCACTCCCGAGGTCAACGAGGCGTAATTGCCCCATTATTTCACAGAAAAGCCAGCAACGTCAGCAGGGAGCAGCTGCTGGTGGGATGGAAACCTCGCTTAGCGGCCCCTTTTGCTGGGAAGGTAATTTGGTCTTTACAGCTCTGAACACAACCACCTCTTTATACCTGTTTCACTGCATTTACCAGCAAATATTCCGTCTCCAGGTTTTTGGTGCAGGTTTGTTTTTTTTTTCTTTTTCTTTCAGCTGAATAATTTTGATTATGTTGATCCACGTTGTCGTCTACCCCTCTGCAATTCTGAATACAAGCCTTGCCCTTGACTGCACAACACAATGAGAGCCTTCAGGTCACAGCTTTTAGAACACTTGATATTGTTTTTTCTTTCTGGAAAGAATAAATAATGTTAAACTCTCTGATAGCATAGAGGAAAAATGAAAAAGGCTGTCAGAAGCATGTCAAACAGACCAGTATTGGGCTTGGATGATTCTAAACCCACTGACTAGTTTGCACAGCTTGACACAAAAATTAGCTCAATAATTAAAGTGCATCATTAGATTTCCAGTTACATCCCATAGACAGATTTTACTAGGGCAACCGCAGCTAGGTGAAACAATATTTTCCTTTTCCCTGCCCATCAGGGCTGGAGCTGGCTTGTACAAAACACAGGTGCTGCCCCGAGGCCTGGGGGGGGGACACAGGCAAGGGGACAGCTTGGGCAGCAGAGCAGGCTCCATCTCTGGACATCTTGACATCAGGAGCGGTGAAGATGTTTTAGTCATGCACAAATCATTTGGTTTAACAAAAAGGAACTGATGAATGTCACTGCTAGCTGGACACATTATACTATTTAGTGATCTGGAGGAAGCTTAAGTAACTACGGATTTATAGAAAATTACAAAAAGCGTCAGAATTTAAGTGACTGGTTCATGTTTGGTATAAATAGAGCACTGGAGTGACACTTGGCTGAGCACACTCCTGTACTAAACCCCGTCCCAAAGACCGCCAGCAGCTCCCCTACCTCGCAGGCATCCCGAGCCCAGAGGCACGATAGATTTGTGCGGGGCTGGCTCGCTCTCTGTAAGCACCCCTGTGTCCTTCTGGGTTAAGATTGTCTGCATTTTATACAAACAACAATACAGTCGGCGGCAAGAAAGAGCACAAGCACGGGAAAGAGGTGACAGTCATCTCCTCCAGCTGTGTTCTGCTGGAGCTGCAGCCCACGTGGCCAAAAGCAGGCACTGCTATTCATTTGAAGAAGGCCTTATGAAGGGATGGGGATGGCAAGTGTGCTCCTTTGAGAAGGTGCCATCTCATTTCTTGGAGCTCACATCATGGTTTGCAGGAGCAGGAGGAACTTCTCATGCCTTCCCGGGATGGTAAATTCAATTCCCAGCTGGCAAAAGCTGTAACAGCCCTGAGCAGAATAAACTGAACAGCTGAGAATAACTTTTGTTTTCTTACCTGCTCTTTGCCGAGTGGCATTCCCCTTCTACAGATACAGGAAAAGCAAAAAGAAAATGGTACATATGTTCCTACACAGAGGTGTCTGATATGTCCCACTAAAACAATAACTGTGTTCTGAGGCAGATTCTACCTCTTATTACTTATTCTCTCTCACATCCTTTCACCTAGTTTTAAACCTTCTTGCAATTTTGCAAGACGAAAAATGTTAAAAAAATGTAAAGTGCAATTAATTGTGCTATTTTACTTGTCCAAAACAGCATAAATTATTGTCTTTTTAATTTTTTTTTAGCAGCTTGGAAAACAGCAGGAATTAGCAGAGGACTTTTTAAGTGAACCGGCCCATTTAAATTGACTGCATTATCAAGCTTTCTTCTGGCTTCATGCTTGAAAATGCAGGCAAGCCCAACTGCTACAAGAACAGCGTTATTGCTGCACTGGAGGTGAGAACAGCCTGGTGGCAGAGACATGAGCCCGGGACTTTGAAGAAGCGCACCCAGTTCCAGCTCTCATGGCAGGCAGACTACATGAGCTCAGGTACATCTCGTACAGCCAAGTGTTTGGACGCAGTCACACGCCCGACGATGCAGATCAGCACCCTCTGGGACTTGCAGGCAGGAACCGGGCATCTACCTCTCTGAGGTTCCCAAGTCTCATTAATATATTTCAAAATTTTGGCATGCGCAAACTTTCGAATTAATTGGATCTTAAATTTAATGAGAAGACCACTTCAGGAGACCTGGAAGAAAGAGCCCGCTGTGCCCCAGCGCACACCGCGAAGCCTTAATGTCTGTGGCGAGGTCAGATCATTCCTTCAGCTGCCTGGGATTTGAAGACCCAGAAAGAAAACAAATCCCCCTCTCTGCCCCTTGCAGAGGAAACGCTGCAGCTGCTATTCACTTTTCTGAATCTCACAGACAGGATAGGGGACATAGCCTGTCTCTGCCAGGACTTCCAGGAGCTTTCCTATTTCTGTTTTTTCTAAGTAGGTGTTTCAGCAGTGTCTACTGGCACACAAAATTTACACCTAATTCACTCTCCTGATCCAGCTGAGGGTCTCTGTACGAGATAAAGCAAAGATTACTTTGCTCTGAAGTCCAAGACACTTCCTCAAACTAGTGGCTAGCCTGGATTTGCAGGAATTACTATGTCTGATGAGATCATCTTGGTGCTTTCTTCAGTTCTCCCTTCCCTTCGCACCCCGTCCATTCGATCCATGACAAGATCACACACATCCAGACACAGAAAGGCTGAGCATCTCCCATTGCCATCTGCAGAGTAACTTCAGGAAGAACCCGTATCATTCGTTAGCACGCAGATGGCCAACCATCCATCGCTGACTACCATATGGCCATCTTCACAGACATCCATCACTTTTGGCCAACCACAATTTTGCCTCATTGAAGCCATTCGTATTTCCACAGGATGAAGAGGACACCAGGCACTGCAAGGATGCGATCATGCTGTAAATTCCATCCTTTTTGCCTTTTCAGCTGTATTTTCATGACAGATGGCAGATTGCAACACAACAATAGTATCTCCTGCTTAACTGCAGAACAACTTGCCCTTCTGGCTGCATAAACTCCATCATCGTATAAGCCCTCAGTGGCAGCTGCTGCAAAATCATGGAATATTAAGAGACTGTCATTCATATTTCTCTGAATGTGAAATTGATAAATCTGCAGAATTGATAAAAATGGTATTTCTGGATAAGATTTGAAATAAGAGTCAGTCATCTAATTAAGGAGTATGGCCAAAGAGTCACCAGATAAAGAAGCAAAAGAATTTTGAAGGTGAAAAACTGAATATGTCTAGATGGACCTAAGAGAGGGGTGTAAGGGCTCCAGAGAGAGAGAGAGAGAGAGAGATGCACTTTAATTAATGCTCTCTGATGGGGGTCTCTACACCAGATACAGCCTGAGGGGCATTATGGACACACAGAAAGAAACCAAGAGCTCCCTGTCAGGAAAGGATTAGGTGAGAAGGAGAAGAGAGCTGTCTCCAGTTTAACCTTAGTGTCAATAAGCTGAGGCAGGTTTTCCTCATTTCTTCATATTTGCTTTGGTTTTGTTTAATCCATACCTATGTTATCTATTCAGACATACAAACAAAGAGTTAAGTCCTCCAAGAGGCTGATGGGCTTCAGACCTTTCATGCTTCCCAGGTGACCATCAGATGACCACAAGATAAGAGGCTGCTGGTGTCAGGGGTTGGCTTCCTTCCCTTAAAATGCTTTTTGATGAGAATAATCAAATGAGAAGGCCTGGCAAGACTCTGGACAGCCAGCTGCGTGCACATGAAACTGCAGTGGTTCTCATGCCTGGGAAGATTTCACAATTTCTTCTGAATTGTGCATGAAATATGATTTCATTTGCAAATTCAAGCCCTGTATTATTTTTTTTTCCCTTGGCCTTCATTGTTTGGAAGGATCCAGATTTTAATCAGAACATCCTGTGAGTCCCATCCTAAGTATTTCTGGCAGCAAGCATTTACTCGGAATGAGAATAGCTAAAGGAGGGAAGGCTGTGTGACTGCAAGGAGGTTGAATGGCTGGCACTTCTGACTTTCCTTAGCCCAGAAAGAAGATTTGCAGTTAATTTCTGTTCTAAACTAATTAAGGCTTTAAGTTGGGACAGCGCGTACTGTGCACCCGATTGCAAACCACCTCCATGATTCATTTAGATTGGTTCTTGCTGGTTTTATCACTAGGTTGACGTTCATGGAGTGCACAAACATAAATTTTTTTAAAAGAAAAAGAAGCCCGGACTTGCTCTTCACAAATAACTACCTATAGTCCCATGCAGACAGTGAGAATTACCTGCTGCAGGTCTGACGCTGTAGTATCAGCAACTGGACATATTCCCAAAAATGCATATGAGGGCAACGATGCTGTTTTTACAAAAACAGCACAATCTTTCTACAAAATGCATGATCTCAAAAGCTGCCAAGTCAGAGACGTTCTTCTTATTTCTAGAGCTGCAAGATTATTGCACCAGTAAGAAGCAGTCTGGTCTGGGGCTGGATGAAGTCCAGTATCACCAAGTCAAGACTTTGGTTACCCCCCCAGCCATGCAGGTCGTGCTCACCACGCCAAGGCCATCTCCTGGCACCTTGGAAAGGCAATGCTAGGTTTGGTGGGACATGTCCTGCAGCCCACTCTGAATTTACTGCACCTGGCATGTGGGATGCCTCGTCATCTCCGTCCTATCAGCTCCTCGCAACACACCAGGACACATTCCTTTGCTTCTCATCATTTTCACCTCTGTCATTTGGAGATGGGAATTGTTTTGCCTCTGCCTTTTGGACACGTTGAGGTGACGCGTCCCCAAAATACTGGTCTCCCCAAGTGCAGTTCAGCCATGGAAATCCTTGCTTTTCTTACTGTCCTCCAGGTGGTTACCTCCACTCAACTCCAGCCTGATATGCCTCTCACTTCATCCATCACTACAACAGAAAAACAGCTAAATCATCTGCTTTTCTCCCTGTTAAATCTTACAACAATTAGATTATTAGAGTTAAAGAAAGCATAGCTCAACTGCAGAGGAGACGTTTATGTTAGGTAAAACTAGCATGACTTTTATGGATCCTTGGGATTTTTTTTTTTTTCCCAGTGTGTTGCAGCTTTCTTTACAGTCCAAAGCATCTCTGTATAGCAGAGGATTTGTTGCTAAAATTCAGGTGTAAATATGCTGTAAATATTTAGCAAAGTGTAATAATTTGTCTCGTTATTATGCCAACAGAGAGCTGCTGGCTCTGATTGCTGTCTAAACAGAGTTCTCTAAGCGGTCTCAGCCGAGCAGGCAGCAGCATGTTTCACTGTCTGAAGAAGGATTTTTACTGATGAGTGTGGCCAGCAAGGTCCTGCCTCCAGTTCCCTGTGAGCATCAGCACTGAGGTGCCAGCAACCTCTTGTTGTGCCCCAACAACACCTACTTTTCATTTTTTGCCACTGTTCCCAAGTCATATTGCAGTCTCTGAATCAATTAGATCAGGGAGCAAAAGGAACTTTGGCTGATTTAGGTTGGAAGGTGGTAGAAAGCTGCTCACGGGAAGAATTAGCAACCAGCTACGCTGCCAAAAGGGAACTGGATTGTCCAAGCCAGCCTTGACACAAGTGAAGAGCAAACAGCTTGATGGCACAGAGGGGTCACAGGAGAAACAAGCTGCTGTCACTACTGTTTCCCAAAAGAAACCAGAGGTATTTGGCACGGAGAGGTTTCTGTGATGCTGAAACAGCTTGTGCAGCAACCCATGGGGAACCCCAGTTCATTAGTGTAAAAATTAAGACACTTAAATGCTTCAGTACTGAAAACTTAATTAATGCACCAGGAATTTGTTACCTGTAGAAACATCCACCAGAACCGAGAACAACCCAGGTCACAACAGGGCTTCAAAAGGCTAAAGAAACCAAGGCTGAAGAGCTTTCATTTCTCTGTGGAGATATTTGCTCTATCTCCAGGGGCTCTTGCAATAGCAGCACGCGTCGGATGCTGCCCCCAGCCATCCTGGGGACCCTGCAGGCGTTGCTGGGGCCCTGGTAACATTCCTGCCAAGCTGCACGCGTGCCAGCGGCATGCTGATGGATGTAATCTAACTGCCCATTCCCTGCAGGAGAGCCAACATTTATCTTCACTCCTAGGGATGAATACACTCAGGAGCTGTCAGGTGGAGGCAGCTGTAACCCAGCTCTGATGTGCAAGAGTTGTTCCGTTTGAGCAAATAGTAGTAGTGTCACTCTGGAAAGAAAAAAGCCTGTGTAGGTATATCACACAGGCAGGTAGGACCTTGCCAGGTACCTCACGGCTGCCACAAACCGCAGCAGAGCCAGTATTAGTCTTACGGTGGCTGTCCCTTCACACCAGCCATAGCAATACTCCTCCTGCTATATGTATTGCTGCACACCAGACAGAAAACGAGCAAGGACTTTTCAAGACCAGCCTTGATCAGAGGCACTGGGGAACTGCATTCCATGATGGCATATGTGACCCAAGGAATATGAGACCATCAAGCCTCAATAGATGGACAATCTCAGGCAAACCTTGTTTCATCAGCCCCATTTCCCTCCTTACCCAGATATACACACTGCCAGAACTGAGCATCCTCTTGAGCTGGTCAAGTACTATGGAGTAAAAAGGAGAAAGCCACAAGCAATGCCTACTTTCAGTAGATATCAGGAGGTTGTGCAAACGTTTACATGGAAGATGAACTCTTCCAGAGGCATCTAGCACTCCTAAGCCATTTCCCTCAAAATGGTTGGACTGAATATTTTCTGCAGGCAGTGGGTATTTTTACTGCAGTAAGATGCACAAAAGGCCACAAGAGCTGCCTCTCAGCTCACAGAGTTGGGAAACATCCCCATAATCCTTTCCTCATAGACAGAAAACCTCACCTCTTGAGTCATTAATCCCCTAAAAGGCAGACAGTGGGGCGCAGACACTGCATATTGCAACTAGAAGTCTCAGGTAACCTTAGGGTGAAAGTCTGCATTCCCTCCCTTCCTCAGAGGCAACCTCTGTTGCTTAGCGATGCTTTCAAGAGACTTCAAAACAAACAAACCAGCCAACCAACCCAAAAAAATCCGTTTCATCCAGTCCCTTGCCCCTCCATGCAGCACTCTCCACTGCTGCAGCTCAGTATTGGCAATGACACAACCTCTCGCCAACCAGGAGTTCCCTTTATCTCCATCGCACAAAGCCAGTTTGCTAGATTTTTCTCTTTAAGCGTTACCTGCTATATGGCACATCCATCACGCTGCCCTCCTTCACGCTTAGGCTCCCTTTGGTGCCTGACGCTCAAAATCAGCTGACCCGCTGTTACCGCTACCCCTCGGACACAGCCATCCATTACGGTGCATGCAGGTCTGTCACCACGTCCCATTGCTTCTCCACACCATACGTTAAACCAGTAGGCTGAGCAGAATCATTTATTTTCTTGTTTTTAACATCTATCCTTTTTTATTATTACTATTAAATTTTTCCTGTCCTTGAGAACACTTGAAAAATGTGAAGGGAAGCAACAGCATGGCCCAAAGTCAGGTTTTTGGGTTACTGCTGGTGAGTGGGTGCCTTTTGGGGGATGTTTTTATGGGTTTGTTTCTTTTAAGGATGGTGCTTCCCACTCTAACATGTAAGACAACACATTTGCAAGCATAGTGACAACATTTGGGGCAAAGGGATATAAATAACACTACATCATTGCATGAACATGCAATTCAAATGAGACTACGAAATAGCCAGGCTCCCAACATGAACTTTTAACAGTTCTTGATGATAAAACACTTTCAAAAATGCTAAGTTTTTAAGCCTTTTATTCCCTTATTTCATCTATGCCAAGCAAGCAACATGATTACATTGCTGTACATATATTAAAACACAATAGTTGTATCATGTTTGCTCTGTTTTCCCCCATTCATCTTTTTAATTAAATTAGCCCTTTAGGGTTTTGTCCTTCAGGCAGCAAATTGAGTTTGTTTGAGAACTAAAAGGCATTAAGATGCTTTCTGAGATACGCAGAGCCGTAACAGTGATTTCTAACCCTTTTTCTGAAAAGGTAGGATTCGCCCACGCAGCGGGGGAATAAATCACCCTCGGGCCTTTCTCAGAT
Organism: Chionis minor; assembly: GCA_013398295.1. Taxonomy (NCBI): domain Eukaryota; kingdom Metazoa; phylum Chordata; class Aves; order Charadriiformes; family Chionidae; genus Chionis; species Chionis minor. Next base: position 124,674 of record VZSF01004381.1, read on the forward strand.
GCACATCTTCTTCTTGTTTGCTTTGTTCACGGTGTCATACACGCATCAGAGATTTCCACATACGCTGATGGATTGGTGTCAGCGCTTGTTGCTGACAGTGCATGCCCACAGGAAACCCGGGACAGACACGACACCTACTTTCACAGATTGCTGCTGTGGAAATTACTATGGCTTCAGGGCAATATTTTTTTTTTCCATTATGAAACAAAGTACAGTGTGATATTCTTTTCCCCCAAAGAAAGAGAGCCAGGCTTGTGCAGGCTTAATGTGGGAGCGCTCATGTGTGTTGTCCCACTGCCAGCATCTCCTCCTCACTCCCAGGGATGCAAAAATATAAGACCGCATTCTCCCATTGCCACCCAAAGCCACTGAGCGCAGGTCAAGCTTGGAGCACCCACCTCGTCCTTGCTGCAGCCCCTCATGTCAGAGCAGGTCACCCCCATCCCAGGGTTTTGTGGGGTGCTAGAAAACCAAGTAACTTAAGTAGGACTTCAAAGTAATTAACTTTAGCACAGTTCAAAGTCTCTTAAACAGCACTTTTTTAAAGTCAGGTGTTGGAAGGGGGTGGTGGAGGAGGTGTGGAAGACAACGGATAAGTTAACATGACACAAGTGTGACATGCTAATGGAGCTGAACCTGCTCAAACCCATTTCCTGAGCATCACCCATGCTTCCTTCCTTCCTCTGCCACCTTTGCTGTCTGCCATTTACACCAATCACCGCCTTTTTGTTTTCTCTAGTTCTTTCATTCTCACACCCCTTCACCTTTGTATCATCTTTCAGCTCTTATTTTGAAGTTTGAACCATGTCCATTTACACCACAAGGGGAAAGTCCCAAACCCGGATGGGTGGAAACACGGCCACAACGCGAAACTCTCAGAATAAAAATAGTCTAATTAAGAGGTCACCTCTGGAAGGCTCTGTAGAAAGAGATACACACTCTGCACCTCCTAGAGCCCTCCTGATTTATCAGACTAGCAGCAAAGGCTGAGCTGGCTCCACAAGGATTTGAGAGCTGTCCTTTGACCACTGACCATCCTTATTTTTCCCACTCATGGCAGCTGGCAAGATCCAAATTCTTAGCTCATGGGATTAGTTTCCAGCTTGCTCAGTGCTCTTTCCAAAGCTAAAGGCAACAAGACGAACAGGGATATACGCTTGGATTGTTTAACCAACATATTCTAGGCAGTAAACCTGTGGAGACTGTTTACATCACCGTAATTACTTTCATACAGGTTGTTAAAGCCAGATTCATTAGCTTAGGTTACAATGACCTATACAACATGCTTAAAACCCATTTATCCTATTAAAGAGATTTAAAACTCGCCTCCTTTCATGACATGTCAGCGATTCTTGATTTGTGATTCGGTCATGCTTTAAAAATAAAAGCAATTACCTCTCTTACTATAGTAAAAGCCCACTGCCTCAAGGTTGCCACAATACATCTATAATTGAACAGCAGCAGCTCTAATCTTCAGCTTGGATAACAAAAGCATTGGCTATTGAAATACTGCCTACGATGGTGTCTGCATAACAGGGAGCACTACATCAGCTGACAAGTTTCGGCAGGCACAATTGCACCTCAGGCATCTCAGGATCCGATGTGCTGGGTGTTTCCTGGCAGTGGCAATACTCTCCATTTATGCATCCTAACACTTTTAAGAAATGGAAAAACCCCCCACCCTCCTGTTAATTTCCTTGCGAGAGCCAAGATCTTTTGTTTAAACTCTTTTTCTTTGAAGCCTGCATGAATTTTATTTCAAAGGAATTTTCTTTGAGCGTTCCTAGAAATATGATGACTCCACGATGCACAATACACTTGGGTGTTACATCACTTTGGGAATCCAGCTGGCTTCCAAAACATAGCCATAAAAAGGCTAAACCAGGCAACGTTTTGTCCCAGAAAGGATCCCAGAATCAGTTTCTTTAAGAAAAATGACCAAACTCATGTATTTGTCCCAAACTTGCTGTTAATACTATTGATGAACAGATAGGTGCTGATGGCCAGACGTGGACTCTCCGATTCAAGCGAATGAAATGTGACCCACTTTAGCTGTATCTGTGCAATGCTGTGCCCAGGCAGGTTAATTTACAGCAAAACCAGTGTGTTTTGACATCACCGAGGTCTGAAAGCTCCCCTGGAAGCATCCTCTTGATAGATAGAATACATACAAAAATTTTAACGACTTTTCTTAGGCAACTATAAACAAAAGTCCCCTTAATACACACTAGGGCACGTGCTCATTGCAAGTTATTCCCTCTCTTCTCAGCATAGCGGGGACTCAAACTGGCAAAATCTGGAGATCCTCTAATATTCCTGTATATCTTAACAGTAAGAAGTAGTTTGAGTCGCATAGTTAAATTTTAAATGCTTTACTTTAGAAATAACTGAGCTTCTGTTCATGCTCATTAAATTAGAAAAAGTGATTATTCCCTTTCTCCCCATCCCTGTTTTTGACCTCGACTACTAAAAAACAGGCTTTAAGATTACTGTATGTATTTCATGCTACATGGCTTCAGCTTGAACAACCAAGCTGTGCATAGACATTACCACAAACCAGCCAGCTTAAAACAGCCCGAGGCAGGAGGGGCTGCTCAGCCTCCTACAAAGCTTGACAGCAGTTTTTGGATTAATCCGTGTCCCCACAGTCTGTAACCCTCAGCGACCCAGAGGTCTCCACTCTCCCATACCTCCAGTTTTATCCAACCCAAAACTTGCTATCAGAGCTCTCATTTGAACACACTTTAAACTCTCACAGTCTTTTCCTTACCTGCAGCCACACGCTAACACTTCTTGCAATGCAGAGATGGTCCTTTAGTAGGTGGCCACCAAAACTTCCCCACTACAGCTTTCAGCCACAGCCAGCCAGTGACATAACCACAAAAAACACCAGATATTTTACCTCTCTTCCCCAGCTCGCAGTGCTAGAAGCATGCATTAGATATGGCTGTCATTGGGGCACTGTAAAGAGGGCAAATGGATCCAGAATAAAAAAAGTGATAAAAATAAATGACTTTATGACTCACCTTTTGCCTCACCAAAGCTACATATCTTAAAATCAATTGTTCGTGTGAAGTAAGACCAGATGTCAGCCAGAGTAATAAACGCAGAGTAGGAAAGTGGGAGGCCCCAGACACCAGCCAGGGATTTGCTCGGTAAAAAGCATCCGACAGCATTCACTTCTTGGTCACAACCTGCATTCCAGAGGCTGGATCAGACGGACATCTATAAAACCTACTCCTCAATCATGATTTCTGCAGCATATAACCCCTTTTAAAGTATACATGTGTAAGGTTTTAATGTATGCACGCTTGCTTAGTGTGGGGCATTAAGGGACACTTCAGAGTATTATTTATTAGCCCTTTTCTAGGGCTACAGCCAATTTCTTCAGTTTCTCAGATGCTTTTTTTCATGCCATATGCTTTTTGTTAGAAAGATTGTCTTTGAGAATTGGCCCAAGTCATGGTGGGTTTTTTAATACATCAGTTTCCACTGCTAGAACTAAATATCTTCTCTTCCCACCCCTGAAATAGCTTTGGTTTAGATCAGCCTTTTTAGTAACCAAAGGACCTGAACACCTAGACATTGGTCCTCGAGAGCACAAGCCAGCATCAGCGTTAACATCCACAAGGGCATGTTGGCCACAAACACCCACAATTTATTCTGCAGTTCTCCCAGCCTCACAGTTTGGATTATCCGCAGTACAAGCTATTAGGAAAAGAAATTTACCCCTAATACTACAGTCCATTAAATGATGCATAATTCAATAATGTGTTACAACAGAATTATCTTTAAAACACAAAGCAAGATCCCTGTAGGAACAAAACAATAAAAATCTTTGATACCACAATTAATTGAGACGTGCTAAAATATCTTTGTAGTTAGGTGAAGAGATGCAAAATGACTATTTAGAACACAAATTCCCTGGGAGATTAAAGTTAAAAAAAAAATAAAATTAAATCAAATCTTCCGTGTAGATGCCTAGTTTAATATGCCTGTAACGTGCAAGACAAAATTCCTATTAAGAAAGTGAAGGGAAGAAAAAATTTACATTTTGTAACCACAGCCAAATAACAACGCAACAATTAAAGATTGTTATGAACATTGCTACACAAAACAGCTAACTGGCTGCTAAGAGGAATTTTGGTTGTATAATGTATAACATACCTAAAGGCAAAATTCCAGCCCACCTAAGTTACACCTAAATTGGGTGTTAAGTGAAAAACAACCACCTCCATCCAAGATGGAGATAGAGATAGGCTGGCTGGCAGCAAGTTCTCTCACCCTGAAGGTAGCCAAAATTCAGAGGTTGCCACCCAGCACAGCCCTGGCTCTGCACCCACGTTGCCTTTCAGCTCACAAGCTGCCTCTGAGCCATTTGGGTTCACGTCCTACACAAAACAAGGCACCGACTGCCATTTTGTCCCCTTTCCCTGGAGAAAAATCACCCACCACCTTCCTCCTTGGTGCCCTCCGACTGTGGGAACAAGGGCAGCCTGGAAGGGAGGGACTGTAGCACCAGTGCCCAAAAGCACAAAGGGACAGATGAGACAGAAAAAGTGTCACAACAATCCAGTTACTAAATATTTTTTTTTTATTACACACTTTGGCTGACAAATAAAAAAATGGGAAATAGATAAAGGAAGAAATAGGCAGAGAGACAGAAGTAGTCCCAGATTTTCTGAGTAAAACATATTTTTGGTCACAGTTTCTGGAAGGAAAGCAAAAGTCCAATCAGGGAACTGATATAAACTCACAAGGAGATAAGCCTCAGTAGCAAAAGCAGTAATCATGACAAAATGTATGGGACAGGAGAATTTCTACACAGGGGCACAAATTGAAGTGGTGGGCCAAGTCTGCTGAGCATCCTCTGTGCGCTTACAGGAATCTTGCATGGATGCAAGAGATGCAGGAAGGAGACAGAAGAAATACTACAGATGCAAATTAAGTTGTGCCTTTGTTGAGTTGACTGCAAGAGTACATCACCCAAGCAGGATTATAACAGAAGACTTAGAAGCTGCTCAGAAAGGAAAGGAAAAAAGTCCATCTACATTTAAAGCCCAGAATGTAATGACTTTTTTTTTTATCCTTGGAAAAGAAATGCATCTTGTCAAAGCAAGGCCCAGGACAGATGGCCAAACCAGGGAACTCAAGGGTGCGAGGCGCTCTTTCGAAATATCACAGCCTTTCAAAGCCTGAGGATGTGATGGGCAATGCAAAGAGGGATTGAGGTAGGAAAAATATATGCCCAACCTCTTGGCATTGGTGAAGGTTTTACTGTATAGAGCACAGGCACATCCAGCAGCAGAGAGAGCACACAATGTTCCTAGAATGAATTTAGGGAAGGCAAATGACCCAAATCTATCAGAAGATGGACACTGGACTCCAGTCAAGTCAACCTGAAGACTGACTGATCTTAGAGGAGTAAGCACAAACTCTCCCCAAAGCAGCAGAAGACACAGGAAGGTGTCAGGAGAAATGGGCAAAAAAAGTGAGCTCTTCATAAGCCCAGAATAGAGTAAGGAATTGTACAAAAAGCAGAAACGAGATCAGAGTTTACTAACAATTAAAGCAGCACAGGCATATACAGGCAATGCACAGAATGACCAAGAGTCACATGAAATTAGCAGCTGATGTACTTACTATTAATTTTTCTAATACTGTAGGAAGGAGATTCTTTGTGAAGGTCTTGATCCATCTTTGTTCATTTTTTCCCCCCAACTAATTTATATTGCTTAGTCTAGCAAAGAGGACATATTATAAACATCACAACTATAGTTCACAAATTTTTTGGGGGGGAAAGGTCAATCATTTCTCAGGTCCAACAGCAACAGAACAAAAAAAAAACCACCCAACACATATCAGGCTGAAGCTGCAGTGAGAAAGATTTGCATTAGACATTTCTAAATCTCTCCAATGATAGGAATATATGCAATTCCTTAAAATGTTTAAGAAGGTTGTTGACTCTCAAGGATTTCTTTGTTTTAAAAAACAGGTTGTACAGCTGTCTGTGTGTTGGTGGTGCCTTTTGAAGCAGGCAGGAAGTATATAACCTTAATGAGATACCTTATACAAAAGGCAGGATACAAAGACATCAGGAAATCATTGAAATTCCTCTAAAAATGCCCTGTCTGGGCATCCACTGCTTTTCCTGAACATTACTTTTAACTGAAAGATTTACCTCTGTTTGCAAGGCAGCATAAATGCTATTTAACAAAGACGGCGTGTCTTTAAAATAGAGTTTTTCCCAAGTCACCTCATCAAGCAAGACAAATGCTGATGGATACCTTAGAGACTCTTGCTTTCAGCTTCCGATGTTCTCAGCGCCCTTGGGACAGACTCAGTGCTCAGCATCTTACTAATGACAAAGTCATAGAACCAGAGAGGAAAGTAGCAGAAGATGCAGAGGGGCAGGTAAGCCCCTTTGCCAGGGGTGTACAAGCCGTGTGGTCTCTTGGCCAGCAAAGCGTGCAGGATAGCGCTCAGCACGGGGGAGAGGTCGGCGTCGCAGTACGCAGGCATGTGCAGGAGGTAGCTCTTCAGCCCCAGGAGATAGTCCTCACCATAGTCTTGCCTTGTGTCTCCTGGGAGGTTCTCCATCAGCTCCTTTTCCTGCTTATCCCACAGGTTGGATGTGCCTTGTATACCTGCAGTAGCAACATCACAGGATAGCAAGTGGGTTTGGGGCTGGATTAAAAAAATTCATTGATGATTAATAGTTGGTCAGTTGTTCTCCACCACCACCCTGATTCAGTTATTCTAAACTGGGTCAGAAAAGAACAGACAAAACAGCTGGTTAGCTGTGAGTGCTTTACCTGGAATAGAAGGGAAAGCCTGAAGCACAGACTCCATGAAAAGCATGGGGTTTATGCACCACTTGGCTGCCAGCTCTACCTAAGAAGGCGCTCTCACAGCCAAGTCAGTATTTTCTCTTTTTATTTCACCCCCTTGCCATTTATTCATTTTGTGGGTGTTTCTAAAGAGTATTTATTTGTGATTTATTATGTGAGTGATGGAGGAAAGACAGGCAAACTAAGATGAACAGGATTCACTTGGGCTGGCCAAGTGCTAAGCTCCTCTTTCACAAGCAAGAGCAGTATTTCAGTAACTAGTTTCATGATGAATAAGGCTTGTATTAGGCCAGATTTCTTTTTTTTTTTTTTTAAAAAATCTACTTTTCCCTCCCAATCTGCATCATGTAGGAATGAAAGCAGTGGCATTTCCAATGCATTTATTGCCTAACTATAATGAATTAAGCATTACAATAAAGAAAAAATCTTTAAGAAATATTAAGGCTCAAATACCAGGACTTGCTTTGATGCATGAATTTTTCATTCAGAAGTCTGACAGGAGCTAAGCAGGGCCCTGAAGGTAAAACCTTGGGCAGGTACCAGTGACCACACTGTCAGAGCCCGCTGCCCCACAGGGTCCTCCCCGGGGCGGGGGGAGGCATTCCAGGGAGCCGGGTTTGATGAAAAAGACCTTTTTGCTTTTCATCAACGCAGAATTTGTCTCCATGAAGTCACCAGCACTTGCTGAGTAGGCAGCAGTGGGATTTGATGCTGTCCTCAGGTATCTGCCAGGCATATCATGTCCACAGAGCGGGGAGCTGTGGGACACCCACCCTGCTCCTGGGCAGGCGTGGGGAGCAGCCAGGGTGCCAGCAGCAGCAGGTGAGTCTGGAACCTGGACGGGCTCCGCAGAAAGCACTCAGAGCAGTGGAAGGAGGAGGAGGATTTGGAACAGAAAGCAGCAGGAGCACAGCAGAGGGAAGGAGTGGAGGGGGAAGATCAGAGACTAGCCAGAGTCACATTGACAGCAAGCAAGCAGGGTGACAGGTATTGCTGCAGACACTTCGATGCAAGAGTAAGCAGCTCAATAAAGAGAGCTCTGATACTGAAGAAGGTAGGACTGACAGCGAGTCCTGAAGCTGTCATGCAGGACAAGCCAGCCATAACGTTCAAGTCAACAAACTGAGCATCGTGGCCTGTTAACGTCAATGCTAGAGCAAAGGGAAGATGCCAACTGCCTGAGCTCTGCCCCGGAGAAAGGCTACACCCGCGAGGCAGCAGCAGGTAGTTCCCTCCAGTAGCAGAACTGGAGGGAACATCTCTCCCCAAAACGCGGCGCTTAATTTCCATAACCAACATGAAGAATGGAAAAAAAAAAAAAAGTCCGACTACTGAGAATCACTCAGGGGTCTGTTTGAGGATGCTGGACTACAGGGAGAGAGGCGAGGCAGAGAGAACCCAAAATGTCAAATACCAACCTGTTCGGAAGCCTGACGGATGAATTGCAGCAACTTTAATTCCCCATTTGGAAAGCTCCTGCCTCATTACTCCAGAAAACATGGACAGAGCTGCTTTTGATGCACCGTATGCAGCATACCTCGGTAGTGGAATGCCTCCTGCAGGAGCAATATAAACATGATAAAGCTCAATGGTGGCTCCTTCCAGCCTTTATTTTCGTGATTTAGAAGGAAGATTATAGTGCAACCAAAATTATGCGTCTCTCACTGAGGTTAAAGACAAGTCAGTGAGGGAATCATTTCTTTCTGAGGTTAAAAAAAAGTGAAAGTTGTAAATTAGCAGTTGCTCACAGCAGTTATGCTCAGTAGCACCTGATAAGACACCTTGTATGGCAGAAAAATAAACTGTATTGCATTTAAGGGTAGAAACTGCTGAAAATTATGACTGTTGGTTTCAGAAACACCAGTAATGTTTTACTTCATATAAATAGGGAAGCAACAGTTTAATGCTGCTGTTCTTGTCACTGTAACACGAATTTCAAGCTCCTATTATAAACCACAGTTACAACAGGGTAAGTAATCTCAATTCTGGCTTTATAAAGCCAACTTCTCTACCAGCTCTTTCCAGCTAGTTTCAGAAACACCAGAGACAAGTGTAAAAGTGGGGAAAACCTCTGTGGACAAACTGAAGCTGGAATCACACCCCCCAGGGGACAGGACTCAGACCCATCATGGAAGCAGATTCCCTGCCTATAGTTATATCCCATATTCTCCAATCCCAGCAGCATTTGTCCAGATGGAAAAGATAGAAAACAGCCAGTGTTTGAGGCAAATTTAAAATAAATCCATATGTTTATAAAACAGGAGTTTCCAGAAAATAATATATCTTCCAAATACAGGTATTTCCTCTGTTCCAAAAACTGGCAGACTGTCCCTTCTTTAGAAACATGCAAAGACACTTTGGTTTGAGCATCTTCCCTTCCTCGGCCCTGCCACTTTCTCCACAAGGGTGGCGTTATTGCCACACAGAGTATCACTGACAGATTTAGGGGTCACCAGAGCCACCACAAGCTGTGCTGGCACAGCGGGGAGGAGGGAACAGAACAGGCAACCCTTCTCAAGGCACATCACTCCTCTTGCCCGCATAGGCAGTTGGGCACACCCTCTGGTACCACCTTCCTTCCAAACATGACACATTTATCTCCATGTATTTGAATCTTTTAAAAGAAAATACTTCAATACAGGGGAATTTTCAGGTAAGCCACTGGTGCCATTTATTGGGTTTTGTATTGCAATGACCAAGGTATCACGGGAGCTTCTTACACAGAGTCATCTCTTCAAAGAACTCAGGCCAATTATATATTAATTATTCTTCTGTATGCATTTGAATAAGTTTGAGTTGCAGTTGGTTTAAGCCAATTGAATTGCATACTCTTTCCCCCGAGGTCAGGCTAACCTCGTGTCCAGTTAAATCAGCTCTACACAGACAGAAATAGTTTCGGCACACCGAGACCTCACTAACCTTCCTGCTAATGTTTTACTAAAGGACCCTCAGACCCTGCCTTAGAGGAGGATATTTACCCAAACCAGCTCATGTGTGAGAACATCTGTGCAAACAGCTATCATTTAAGCAGGCTCGTTATCAACTCCTCTGAGGGCAAATTATTCAGCGCAGGGAAGCTGCAAGGCAGCTTGGGGATTCATGCCAAGAATTAAGACATCTGCCCCAAAATGCCAAAAGTGTCAGCTTCACTTGGGTGCTCGGAGAAAACAGAGGTCTGTCCTCTGTCTCTGCTTGCAAGGGTTGGTGGGCAGGGGAGCACCAGAAAGGTCCTTCTGATAATTCAGTCCTGTCTTCTTTCAGTGTCAACAACAAACCATAAACACGGGCACACAGATAAAAAACATCCTCAGGATTATAAGAAGAAAACAGAAGGCACAGCAGTGCCAAAGCTAGGCTGAGGCCACCTCCTCCACACAAGCCATGAACACAAGGCAATGCTGGCACAAGCCACCTCGGCAATACAGCAGGACTCAAGCGGACACCAACTGTGCAGAAATAAGGGCCCAAGACGACAAGACAAAGGAGAATTTGGAAAGCAGAGGATATGGTAAATCCTTAAGAGGTCTCAAGCCAAAATACTTTCCAGCATCATAACATCCTGCTTCTAGCAGGTCTCATTTTCAAAGGAGCATTCTTGCTCCTCAGCTGTTGGCTACCAGATACTGTATTACTTTGGTTCCTACATCTCAGCATCTCAGCTGTCCTCCTAGAACAGAAGGTGATGTTATAAAAGCATATATATAGTAGGCACAGGATCCAACTTACAGGACAAAACTGGAAAGCATATTATATGCTGTTAATATTTTTATTCAAAGGTTATTTATTCATGAAAAAAATACCACTTTGCTCATAAGTCAGGCTAAGTATTTTTAAGAAGATATCCAAAACATTTTTAGAACACACAGTATCTTCAGGTCCCAGGCTATTAGCAGACCATGCTCTGTCCACTCTGGAAAGAACCCTAGGATGCAGCAAAAAATAAAACTGCCTTCTCCTCTTGCAGAGGTAAATGTTTCTCTTCAGCAGGTATTTTATCACTGCGCTTTCTCACTTGAACTATCGTACTTTAGCCCTACAAGGGTGCAGAGGTGGAGTTGCCCAAGCAAAATATCTAACAGTTACTATAGACTGTTACAAATAGCAAATATCATTAATATACCCAAAATATATTTATGCTTCAATTTTAACCCATAGTATTTAAAAAAAGGCCAAAACTTTAGCTGTAACCATCCCAAATGGAAGACAGCCTGTCTCTGAGAAGGCAGACAGCTTTTGTGCATCTCCATAATATGGTTCAATGACACACAAACCGAGATGGTCACAGACTTCTGTTGGAACGTGTTACAGAAATGTCTGTGATTTACTATCCATCTTTCTGGAAGCTCACAAAGCTATCACTCATAGCATCTATAACACGAGATCTAAGTTCTAATGTCTTTTACATAACAGCATATTTTTAGCATTATTAAACTCTTCTGCTTTATGGGCTGGTTTCTGGGAACAACTTCCCAAACAAAAGAAAAACCTGCGCTTATTACCTAGGTACATCAACAAGCAAGATTGATCAACACCTTCCTCAGTATTTTTGCCAGGGAAGCTAGTTGGTTTTTTTCTGTTGCACCGGAAATTTATTTGGTGCTTTAGTTCAGCTCACCTGCCATGCTGGACATGTTAATCAGCCTCCCCTGGGATTTCCGAAGTAACGGTAAGAAGGTCTTGGACACCTCTACAGCCCCGAAGAAATTCACCTCCATGCATTGCCTGTACGTGCTCATGGGGAGCAGCTCACCATCAGCGGGGAAGCCCAGGATGCCCGCGTTGTTCACGACCCCCCAGAGCCCTGGGAAGAGGAGAAAGCACAGGGCTGCTATACAGCAGGAAATCAGCTCCATAAAGATTAAAATAATGAGTTGAATGGTGCCTCCAGATCAAAGCAGAGATAATCTGCAAATACAGATACACAGGACCCCCTCTTTGAACAGTCATCACCATTTTTCATATGTCCCCGAAAGCAGGAGTCATCAATATAAACACCATGACTGCCCACAGACTGCAGCATGGAAATGACCTACACACATAAGCCACGACACAGCCAACAGGTAAGAGATGCACCTTGTAAGCAGCTACATTAGTACACCCATTATAATGGCAAAAAAGCCATACCTGCATTTTGCACCTTCTCTGAAACTTTTAGATAGGCTTCCTTGACTTGGGTGGCATTGGTTATATCCATCTGCAGGAGAGAGAGTCTCCGAGAACAGGTCCGTCTCAGTTCCTCAGCTCCAGGTCCATCCTTATTCAAAACCCCAGCAAACACAGTAAAACCTAACTTATCCAGGTACTTAGCCAGTGCATGTCCAATCCCAGTGTCGCTTCCTGAAAGCATCAAAAAAAAAAAAAGACACTTGAAAAGTAGGTCTATCCTAAATCATATTCCAAAAAAACCCCACAAAACGAAAATAAATTGGAAATGCATGTAAACATAACCAAAAAAGATAACGAAATAGAGTCACTGAAATACATCTGAGCATAGGAAGAAAGGTTCGGATCTGAAGGCTTGAGGAGCATGTTCCACAAAGATTGATAGACCACGGCCTCTTGGCTCAGAGCCCATGGCATCAGCTCACACTCTACCACTAACAGATTCTAAGACTTACCTCATACATACAAACCCAGATTGGGTTTATATAAATATTCAGACTCAAACCTGATAACAAAAAATATCGGGGGGGGAGGGGGGAGACAGGAGCAGGGGGACGGGACACACACACACTGAAAACATCAAGAAAAAAAGACAAATATTTTAACTTAAAATCTCAGCTGGACAAAGCAATTATAGGGCATTGGAATTCAAAGAAATTGTTGTGTTCTACTTCCTGATTCAAAGAAGTAGCGTTATTTTATTCAAATGTCTACCATCTGGATCCTTCTGATTAATACTTTTTTGTCACAGACTGCGACCAAGCCAAAGCTAAGTAACTGTTTCTTTACATGCAAAGGAGTTCAGTGTTTTCAAACCCTAAAAAAGCCTAAAAATGCTATTCGGAAGCTAAGCCAAATAGCTTCAGCTATTTAATTCGTGCAAACTTGCATTAGAATTTCTGTTATCCTCTCTGTCCTCTTCCAAACTTATTCCCAAACTTTGTCCATATAAAGCAATGGACTACCAAATGCAGGAAGCACTATTAGAGCAAATACACAACAATGATCTTTGTGATCATGATTGTGCAATCCCTCCCCCCAGGTAACAATGATGAATATTTAACAAATAGTTCAATTGAATCGCAAGTCTCTCCCTTTGACACAGTCTTTTGCTGCCACTATCTTAAGATACTTTTCAGTGTTTTCTCTCCTGGTGTCTTTTTTAATTTTAGTTTCCATTTCTCCCATCTAGGGAGAAAGTTCTTAGCGAGGGAGGAAACACCTCACTCATCTGCCCACCAAGACTCCCAATAAAGCATCACAGGGCTCTGCCAGGGGCAGGGAAGGAGTTCACAGGGACTGCACAGCAGGAGTTTTGCAAAGGACAGTATCAGGAGTTTAAGAAATTAATGCAGTTTTTACACTGTAAAGCAGAGATACATCAGCACGTCCCATGATACAGTACTGCACCCTCCACTGTAACTGCGGCAAAGAAAGCTCCTGGATACTGATGTGCACCGAGATCCATGGAGCTATCCCAGGGCTTGGCTATCTCCCGCAGCAGCCATTTATCACATAAATACTCAGCTTCCAAACCCACCTGCATGTCTGGAAAGCTGAATGTGGCACAAAGGGCTGGCACTCCTGACAGTTTTTTAACCATTTCCTCATTTGTGAAAGAGCTGTGATATTACCTACTTAACCCTACCAGAAACTTATAAGGGTTAATCTGTGATTTCAGCACACGGAGGCAGATATTAGCATAGTTATTCACAGGTCTGCTCCTGCATTTAAAATCCATAGACAATAGAATTTGACTGCCAAAGAGATTCATCTTAATGACACTAGACCTTCAATTCTGGGTTCTGCCTTTTAACTGGGGCTTTAGCCCTGAAAGGTGAAAAAAAATTAATTCCAGGTGACTTGAAAGAAACATATATTAAATGCCTGGGTCAATCACTGCAAGATGTTGAAAAGAATTACTCATGCTCTACTTAATTCTTTTTTTAAAAAAATAAATACTTTTTGGCGTTTTTGAAGTCTGCAGTTTGTTGAAGAAGCACCAGAACACCACATATATCACACTTAGCTTCTCGTAGCCCTGCTCTGAAAGAGAAGGGAATAAACCTGCATTCTGAGAATTCCCTAAAGAGACCTGAAGAAGCCTGCACATACCTCAAAGACATGGCAGATTTCTGTGTTTGGGGGTGGGGTGTCCTTCCTGCTTTTTCTTCTAGTGAAAAAACCCTATTTCTGGATCAAATCCTTCCCCTTCCATTCTTCCCAGCAAGTACACAGCCACAGGGCTACACATTACTTAAGTTTTACAACACAGCTTTAACTTGGGAAAGGGCAGAGTGCTCTACAGCTAGAGACGGGTGTAGCGACCCTGAGAAGGAAATAAAAAGCAGTATTTATCTGTGCCGGCAGTGGGTTTGTCCCCAGCTTTTATCAAAACAAGTCTGGTTTGAGTTTCAGATCTGTTACTAAAGTCCACAGAAGCTTTACTCTTCAACTCATGAAGTTCAAACAGCAGGCAAGTATCTTTAGAGAAGAAATAGAGAATTGCCCCCCTGCCTTACTGCTGTGTCAAAGATAACAACTTGTGAATGATTAGAAGATTTGCTATAAGAAAGGCAGTCACTACTGATTGTAACTGAATTATTACTGAGAATTTACCATCAAATCATTACTGAGCATCAGAAACGCTGTCACACATCAAGAACAAAAAGACCAAGTTAACTGGACAAATTTAGACTAACTGGGGCAAGAATTTTACAATTCCTGCTACTTCAGATCTTCACAGCAATTTAACTTTTAGGGAAACTGGCCAGCGGGCCTACCAAACTCCACTAAAGTGTTCAAATGCCCAGGAGCTTCTGCTTAAGCACACTGAAGCACTCACTTCCATGCCCAGGAGCTTCCTCTTAAGGACCCTGAAGCACTCAAGAGGATCAGCAGAAATGTTTCACCAAGGACTTTAAGACCGCTCACATGCCCACAGTTACTCATGTGAAAAAGCTTTTTGACAACTGGGGACAGTTTTTCCCTTATTGTGGCACTCTGGTGAACTGCCAGCTTAAATTAGTAACGCACAGCAACACCTGTACAAGGGGCATCCAAAGAGGACCAGAACAATATTTGACAAAGCCCAGGGAGAGAAGCACTGAGATGACTCCATGCTCCAGCCATCTCACAAGTCATATGTGGCAGCTGCCCAGAGCACAGCAGCATTCCTCAACCCTGCAGGGCCAGAAGAGAGATGGAAAGACCCCCAAAAAAGTAAGAATAAATCACTATTTCCCCATGAAGCATCTGCCTCATATCTTGTCTAAATTGGAGAAAATGATACCAAAATTGATTTAAAGGCACCTTGTACCTGCGCGCAGACACACATCCTACAGTTGGTATGGGGAAGAGTACTACAGTCAGAGCACTTTAACCAAGAAATGCACTGAGTAAAACTTCTGTTGCAGTTGATGGAGGGTTTAATTGATTGAATACCAGTCTGGATTCAAATAAAGACCAAGAAAAGCTTTCTCAGATGTGTCAGCTATCAGAGGCATCCAAACTTGCATTTCTTCAGGACAGTTACAGCACACATACAGTGAAAGTACATTCCCCTGCTGGAATATACCCAAATGTTCTTCATTCCTCTATACTACACTAATTCAAATTCTCTGGGGCAAGTAAGCTCTGAGAGAGCGCTCTTTCCTGAAAACCTGCAGTCTTACAAAAAGCAAGAAGATGCCCAAGTGCAAGAGCAATCCCCCCACCTGCAGGTGTGGGAAAAGGAGTGCTCCCTACCCCCTCCAGCCCAATACTCATCTTCATCTGATACACCTGCAGGGAGAAACCCAGCTGGCAGATGAACCACCAGGGGAGAACATGCTGCTCATCCTGTCCTCTCTTAACTTTTGTATGTAATCTCTGTATTAATGCTTGCTAGGCAAATCTAAATTATTTCCAGGTGTCCCTATAAAACAAAATGAAATCCTGCAAGAAATAGCTATATAAACCACAGCAACTTAATTCAGCTTTCCAGAGGGGGAAAAAATAGAAAATAAACCAAAAAAGAGCAAGTTAACAGTGCAAGAAGCAGTTGGCAGGCATTCCGGTTTGAAGGTTTGATTAACACAAATAAACAACATTTAAAGTTTTAGAAGAAACAGGAGAAAAGCCATAAAACTACAAAAATGCCATCCCTGCAAACTAAAAGTGGGGTTTGAGTAGATCAGAGAGCAGATCAGAGTAATAGAGACTGAATTCATTAGCTCTGAACTTTCACTGCTAGTGAAGGAAATTACTCCCGAATGATTTCATACATCGTTTCAAAGAGATGGCACCAGCCAGTATCTTGAAATATATGCACGATATACACAGTGGGCACCATGTAAATGCTCACAACTGCACATCCGTAACCAGTGCAATGAATTCAAGTAAACAAAAGTAACATACGACTGTAGTGTTCTCAGGGCTTCCAGAAATTAACGTCTCTCCTAAAAAATTAGACCATCATAAGTATTCTTATGCCTTTTACACCACTTAATTTCACAAGTATGTCTAAAAAGCTACTTGTAAAGATTAAATGAGACACTAAAAAATAATAGCATCTATTAAGATGCTTTTCTACTTGATTTCAGCACACTCAATTTACCTGGAAAAAGACATCTCTGGCAAAGCAAATAAGACGAGCAAAAAAAAAAAAAAAAATAGAAGGAAGCCTTACAAGCATACATTTCATAGATACCTAACCCAAGGACACAAAGTTTTCCAGCCCACTTGTGAGAAAAGCCAGCTTTTGCTTCCCGGAGCATGTCCGCAGCACCTTACCTGTGACCAGCACGGCTTTGTCACCCACGGGCAGCAGCACCCTGCCACCCAGACACACCAAGGAGACAAGGCTCGCAGTGCAAAACACCACCAGCCCCCCACCAGCGCCCAGCACGGCCACACACAGCAACCCCAGCAAGGCAGGCAGGAGGCTCCACACCAGCACCTTTGCTTTTCCCATCGGGCTCCTCTTGGCCCTGCGGAGCACAGCGACCCCAAAGAGGGCAGTGGCACCCGCACAGAGCCATCCAAGGGGGCTGTCAGCAAGAGCATCCATCGGCAGTGGCGAGAAGCCGGCAGGCACAGCACAGCCCACCACCAGCTGGGTAAAAGCAGGTGTTGCTAAATGCAGCACATGTTATATAGGAGCAGGGGGTGGGGCAGAGGAAAGGGGACTCCGTTTAAAGGTTTGACATAATCTCACTCACCCTTGGCATCAGCAAGAAGCAGAAGCCTTCCTCTTCTTACCTTTTATTCCTTCTGCCTGACAGCTCCACCTTCTGAACACTACGCTGGCTGGATAATGATTGACAGCACTGGGAATGGACATGATGTAGCAAGTGTTGGCTTCAGGGAAAAAATTAACTGCTATATGTTTTATATGTTTAACGTACATTTTCCTAGACAGTGAAACAAGAGCAGTTTCCTTTATGCGAAACAGTTGGAATTTCCTGCCAAAAAACTTAGGGTGTAGTTTCAGTGGAACCAACCTTTGACAAGCAGCAACAAACATGAGTCAGGACAGGGTGATTTACTCTCTGCAGCGCAATCTGTGTGGTTAGTACGGGTGTTATCACACATGGACCACCCTCTTCTTTCAACAAAAAGCCCAAAATGACCCTCCCTGCTTTAGTACACAGCTTTGGCTGTTTACCTCCTCCACATTCAGCAAATACCTGCAATTAATTGACCTGCAAGGGAGGCTAGGAAGGGGTGATTGCTGGTTGGCCATTAAGGGCACTTCGTTAAGTGAACACATGTAACACACCTGAGATTGAGTCTTCAGTTGAGCTCCAGTGATGACATTCACCTCAGCTTCGACAGGAATCACCGGTTCAATACCCGCAGCAAGCTGGGGGTGGGGGGAAATTTAATCAGTTAAATATATTTGAGAGATTTAACACCTACTATGGTGTACTCTGAAAGCTATTTAAACAGCAAGAAAAGTTTTAAGTCCATCCAGCTAAAAGGACTGAAATACAGCTTAGGTATATTTAACTCTGTTTAAAAAAATCCCTGTTAATTGCTTTGAGAGACGAGCCAAAGTAATCACGCAACCAACTAACGTGAAGTATCTGGTTTTCCAGAAGAAAATGCAGTGCTGACCTATTTTTACTTTAGACTGACACTGGCAGTCTGGAGTGCAGGGTGCAAACCTAACATGAAACACAAGCACATTTCCACTCCATTATTCCTTTGGGGTTTTACGGGATGACAAATCTGTTGTATATACATTTTTACAGCCAGTGAAAATGTTTACGTACCTCTATACATAGTTTACATTAGAGATGAGGTCACTTTCTTAAAGGAACATTACCCTCCAGGTCTGCTTGTCGTTTGTTACATTTGTGAGCACTCATTCATCCATCCTCCCACTAGTATGCAAAGTGTAAACTATTTTCACTTCTCTTTGTCATTTGCTGCTGCTGCTTTTATGAGCTTGGTGGTCTTGAGATGAATTACAGCCTACCTTTTGTTAAGTTGTCTTCTTAAAGATCTCCTTTGAGAATTTTGGGTTTTTTTCCCCTGATTGGTCTCTCTCGCATGATTTAGATGCTCAGAAATGTGCTGGCATTTAAAGCATCAGCTCTCACACTTGATGATATAGCGAGCTGGAGATTTTGCACAGTGGGAAGAGGGGCAGAAGTCACCACCTCCAGCCTGATGTCCACCCTGGCTCCTCTCAACCTGCGGGGAGGGGAGAGAGGTAGGTGAGGGGCCAAGCTGCGGTGGCCACCATGCCTGGTCCCTGCAGAACCATTTCCATTTGAGCCTTCCCCTCTGCTCCACACACCCCTGCCAGGTCCCCCAGTGAAAAGCACATGTGCACGTGCACATCCTCTCCCTTGTGTGCTGAACTGGAGAGCGGGGACGCTGGGGACACCATAGGCATGTGTTGTACACACGCCTGCTGGCACAACACCCACCTGCGCCCACAACACTGCAGAACAACTGTAGGAATGGCAGGTCTGGACAGGTCTCTGTCTGAGCCAATGTTGAATTTATATTTTGAATACAAAATATAACCAATAAAGGCTTGGGGGCGGCTTTTAATGATAAGCTGAACATACGTTCACCCTGGTGTGTGAGTAAAGTGGTATGTAAGTGCAAAGGTCACACACACCACAAGACAGGTAGCTATCAGAAAGGAGGGTATGATCTAAAACTGGCTAAGCAACCTTAACTTGCAATACCCACCTCATGAACCCTCTGCCCATTCCCTGACACCTGCAGAGACGGGTTGCTGCTTGAGGATTTTTCAGCACCATTTTGCAACAAGGTAAGTTTTACCGTCTCATGCCCACTATCCATCTTAAGAAAGCACCTGCTTTCCTCTCTGCCCCTTTGGGACATACATCTCCAGTTCTCACAGCTGTACATTAACACAAGTTTGCAATTATTTCCTATTTCTCTATGCCATGCCTACTCGTGCTGTGAAGAGACACCCTTATCTCACCACCTCCTTGATAGTTTTGCTGGCAAAGATGCGGCTCCTCCAGGTTACCAGAATGACATCTGAGTTACACGGAGCACAGGTTTGGACTCTCTGATTTTGAGCTAAGCTTGACGTTCTACCTTCGTGAGGACTTCTGTCTTTCTTCCCAGCTTTTCAGAACCATCACACAATAAGTGGGTGCCCCGTCCCTCCACACCCTGGCAATCTATATATTCTAGACAGACTCCTGAACGCTGCTTCATGAACGTCAGCCCATGCCAGTGCCAAACAGCAGCAGAGTACAAATACTACTCAACTCCTATACAAAGGTTGAGATAATCCTCTGCCTTCAGCCAGTTCTCTATTCATGCACTCGACTTGAAGCACATGAATCGTCCCCGTAAAGAAAACAGGACTATTCGTCTGCCTAAAGCTAGGAATGTAGCCAAGTACCTTTGTGAATTAAGATCTCTGAACTCACAGTATGTACTGAATAAGGGCACAAAAATATTATGTACAGCAGAAAATAAGGCTGTGTAACCTCTCCTTTGTCTTCAAACTATTTCTTTAATATACCCTTAGGAAAAATAAATCCTGTCAAATAAAGTATGTATCCATTAAAAGAAAAGTAAGAAATATATTTTACTGATTACTGGAGATTTTGGTTTTAGAAAGATAGTAATTGCAAAGCCTGTAAATTCAGAGATAGACAGTAATTCCTGAAGATCACTTGGCAATGAAGAAACAGCTGTAGCTCACCATTTCTCAATATTCGATTCTAACAAAAGCATAATAATAATAATAATAATAATAATAATAATAATTGCTTCCACAGCTAAACCTCCTGTTACTTTCTCAAGCGTAAGAACCTCAGAGTGAGGAATTTTGGTACTGATGGCCAAACTGGACCTGTAAATCCTTTTGGCAGGTGCCCATGCAACACACACCTTAGCATTATACAAGCTTCAAAGGAAATAATTGCAGCCTGTATTTCTCATGCAAATCCAATGCGTGCAGCAGCTCTGTCTCTGCTTTGAAGCAGTAGGTCTCATAATAATGTGCCATATGAGGTGAAGCCATGAGCTGTAAATTCTGCCTTGATGTTTACGTGAACTCTAATCACCCTTTGTAAATTTTCTGCAACAGACAAAACATCTTAAATCAGGGAAATCATTTAGATTATGAGCACTCCTCTGTATTTGCAAAGGAGGTTTTCTTCCCTAACTCTCCAGACATCTATGGATCTTTAGGCTTTCAAGAACAGCTGAAAGTGAACTGCCCTCTTTCCAAATTAAGTCATTTTTATCAACAGAGTTGTCATTATTTTCCAAAAATAGAATAGAATCAAAAAACCCTAAAGGCAATTAGGTACTCTTTAGGAAGTTAGCCAGGAATCATCTCTAGGTTATCCTGAGAAATTACACTCGCACGCCTTTCTTCTGTCATCCGATAACATGAAACGGCTTTCACAGAACCATCAGTGTTAGAGAACAAAAGATACCAGTTTATCTTAGTCCACTTTTCTGACAGCAGCAGACTCTTCCTTAAAATTTCCTTTGGCCCATTCAGAGTAAAATTCCAGCCCTGCCTAGAACAGAGAACAGCATATTGGTGCCTCAATATATGAGAAATAAAGATGTAAACCATATTCTGGACTGGAAGATTAGTTTGGTTTTCAAACTAGATTTTTATTGTATCTCTCTCTTCCTTTCCCTTTCCTACAGCTTTCCCTGTCTGAAGTTAACAGGAGCATCTATGTGCCCAGAACATGAAGGATTTCTGCATTTTCCTAGCCCGCAGTCTGCTTGTTTCTTTGCAGATGCTTCCTAAAATGCAACTGCAACTTTCCCTGCATTACTTCTAGGAGGTTTCTCCTAACCACAAGTCATACAGGCTGTATCCACAGCAGAAAGAAATGCTCTTCTGCATCTTCCTCCTGTAACTTTTCCTCCTGCATGTCTCCAAACAACGACAGATTGGGAGAAACATCTGGTTTACATCTGACCTTTTCCACACATGTTAATAGTAAACCACAAAAACGGTTTCAAATATTTAGGTATTATCCATGCAAAAGTCACATAATTCTTACTGTAGTTAAACTAATAAATAGCAAAGTGAATATGGAGGCACACAGAAAATTAGGCAGGCGTGGCAATCAAAAGTCTGAGTAAAGCATGGGTGGGCAAACTGAGTACCTAAGACACGTAACAGTAGTGATGGAGATGCCAACTTCAGCAACCCCAGCCCACCAGGGTCTCCAGGTACACGTGGAAGATTATCAGTTCCCATTGAAATCTGGGCCGTACAGTACCCTTACAAAAATTTAACCAAATAGTGCTAACTTGCAGCTAGCATAAACACATACCTTTAGTCAGACCTTTCAGTGCAATCTAGACATGCACCGATATTGTCCAAAGCAAGATTTTGACAAAAAAAAATCCTCAACTCCAAGTCTAGCTGCACTTCTCTCTTTTGTCCCCAGCAAAGAGTTCCTTTAAAGTGGAAGGATTTACTACATCACCGATGTGACTTGTCATTCATGGTAGATAGTGGCAATAAAGTAAATCACATTCAACCTGGAGCCCCAGAACATGTTTCTGAGCTCTAAGCATGGATTCTGCAAAGGGGATCAAAGAAAATTAAGGCTTTGAGCAATCTAGTCTAGTAGAAGGTGTCCCTGCCTACGGCAAGGGGGTTGTAACTAAATGATCTTTAAGGTCCCTTCCAACCTAAACCATTCTATGATTCTGCGATTCTATGAAAACAAGTGGTAGCATCTCATCATCATCACTTGGTTTATTAATTATGCACATCTGCGAGATGCCTCCCCTTCCATCTGCAAACTCTTAAAAACATCTCTGCCTCATAAACAAATTCACTTATTTTTAGATTTTCCTCACAGTTACATCAGCTAGTCTTTCAAATGAAAGCTTAAGCAAAATGAGATGAAAAATGAGCAATGATTCAAAAAGCATTAAGTGATCAACGATGACAAAGCGTCACCTGCGCTAAACGCATTCTGTTTTCTGTCACTTGAAGGACAAGTCCCTCGCTTCCGAATGGTGAAGCCATGTATTTTTCCTGTTGAGGAATCGTGACCTCACTCTGTGCGTAATCAATGACTTACATTATTAGTTTGATGGAATGCGTGTTTGCTAAATACTGAATGTCACCGATTTCTCCTTTCACGCTGCTGATCCAAAGGGCATTCCCGTCGCTTTTCAGTGATGTTTGTGCTGCTTGTAAACTGCCGCAATCGCACTCCAATGTTGTCAGCGAGACCAGCTCTCTGTCAGGAACGACTTCGTGATAGATGATCCTCCCGTGGAGCAGGAGGACAAACTAGATGACCTCTCAAGGTCCCTTTCAGGATCTGTGGGGGCTTTTGATGGTTCTATGGCAGGTAGCACTTTAGTTAAATGGTGTTTTTTTCTTTAGGCAATCCACCAACTATGGAAAAGTATGCATACTCAGTGTCATTTTTTTGTTGTTTTGTTTCCCTTTATTATGTTGTCCATCTTAGACATTTTATACCACGCAGTAACCTTAACCCCTGACTCAAAATTTGTTTACATGTAAGCGTATCTAATCCCATTAAAATCACCATGACTATCCTCACATAAAACTAGGTAGATGATTTAATAGGTTGCTGAATGATGGTCCCAACATCCATTAGCTCTAAATGTTCATTAAGAGCAGACACGTATGTACATTCTTAAAAACACTAAAAAGATATCTTAAAAAGATATTCATCCACAACTAAAGGACAGAAACATTCATACGCATGTATTTAAACATGTGCACATCTGCAGAGTCAGACCCTGTCTCAAAGACCTCCTCCACCTGGAGGCTTCGAGACGCACTAATAGGTCCATGCAAATGAACCTCCGCCATAAAACTATTTATTCCGCCTTCCAGGTGACAAAACTATCAAGTGCAACTTTAATGAACTTCTCCAAGTTCTAAAGTCAGTATTTAAATATTGTCAAGCCCCAAGTGGCGGTGACACCTGAACAAGCGCAGATTCTATGGGGGTAAGTCTGCACAGGCACTTCATATTAATCATCCCTTGCAGGAGATTCTTTCCCGAGCTGTGCATGGATTGTAACTGGTTTTATTAATACTGTAAACTATCACTTGACTTTTAGTTTTCATTTCAAGACTGCTTTTTAACAACATACACGACAGCCTTAGGGCAAACCTCTCTCTTGGATGCGTGCAAACTTTGCTAGAATCACGAAGGGCTATGCAGGCGTAGCTTCAAAGGCAGATTTGGGACCTATAACTTTAATTCATCCACCAAATGGAGCTCCAAAATCCATTAAGGAAAAAATAACTAGTAACCATCTGTCTTTATTCATCAGGCTGAAAGCAGTTAATCAAACCTAGTGGACATTTTTACTTTCTTCTTTCTCTCTCAACAGCTTTGAACACAGATGCAGCCTTTCCATAATTAAGCTGAGCATAGTAGCTCCTAGACAGATTAATTCTGGGGAGCTTGTCAAAAATGTCAGATGGCATACAGGTTCTGCGTCTTGTCCCCGGGATTTCTGGGATTTTTATATTTATATATACGGGCAAATTTGGGACACAATTATGAAAATTAACAGCTATCTATAGCCCACGCTCTTAACCCTTCACAATGGCAGCAGTGTTAGGAGAACCCATTCTCTATGAGAAGGTATATTTTTCCTCTCTCTGTTAGGGATCTAAGTTGGGATCTCAACTCCACAGTGAACAAACGTCTCTGGGAACTGAACTGAGACACGGGGTGCAAATAGCCCCCAGAAGGCAGCTACTTGTACCCTCTGCTGAGCCACATTTGCACTGGTGACTGAAGGGGAAAAATTTTTGTAAACTCCTTGACAGCGTTCTGAATCAAACTAGAGGTGTGCCAAGTTACGGGACTTCTATTCTAACAGGCTGAAATATAATCAGGTAGTTCGTGCCTAACAACTATTGCGGACATGTTTTTAGGAAAGTTCTCAGATATATGATATCGTTTCCATTACCTTTAAAAGGATATGCACAAGTATCCAAGGTGGCTTTTAGATCTCGATTACTATTAATAAGGAGCTCATACGTGTTTTCAATTCCCCTTTTTCTGAGTTCTAACATTTTAAAGCAGAGCGCATCTCCAATTCTTAAGGATTTTATGTTACTTTTTAAATATTCTGGTTTTTCAGTTTAACTCTACAATCAAATTTATGGACTGAAACTACGATTCAAAAGTACCAGCCTGGGAGCAATTTTTGCTTCCTTTAAACTGGGGTTTTATTTTATTTTTAAATAAAGTAAAAGCTCATGTCAAATATATCTTTGCGCTGTTCAAATTAGAATTTCAATGTCATATAAAAGTTTAAAAGTTCTTACCTTTATAACTGAATAAGGAGAAGAGTTGATTGTTATTACTTTCGATTAAGCAATGCAGTTTGAAAATGTGCAAAATAAAGAGAGACTGTTCCAGAGAAAGCTACTCAATGGCTCTATAAAAGAGACAGGCAGTGGGCCTTCAAAATAGCCATGAAAACTGGAGCAGAGGCAGTACTGATAGAAATTAGCAGATACTGGCCAAACTTCACCAGTCGAGTTCAGATGAAATTTTAAAAATTACAGGAGTCTAAGACATGGAATCCCTTTCTGTACATAGGAGTATAATTTTGCTTCCATATGTTTAATTGCTGATAAGCGGTTCATCTATCCATCTTTTATACCCACAGACATATTCAGAATGGCAAATGGAAATGAGGCACCCAACTAGACTTGGAAAAGTGGCCAAGAATTAAGTATCCTTAGTACCTCTAGATACCGGATTCCACAGGAGAAAATAAAGAGGAAAGAGATATTTTGAAGAAAAACTGTGCTCCTTTCCCTCAGGAATACTGAAGCACTTAGCTCTCACAAATGCTCTAAGAGGCAAGACAGAATTACTGTTCCCACAGTACATATGAACGAACTGAAGCAAAGAGAGGTCATCTTCTAATTAGTCAAAAAATCACAGATGAAACCTCCCGTTTCACGTCATTCAGTCCTGGATCCTGCTGCTTGAATACGCTGTTGGTAGCGATCAACTGACAGGAAGTGCTCTTTGAGCACCAGTAACCTAAAGACCATCAACTGATGTTTTATAGACATCAGAACAGAGTTTAAGGGTAGATGCTGTAGATACTTATACAGAAGTTCCTCTGGAGATTGAGAGGAACACGAGAAAAAGTAGGAAGATGCCTAGCGGAAAAAAATAAGAAGTGGGCAGTGGAGACTGGAATTGCAGACTCATCAAAAGAGGGTGTTAGCATCGCTCTGCTGAATCAGAGGGAAGTGTAGAAAATAAGGACATACATATGTAAATGGACAGACACAAGTGAAAAAAAAAAATCACTTTTACAATAAGGCCAAGGAAAAACAGTATTAGTAATCCAATGGATTCAGGCCAAAAGCCTGAATAAAAAATGTTATTTTATGAAGATATTGCCCGTGGGCAATTGCTAACTATGACACATCTGACCTCACTGGTGTGATTCACAGAAAGGTTTTCTACACACAAGATACTCCTCTTCTCTTTTTCATTTTTTCTGATGTTATCATCCCCACTTGCTTCACATCTGTTAGCATGAATTAAATTTCAGTATTGCTAAACCCAAGCATAATTACTCTAAATAAATAAATTAAAATTTTTAAATGGCAGGAGTCTAAAAATTCTAAAAGTGAGGTTCTTCCTACTTAGGCTTTTGGTTTTTAAAGATACAGCGTGTTCGGACTCGAATCAACTTGCCAGCAGAGTAAATCTCAAAATCTTCACTCGGGCACAAACTGTATCCATGTTGCAGCAGGGCTATGCTCAGCTAGAATTTGTGGGAAAAGGACCAGTGAGATCCTAAGCCAGGTGAAGTTCTTTACAGGATGGTGTTCTGCAGAGCTGCCACGGGTTCAGTCCTGAGCACCACTTCAATTTCACAGTTCTGGCAGCAACTGTTGGCACCCCGCTCTTATCTTTTCTATTCATCTCTCATACAACTTCCTTGAATCCAGTTAGAAGAAGCTGAGTGGGACTCTCGCCACACCAGTGTCCCTTTTGAGAAAGGATGCTCCATGCAAAACTCTTTGGATTTAACCAAGAGAGGTCAGAGAGGAGGAGAAATTTCCATTTCACAGAATGGAAAAAGGACAAAGCTGAGCCTCAGCTCAGGCAGGTGAGGAATAAGAATCACAGAATCATTTAGATTGGAAAAGGCCCTTAAGACCATCAGATACATGACAGAAATTAGTAATACTGGAATCTTTAATAAAAACTGGAACTTTAGACTCTGTGAAACTTTATTAGCATGTTAAAGAGCTACTGCAATCTCATGAGTCTAAACCGCAGCCCAGCATTGTACAGTAATACCTGCACAAATGGGGATACATTCTACAAGTTATCCATTAAAATGAAAGTTC
Source organism: Chionis minor (assembly GCA_013398295.1). Classification (NCBI taxonomy): domain Eukaryota; kingdom Metazoa; phylum Chordata; class Aves; order Charadriiformes; family Chionidae; genus Chionis; species Chionis minor. The sequence goes on from VZSF01004381.1 coordinate 151,551, forward strand.
AAGTTTACAGTAATGCAAGACAGAATATTAAGAGGAAAATACAAAGACTTTTAATGAAAAGGTGAGAAATGGTAACAATTATTTTCATCCATTCTTTTGAATGACACTCTGTACTTGCGGCTTGTGTTGTTCTGAAGAAGTCTTCAATCTCTGAAGTCTCTAAAATACCAGAGAACACATAAAGCTTTTATAAAATCAGTACTTATAGTAAAGGAATAGGAAGACTTCGCTGAATAGTATTAAAGGTTTACATTTGGTACCTCACTTGCAAGAATACAGTTCAACCACTAAAAAAATCAAAATCAGACAGCTCCATCACCCAGAGACTTCAGAAAGTGCAACTGAAATATGAGTCATAACTCAAAGGCTACAAATGCAGCCACAGAGCACGTGCACCAGGTGAAAAAAATTACTCTGATAACCTTTCTTACAGTGCTGTTGTGCAGCCCTCCAGCATAATGCACTAAACAAGCTATAGCCACTATGCGTGGAGTATATTCTGTAGTATTTATATACGTATGTTTAGTTTTGCCTTAATTTTTGTACTACATATTCCTCTTTTTACTCCATAAAAGGAGAAAGTAAATTAAAAGTTCATAATGCACAGCACCTTCACCCCAAGGTATCAGGCCAGGATATTAACTTCAGCTATTATGGCCAGAAGCACCCGGTGGTCAACTTGTTAAAGAAACGTAATAACTCACATAATCTAATAATTCTAATTTTCAGAAGTCTACATTATGGAACACATTAATGATGTAATATTGCACCAAGATTACCTGCGAAAGCTGGATTCAGGGGCAGCAGTTGTTAACTGAGACCCCTTCTTAAAGGGAAGGAATAACCTACAGGAAAAGGTAAGAATAAATAACCTACAGGAAAGGGTAGGAATAACCTACAGGAATTGGAGGCCTGCCTCCTTATTCAGTCCTGGCTGGACTGCTTCACTTCTTACCAGAGATGACAAGAGGACTCTGCCTAAATGGGAGGAATGCTTGTAGCCTGTTCTCACAAGGGTCATTCCAAATTTGAAATCCTCTTCAAGTTAATAAACTTCAGGACACGATGAGAAGTCCGTCACTGACAAAAAGCTTACTGAAAAGGCAAAAGCAGTGTGACCCCTTTGCAAACAAGACACAAGGAGGGTGGCTGCATAATATATTCTCATTAACACTTACAAACTGTGAGTCATTTTGGTTTTTTAATTACAATTATGGAAGGCATTTTCTTCATAAACAGATAAAGCATGATGGGAGGGGGGATGATTCTGCCTGATAAGCTAATAACGTGCATGTTGCTCAAGTGTGATTAACTGCCTGCTTTAGTTGATGCCTGTTCCTAGCAGAGATTACCTTTATTTATGACATTTATTTATGACAGTAGGGAAAGGAGCCCGAACCAAAACTACATGAGAAACACCAATAGTGAAGTTTGTCTGGCTGTATTATTAGCAATACGGCACTCGAGAGATTCTCACTGCCCACTCAAACCGCTTTCCCAGGCTTTCCCAGATCAGTTTTCAAAAGAGCAAAGGAGCTCAGGCAATGTCAGTGACAGACTGGGGAAGGCACTATACTAGATAATGCCTTCTCTTGGAAAGTGCTAAAATGACAACTGCTAGGCATTCTTCTGATAATAATGACAATTATAAATTGTTGAAGCTGAATATCTAAATTGATTAGGCAAGTAATTTTCCTCTGTATCATTTCATTCAGCTAGTGCATAAAAAACTCCGTCGGTAATTATTTTTTTTTAACTTGAAGATTACATATTAGACTTGAGAAACTTTCATTATACAAGAAACCTAGTTCCTAGAACATGTCGTTCTTCTAAGTCATTCAGAAGAACATTTCAGTTTATACAGCTTGTCCATAATGCGTTTATTGCTTGATTCTTCACCGTTTCTAGGATGAGCGAAGAATTAAGCTGATGTACATCCTGCTATTAATCCAGCATTTTCAGCTGGCAGAAATTCTATTTCAATGGGATGGATACACTCTGAAAGGTAAAGAAACAGCACTTTAAATGCAAAGCTCAGTCAGAATTTTTTCGCTGCAAGAATCAAAGAAAACATCATATATTTGAATCCCCTGGTTATTCAGATCTTGCTTCTCCCTCAAAAGCAGCAAAAATTCAAAATTAGTTATAACCAGATTCTGCGCCCACAACTTCTGTTAAGTGGACTGACAATTAAGATCAAGAATGCCTTGCAGTAAATTAAGTTACAGCATGCTCACACTCCCAGTTGAATAGCTCCCACTTTGAACATGTTCTTCTTGTTACCATTCCAGGACAAAACATGTCCAAATAAGGCTTTTAAACAGAAGATAAATGCATGTTATAACTATCTCATCTTTGTAACTTTAATAGCTTTGCCCTGTTGTAGAGTTAGGGGATTTATTTTGTTTTGACTGAGTGCCTTCAACCTTCAAAATCTTTGGTTCTGAACAAATCCATTTCAAAGGAAAACTCCGTTTTGTGCCAGAACGGCTTGATTTGAAATAGCTCAGAATTAAGTCACACATCAGGCCATGATAAAATGCTTATGAATTCTGAGTTCTGCAATCATTAGGTTCATGGAACAGAATAAATAGCACCACAGATACATAAGAACGCTGTGCTATTGTAAATACCAAAATGCCATTGTCAGCCTTACAGAGGTTATCTAATTTAAACACAGCTGAAGCAAGAAAGAGATTGCATCCTTTTTTTGAAGTTCTTTTCCTCTGTTTACATGTTCAAACTCTTACCTAATCCTTCCTCTGCAAAATTATGTAATTTTTGCAATGTTTTCAAGATAATTACAGAACTAAAATGAGTAGTACCATTTTTAAGTCAGTGCCTGTTCTGCTTTCTTGCTGTTCTAAGTGCCTGAAAATGGGAGATCAGTGCCTAGGCCTTGAACACAACACCATGAATATGAAAGCACCAGAAGTAAGTTTGAAGATGGATAACATTTCCTCAGCAAATCTATTTCCTTTCCCCCGCAGAAAACACAGCTTCCACTGAGAAACCCACAGAAATGCTACAACAAATTCAGGTTTTGGTGTTCTTGCTGACACATCTCATCATCAGCACCTGCAGACTTCTTATTCACAGGCAGAAAATTAACACAGTACAAAATACAGATTAAAGAACACATTTTGCCTCGAGTTTGTTCTACATACGATATAGCACACGGTTAGCTGCCTGTGAAGCTGAAAGATCCTTTAGATCCTTCCAAAAGATCAAAGCAGTACATCTCAGACCATCAATCGGACGTTCAATTATTAGTGTCAGTGATTCATAGCAGACCAACCTCATCCTGTTTTTGCTAGCTAAGAGGGTAAGATTTCTGTAAACCTATGGATAGCTGAATTAAATTATATATTACTACAACAGGGATCCATTCCCTGGTATCCTTGTGGTAAATAAGGGCAGCTGGATGCACATCAATCACACTTGAAACTGAATCAGACAATTACTGGAACGTAAGTATATAACTACCTTCTGAAATTGTTGCCTATTTAAATTTACGAGAAGACTCTCTTTAAATAACTGAATCAAAGACATTCAGCGTTTGATTCCAAAACCTGTCCTCCCACGGTCTTTTCAAGAATATTTTACTAGTCTTTTCCTAAGATGTTTCTTAGTGTACTTACTTTTAACGCATGTATTCTTCAGGTACAAAAAGGCTCAATCCTTTAGCCTTTACAGTCCCATGTACCTCCTCTGCATCACTGCAATTATTCATGAAGTTATGGGATGGGCTAAAACTTGGCTTTTTACCTTTAAGGTGCCTCAATTAAATTGGATAACATCCTTTTATACTGTTAAGTACTAATACATTTGCAACATATTTTGCAAGCAGATATTTAGCGCCTCAGAACATCAGGTAATACCTCAGGCCAAATTACAACTTAAAAAAACCCCCAAACTCTAGGCTTAAGGGAGCTTAAGATCAATATTGTCGGAGCAACCACTTACTTCAGACACCTAGACTGAAATGCTGAGGAGTGGCTGATCGGAGTCCCTGGAGACTCTGCTTAGCTCGGCGGCAGTTATGAAGATTAATATCCACTCGTTCTGAAAGCTGGATTATGGATGCGCCCCGCAGAGTACCCAAAGCGATGCACAGACCATGAACAGCTATTTGTTATCTAAGTAAAAAGGGAGAACACGGGTTACTCTCAATCCTGTGCTCTAACCACTCATTTATCCCAAAACATGTAAACTTTCTTTCTTCCCTTCCTCTTAGGATAAATAACTAAACGTTACTTCTGAAAATATGACAATCTACATTTTTGAAGCGTTACAGAACAGAAAAGAAGTTCATTTCTGATGACTTCACAGAATGCACACATCACTTCATGTGGCCGAATACACACCTCAGAATCAAGCTTGTTCATTACGAATCCTTGCAAAAATAATTCAAAGCATTCTCAGTGTCTTTTATAGCAATGATTTTTCACAACTAATGCTTTAAAGATGACCACAGGGAAAACCACCCATAAAATTCGAGATAGTCAAGGCATGACTACCCAGCCTAGCTTGTTCTGATCTGTGAGCAGCTCTCTGGAAAGAATGCTGACTTGTGTAATCCTGTTGTTTACAAGATACGGTGCACATATGTTGCATGAAATACCTAGTGAGCAACTAAGCCGTAAGGTACCACGACATCAAACATAACGCCCATACTAATGATATCAGCTGTCTGTGCTACACCAGCACTATGGTACAACAGCACCCTCTCTCAGGTCACACTGAAGAATACACAGCTGCAAAAGAATCGTCCAGACACGTTAAGAAGCTGGTTCAACTGGCAACTGCTCAATATTTCCACCCAACCTGACCTTTCGGGGTGAAAACAGCCAAAGTTTGAGCAGTTTTTACCCTCTGAAGAGCTGACTGCACTCGTCTACACCCAACATCCCAGGGGAGAGCTCCTGCCATCACCTGGCGAACGGAGGCTCCGAAAGGCTCCTGGTGGTGCACAGCTTGGGCAGAGCTGCCTGGACCGAACAAGGCAGGACCGAAACCAGCGAGCAGGGCCCTGCACTGCTGCTGCCAACATCACCTCTGAGTCCCTCTATGGGGTCCTTGTTGGATCTTCCTTCTGGTTGTGTTTGAAAAGGAACATACTAGCTACAGGTTAACATTCATCCCAAAACCTGCATCCACATTCAAGAGGATTCAAGAACCAGAAGACAGAATTCAGAAACTGTCTCACAGAATTAGGAAGAATCACACAACAAAGGCATACATCTTTGGTGCAACATAAACCTAACCTCTTCCTTCACCCAAAGATCTTAAAGTACTCTGCAAAGTCTGACCCTTTGCAAAAGCTCTGTTGAGCAGAAGAAACTGCCTTCCATTTTGTGAATTCCTATTTTGATAAGGAATCCATTACTCCCTGTGCGTCCCTCTAGCCAGGAGTAGGAATATTTATAAAGTCGTATCTCCTAAAATGAAAGAACAGAGAAGAATTAGATTAGGAAAATGATATAAAGCAACTGTTCGGATGAACAATTTTAATCAGCCTTAGCGAATGGTATTCACTAAACAGCGAATACCATGAATGTTGAAATCCTTTTCCTTTATCAATGTGGAAGAGATAGGATAAGTTTTTCTATTACTAGAACTCACAGGAAAAAGAAAATATAAGTACTTTGGTTTGTCGTCTCCACATCACCAAATGTATGACACGTTCCACAAATAGTGCAGTACAGTGAACAAGTGTCCTAAGAAGTCAATGTTAACATCATTGGAGGATCTAACTTGCATACTTGCCTAAAGTCTTTCAGCCCCATACAACTGATTTCCTGCTTTATTAATATTTGTACAGCACCTCCGATTTGAGCTTCAGAAATACAAATGAAGCGAGCACCACCGCAACCTCAGGCAGTGAAGAAGTGCAATGCCACCTTTGTTACTGAACAGAAATCGATTTTCTGAGGGTCATTCAGAAAACCTCTGTCAGAGCCAAGAATAAAACCCAGACTAGCATTTCTACCCCTAACCCTGACCTCCTGTAAAAACATTCCAGTCTAACCTAGATTGAATGTTTGATTCTCATTTTGAACGTTACCATTAGCTCTACTTCCCTTCACAGGGCAGATGCTGTTTTCATCTTTTTAGTACTATGCTAACCAATTGTTTCTATGTTTTAGTAAGACCATTAACGTGGTTGGTTCTGACCTAGTTTTAAGTCTTGCTCTCTTCTCTCATCCCATTGTTCAATGAAAAAACACACAGTTAGATAATACACACACACACACCCCCCGAAAAAAAAAAAATCAAATAATACAAAACCAACAGACTAAGGTTTATTTTCCCAGATGAAATATTGCCCTGCTTCCTGAGACAGTACTCTGGGCACGCTTTGTATTTTTATGACAAAAATGATTTTACTATCTAAGTATTTTAAATCGCAAAGGGAACCAGATGAACTAACATACTATGAAAGAATAATTAATGATTTCACTGCTTATTCCTTCTAACTTGCATTGTTCACTACCGCTGCTTATTTAGCTCTGTTTAGTTGCTGATTTAACAATTTCTTTGCAGTCTATTTCAGGTTCATTTCAACTCAGGTTGTAGCCAATAACACCCCATTTACACTGCAAATGCTTCTATGTGACACATCTTGCAATTCCACGTATTAATGTGATCTTTTCAAGTGACTGTATAACATAGTCTGATTCTCTGCACGCTGGGAGAGATGCAAGGCGTGCTACAGCATGGCACAGGCTCTGAAATGCCTGGTTCTTTAAAGTGAAAATTGGTAGTACAGACTAGGCTTACATGTTTGATTTTTTTAATAAAAAAAACAATCCCAGGACAAACATTCCATCACATATAAAGTAAAACTGGAAGTCCACTTATTTAATGGCAATACAGAATTTATGATACATTCAGAAAGTCCATAAAGTCTTAGGAAAAGCAGGGTCTCATAGGAGGCGAAAGGGCATGAACAAACGGGTTGTGCAAAACGATGAGGTCAAAAAGAGTCAAGTCTAAACATCAAATCTGTCAACGTAATATGAGGATAATGTTTACTCACAGCTTTCACAGATGTCACCGTTCTGAAGGACTGCATGTTCCTTATTATTTTTCGAAGCCAAAAAGGACTATTTACTATAACAAGAAATAAAACTGATAGTGGTTTAAGAGCAGCAGCTTTACAGTATCTTAACTACCACTTTAGTATATTAATAATATTTACCCTAATTATGAGATAATTAATAATATTTACTATGAGATAATCTGACACAATTTGCTCACTGTAGATAATACAGCAGGCAGAAAGCAAGAAAAAGTATAACACAGAAAAAGAGAGAAAGATCCTGCAAGCCGTCCTGGGTGGACATACCACAAAACGTCATCCTGAGGTTAACAGCTGCCTATTCAATGCAAAGGTTTACCCTCACAACATGGAGCGCAAGGTCAGCGACACCATCCAGGTAGCGCAAAGATGTACAAGCCACCAGGAGAAACTGGCTGAACAGGTGAAGCTTCCACTCTTGGAGACTTTCAATACCAACACCGAGAGGCTGGCGAGGCTGAACCTGCTTTGTGCTGGGGGTTCAACTGGACAATCTCTGGCATTTCCTCCCAACCTCCACTACTCTGCGATTCTGCAATATTCCATTGGAATGCAACCTCTTTGATCAGAAGGCAGACATCAACTGTCATAATCTACTGCAGTACTCCTCAAAGATAAAACAGTTTGGTTTAGCAGACCTCGGGGACAATTCAGGACTCTTTTGGACTTTCCAGGTGATCGAGCACTGGGGGGAAATTTCCTTTAAATCTTCATCAAGGTGTTATACATAAATCCGGGAGGTATATGTGCAGCTACAGAATTCTTATATTTAGTATTTAGGGACACATGAGTGATTTCTCTGCTTCCGAGAGCAGGGCACGGGGGCTCGCCACCGAGAAATCATTGCTAACAAAAAAAAATAAAATAAAATCTTTTAACGCTCCCAAACTTCTTTTTAGAGTCTGCTTAAATTCTTGCCAGCCAGCCATCAAAATAAAAAGCACAGCATACGGAATCTATTTCTATCAAGGTTTTGCACGACCGCAACTTCCGTGTTTTAAGTCGTTTTGACGCTGACTCCGCTTTTTGAGTTCCATACATCTCCAGAGTGACTCACGCTTCTGGAGAAGAAAAAAAAACGTCCTGGATCCCTGCGGATCCCTGCGGAGCCTCAGGGCGCTGGGTCGGCGCTTGGAGGCAGGAACTGAGGGAGAAGGACAAACATCGGGATGCGACCCGACCCGCGGGAAGGGCCCAACGGGAGATCTCCCACCTCAGGGGGCCTCAGGCGCAGAGAGCCAGGCCCTGCCCAAGGGCCGCTGGGGAAGGGAAGGGGAAAAGCAGCGTCTCCCGGGCACACAAATTGACGCCACACGGCAAACTCCAACCAACCCACACTAACCGAGGCAAAAAAAAAAAAAAAAAATTCAATATTTACCTGGTCACCTTCCGGCCCGCCCCGCCCCGCCGCCATCTTGTGTCTCTCCCCCCCGCCCCCGCCAAACTCCATTTCCCGTCCATCCCGGCGGCGGCGCGGCGTTCCGGGCCGGCGGAGCAGGTAGGGGCGGGATCCGGTCCCGCCGCCCCGGGAGCTCCTCAGCGCCGCCTGCGCTCCCGGCGGGCCGGTTCTGAGGGGCCCGGCCCGGCCCGGCCGCTCGGTGTGCACGGAAGAGCCACGGAACGAGGCCTGGGCAGGGAAGGCGAAGATTTAATTGTTCCTAACAGCGGGGGTGGTTTTGCTTTCCTCACGACAGCCATCTTCTCTCCGAGCGCTGCCCCTCTTCTGAGGAACGGCAGGGCGGAATGGGGATGTGGCGAAATGAAGGGCTTCGATTAAAACGTGAAATGGATCTGTAAATAACTGAGTGGTGTAGTGATGTTAAAGCTCAGGTTGGTTTTAACGTGCGTTTTTACAATGTGTTTTATAGGTCGGTTTCCTTAAATAGCACCAAAGGACAGAGGATGGAACCAGAAAGCACTGCCAAGGAAACAGTCCTCATTACTGGAGGAGGTGGTTATTTTGGCTTCCGGTTAGTGCATTAAATACTTATTACGTACAAGAATAAAGTGAATAGGTTGCTGCTAGTGAGGCAACAAAATCCATCTGTAAAAGGGAAAAGGGAGATGCGTGATTCAATTCACCCCATCGGATTCACCTTGACCTCGGTTTTAAACAAACATACTATGCTGTTTGCACACGTTTTAAGTAAACACGTTGCTGTGTTTCCAAATGCCAGGCATCAGGGAACTTGCAGACACATACCTGTCTGGTCACCTCTGTAACGGGGACGTAGATCATCATCTTTCAGCGTAACGAAGAGCAAGCCTCCGCTTGTACCCAGATCTTCCTTTTGACAGGAGGCCATGGCTCGCAAATAGTTACACGCTATATAGATTAAATACTCTAGCTGCTCTCTACTCTCAAAAATGTATTTTTTTTTTTTTTTAATCGACAGTGGTGTGTTAGTATTGGCGTTGTTAATAAGGTAGCTATTCCGGTGAAATCCATTTCACCTTACTGTAGATGGCTCCGCAGGCCATGTAAAGATAAAAATCGTATTTTGAGCCCTAAAGTATCCTCCAGAATACCTTCACAGTTATAACTGCTTACATAGCTGAGAGAGATGACAATCATGACCAAAAAGTAAATTTCAAGCAGTGGAAAAAGAAGTCTCAGAAGATACCTGTCTGATTTCTGCTTGGCTTTTCCTCCACTGTTCGCTATAAAAATACAACAGTTGTAGGGAAGGGGGAGAGGAATACCAGATTTACGCTTTGTGTCAATGCTTGTATTTATACCTGTGACTTGCAGTAAAATGTAAACGTGACAAAGTACTCCTACCAGCTTAGAAGCGTCTCACTCATTCCTCTTCTCCATGCATTTCAAACTCAATGGCGAAGACCAACCTATTGTTATGACAGAACCAGGCTGGCACAGAAGCAGTAAGATAAAACCAAAAAATTTTTTTAAATATTTGGCTACAGGTTTACATTTGAGAGGCTTGCTATTGCTGATCTGTAGGGGACAGAAGCAGAGCAATATCTGGGTTCTTCCAAATGGCTGCTGAAAGCACTTTGGTTATTTCTGTTCTGAATTTTCCTTTACCTCTTTTTTTTCCTTCTTTTTTTCTTCTCCTCCTTTGCCTCTT